>JAZEWU010000013.1:8452636-8468849 GCA_036362915.1 Geotria australis
CGGGCCATGCCAAGCCAAGTCAACCGAGGGCCGGGCCGCGTCAACCCAAGCCAAGCTCCAAGAAAGGCGCTATATAAAACGCTATTATTATTATTATCGGCCAAATAATTAGTGAGTGCTTTTTTTTTAAGTTGTGGGAGGAAACCGGAGAACCCGGAGGAAAACCCACAGCAGAACAGGGGGAGAGAACACACAAACTCCACACAGAAAGGCGCCCGAGCCGAGATTCGAACCCGGGGCCTTCTTTGCTGTGAGGCGCAAATGTTACCACTGCGGCAGTGAGTGGATGCGTTTGCGTGTTAGTAGGTGAGAGAGAAGGAGGCGGTGTACAAGGTTACGGCGAGCCGGAGCCTATCCCGGCAGACACAGGGCGCAAGGCAGGGCTATACCCACGACGGGACGCCAGTCTATCACAGAGCACCGGGGAGCAATTTAGTCAGCAGGCCAATTAGCCTATGCAGCAGCAGCATGTATTTAGACTGTGGGAGGAAACCGGAGTGCCCGGCGAAAACCCACGCGGACACACGGGGAGAGACAGAGAGAGAACATGTAAACTCCACACAGAAATTCACTCGAAGGCTTTCACGACCAATGTTATCCATAGTGAAGCTCTGTTTTTGAGTTCAGGTCACGTGACCTAAACTTCTTCTTTAGTTGCAGACAGCCCTTCAACATTTAGAGATATAAGAGTAAGGAAATGGGAAAGTGTAATTCGACCATCGCGCTTCGAAGAATCGCAAAGAAGAAGATGACCTGAACTCATAAACAGAGTTTCACTATCCACACAGAACGTCACCCGAGGCGAGATTCGAACCCGGGGGACTTCTGGCTGTGAGGCGGCAGCGTTACTCACGGCTACGCCACCGTGTCACGGACGGGCCTTCACAGGCTCGCTGACAGACAGACAGAGCTTTGCCCCAACACGGGGTCCTTTTGTCACTGTGTGTGTGTGTGTATTGGGGTCGTTAGGGGGGAGGCGGAGGAGGGTGATGCAGATGATGTTGGACCGGATGGACTGAATTGGTCCCTGGCTACTTCCTCTATTTAGCCAGGTGGGCCCTTACCCCCCACAACTGCCCTCCCACCCCTCCTGACTTATCAGACTGTTGGTGCGGGTCAGTGGTGCAGTGCCGAGATGTCGACATGCCGTTCTCTTCGCGGCCCTTGTGCAGCGCTTTGTGACCCTCGGGTGAAAGGCGCTCTATAAAATGCTATTATTATTGTTATTTTCCTGTTGTTTTTGTGTCCTAAGTCTTATAACTCATCGCTATCCCTTGACTCTCAGTTTTCTGTCTCTCCGTTCTTGATTTGCCGTTCTCTCCACAGCTCGGATTATAAAAAAAAAAAAACCCAAGAAAAAATGGTTGCTGATTTTCCGTTCTCTGTCGTTGTTGACATGTCGTTCTCTCCGCGGCCTTGTGCAGCGCTTTGTGACCCTCGGGTGAAAGGCGCTCTATAAAATGCTATTATTATTATATTTTCTGCTGTCTTTTAAAAATTTCCTTTGTCGTGTAATTTATTTGCTATTGCTTGACTCACAGTTAATCTGTTTTGATGTTGTTGACATGCCGTTCTCTCCGCAGCCTTGTGCAGCGCTTTGTGACCCTCGGGTGAAAGGCGCTATATAATTATTATATTATTATTATAACATGATATAATTATATTATTTATTATTATTATACCCCGTTGCAGAACACTGGGAGAGAATAACACACAAACTCCACACAGAAAGGCGCCCGAGCGGGGAATCGAACCGCATCGGGCAGGACATTCTCTCTCTGAGGAGGATGTTGCCCGCTGCATAGACAGACACCCTTCCATTAAAACAAGCGTGGGTTTTCGCAGGGCACTCCGGTTTCCTCCCACCGTCCAAAGACAAGCTGCCAGGTTAATCGGCCTACTGAGTAAATTTCCCCCAGGCGCCCTGCGATGGACTGGCGTCCCATCCTCGGTGTCCCCCTGCCTTGCGCCCTGTGTCTGCCGGGATAGGCTCCGGCTCACCGCGACCCTGCACAGGATTGAGCGGTTTCTGAAAATGGATGGGTGCCCTGAGATAATAATAATAATAATAGCATTTATAGAGCGCCTTTCACCCGAGGGTCACAAATCGCTGCAGATGTTGTAACTTGCTTGGCACTCCCAAGCTGGACAACTGTAAAAAAAACAGCCACACAGCTGAACGGTTCCCTCCAGCTTCGGATACAAAGTGGCCTGGGTTGTTTGCTGGGGGGGTGGGACCCGTGGGGTATTTGCGAAAGACGCACTTGGCAGGGAACCCCACATTAACATGTGAATGTGGGTCTCGCGGTTGTCCGTCGCGAGTAAACACAGTCTGCATTTGAATAGATGGGCGGGGGGGGGCCCACCTGGTTAAATATAGGGAGGCGGTCTGAATGTATAGGGGGGGCACGGTGGCACAGCGGTGAGTAGAGCTGCCGCCTCACAGACAAAACAACCCCGGTTCGAATCCCGGCTCGGGGGCCTTTCTGTGTGGAGTTTGATAATAATAAGAAGAATAATTTTACATTTATAACGCGTGGCACATGTTCATTCAATGTCGAAGGTATTCATCGACGAGAGAACGACTCAGAGGCGCAGCGAGGAAAGAGCAGAGAGGCGGAGGAGGCAGCCAGGCGGTTTTTGCCGGCGATGAGATGAGAACATCGATAGGTGAGGTTATATTACATAATACAGACGGGCATATGACTTCACATTACATCATTATCATCACTGATACAAGTTGTGTTTTTGTTGTTGTGCGTGGCTGCGTTTTTATTTGCCGTTGCGTGTCTTTGTCTTTCTTCTTGTGCTTCAATTTTGATTGTTTAATTTGGATTGGCGTTGTATCCCCCTCATGTCTGTCTCTCTGTCTAACTGTCTCTGTGTCCCTGTGTCTCTCCCTGTCGCTCACCCTCCCTCCCTGTCTCCCTCCTTGTTTGTATTTAAGGAAGTGACGGCCATCTTAGGGGACGCTGGCAGATATTTGCCGCTCTTACGATTGCCAGTTTCACGACCTTTCAGTATTTTAGAAGCAGCCTTAATCATTTAATGTTGTTTTGTTCCTTTGTTTTTTTTCCATTGTTGACATGCCGTTCTCTTCGCAGCCATTGTGCAGCGCTTTGTGACCCTCGGGTGAACGGCGCTATATAAAACGCTATTATTATTATATATTATGATGTTATCGGCCAAATAAATAATTAGTGTTTTTTTTTTAACTTGTGGGAGGAAACCGGAGAAAACCCACGCAGAGCAGGGGGAGAACACACAAACTCCACACAGAAAGGCAACCCGAGCCGAGATTCGAACCCGGGACCTTCTTGCTGTGAGACGCAGATAATAATAATACCATTTTATATAGCGCCTTTCACCCGAAGGTCACACAGCGCCACCCAGCCCCAGTGCTAACATGTTCTTCCCGTGGGTTTTCGCCGGGCACTCCGGTTTTCTGCCCACAGTCCAACGACACGCTGCTTACATAGGTTGATTGGCCTGTGGAATAAATTTTCCCCCGGTGACCCTGTGATGGACTGGCGTCCCATTCGGGGTTCACTGCTATCCCGAACGAGCAGCTTACTGGGGAGCGACTGTCGTGAACACATCGAGCCACTGCGCCTGGGGCAATTTACTCAGTAGGCCAATTAACCCGGCAGCGTGTCTTTGGACGGCGGGAGGAAACCGTAGTGCCCGGTGGCGAAAACCCACGCGGACACGGGGAGAGAACATGCAAACTCCACACAGAAAGGCAACCCGAGCCGAGATTCGAACCCGGGGCCTTCTTGCTGTGAGGCGGCAGCGCTACTCACCGCTATGCCACCCGACACCAGCGTATACAAATCGTCACGCGGTGTGTACTCACGACCTTTCAGTGTATTCGAAGAAGCCTTAATCATTTATTTTTTGTTGCATTGTTTTTTTTATTAGTTGTTTTTTTTTCTGTCGTTGTGCAGCGCTTTGTGACCCTCGGGTGAAAGGCGCTCTATAAATTTGCTATTATTATTATGATTAGCGACGCGACCAGGAGTCCCGTAAAGAGCTTGCAAGCTCACTGGGTATTTTTTTTTCTGCCGTAATAATACAGATCTATCTATCTAACTCGCTCACTCAGTGACACTGCTATCCCAAAAGAGCAGCTATGGGAGAGCCATTCTCACCACATCAAGCCACTGTGACGAACACACATCAACACAGTATACAGACGATATGTATAGATTCTATTATAGACTATAGACTGAATGTGTAGACTATATAGGATCAAGGTAGAAGCGTTCACGTCGCGATCCCTGTCAAGTAATACTCGGTGTTACCTGCAAATTCTACCAAACACTTCGAAGCCGAGGAGCTGAAAGACAACGATGCCTGGAAGCTCAACAGATGCCAGAAGCCCCCTCAGTCTGGAGCAAGAAGAGAGGCCAATGCCCGCCGCCTTTAAGGCCAGCCACTGACTATCATATCTCTAAATGTTGAAGGGCTGTCTGCGACTAAAGAAGAACTTGTTGCAATGGGAAACAACTGTCATATAACCATCCCGCTTCGAAGAATCGAATCGAATTCGAATAGGCAATAGCGAAGGAGAACCGCTCAA
Source organism: Geotria australis (assembly GCA_036362915.1). Taxonomy (NCBI): domain Eukaryota; kingdom Metazoa; phylum Chordata; class Hyperoartia; order Petromyzontiformes; family Geotriidae; genus Geotria; species Geotria australis. Next base: position 8,457,219 of record JAZEWU010000013.1, read on the forward strand.
GTGACACTGCTATCCCAAAAGAGCAGCTACGGGAGAGAGAGCGATTTTCATCACACGTCGGAGCCAGTGCGACGAACGCACATCGATGCCAAAATTATACGACGTTCCGGTCAATGGTCCTTATTCAGAGTGCGTGGAGAGAGGCCTGAGACACAGAGTTGTGTGTCTCCGTTGTGTCTCCGTCGTGTCTCCGTCGTGTCTCCGCTCTAGGCACATCCGCAGGCGTTTATGATGAGGACTGTGTGGGGCTCTGCGTTCATCGGGGACAGGATCCGCGTCTCCACCTCCACGGCCGTGCATTCGCCGGAGCAACCTGCAGCGCTGCACAAAGACAAAGATCCTGCACCGTGTAGCCTTGACAGACTGTGGGGGCACGTGCAGTTTCGAGAGCGGCACCTGTGAAAGTCGACACGGCGCACGAGGAGGTGGGTGACCAGCACCACGCCCGGCCGCAATGTTTACACATCGCACTAGGTACTCATTTGAGACTGAGTCGACCTAGGGGGGAGGAGGCCCAGGACCGGTTCGGAAAATCGTCACTGGGTGTTGGTGTTGGTGGCCGTGAGCGGGATTCGAACTCGGGTCGCAGCCAGGTCTGTAGACCAGCATAGCGCTAACCACTGGGCCACCGCTCCCCACAACACCACACAGACAAAGACACCCCAGGTAGAATATGTAAGGTTTGGCCTTTTCTGGCAATGAGAGAGACGCGTTAAGATCTTAAGACACCGAATGGACATCTTTTTGCAAAGGTTCCAGTTCGCAAGCCAGCCACACTACTACATGCTTGTGGCAAAAACATGCACGCGAATAGCAGCATTTATAGAGCGCCTTTCACCCGAGGGTCACAAAGCGCTGCACAAGGCTGCGGAGAGAACGGCATGTCAATAACATCGAGACAGATCAACTGAGAGTCGAGCAATAGCGATACATTATTGGACATTAAAGACAACAGGAAAATAATAATAATAACGATAATAATTCTACAACAAGCAAAAGGAGGGAACAGATGTACACGAGCACATCGGAAGAGAGAGAGAGAGAGCCACGGCACGGCACCACTGAACCGCACCAACAGTCCAAGCCAGGGGAAGGAATAAATGTTCCTGTGAAGGCGCAGGTAGGAAGAGAGCCAACATCCTGGCACCGCAGCATTGAGCCGCATCAGTAGTCCTAGCCGGAGGACTTGAAGGTTTTACGGTGGGAGGAAACCGGAGTGTCCTGCCACCCGTCCTCATTCATTCATTCATCTGTTGTCAGAAACCGCTTAATTCTTATACAGGATCGCGGTTAGCCGGAGCCTATCCCGGCAGACACAGGGCGCAAGGCTGAGCTATACCCATGATGGGACGCCAGTCCATCACAGGGCACTATCGTGGGTATACCTGGGGATCAAGGTAGAAGCGTTCACGTCGCGATCCCTGTCAAGTAATACTCGGTATTACCCTGCAAATTCTACCAAATACTTCGAAGCCGAGGAGCTGAAAGACAACGACGTCCAGAAGCTCAACAGATGCCAGAAGCCCCCTCAGTCCGGAGCAAGAAGAGAGGCCAATGCCCGCCGCCTTTAAGGCCAGCACTGACTATTACAATGTTGAAGGGCTGTCTGCGACTAAAGAAGAACTTGTTGCAATGGGGAAACTGTCACATTTAACCATCACGCTTCGAAGATTGAAGAATCGAATTCGAATGGGTATAGATAGCTCAGCCTTGCCGGGATAGGCTCCGGCTCACCTCGACCCTGTACAGGAGAAAGCGGTCTCTGAAAACGGATGGATGGAACGTATCGAATGGGTATGTCCGGGTACCTGCATGTCGAGCTGTGAGCGGTGCAGGATCCCAGACACTGACCCACATCGATCTCCTGCGAGACAGACAGACAGAAAGGATGCATTTAACTCGAAGGCACGGTAGGGAGCTTGGGTGGTGCATCTGCCAGTCATCTCGATCAGGCAGGCTATCGTGACGCCTGGGTCTGTCCTGTGACCTCCTGTCGACGAGCCTTCGACACTTCACGTGACAGCTTCAAGGTGCATGTGGCCTGGCACGGGCGACGTGGTGACGTCACCGCCACTTAGTGGCGAAGGACGGTTGTTGTTGTATGTGCGTACGTGTCTGTTTGTAGTGGGGAGCGGTGGCCCAGTGGTTAGCGCACTGGGCTACGAATCTGGCGACCCGAGTTCGAATCCCGCTCACGGCCACCAACACCAGTGACGATTTTCTGAACCGGTCCCGAGTTTCCCCTAGGTCGACTCAGCCTCAAATGCGTACCTGGTGCGGTGTGTAAACATTGTCACTAGGGAGACAAAGGCGGCCGGGCGTGGTGCTGGTCACCCACCCCTTCGTGTGCCGTGTCGACCTTCATAGGTGCTACTCGCTAACGGCACTTGCTCCTACAGTCTGTTAAGGCTATAGAGGGGATCTTTGTCTTTATCTTAAAAAAAACCACTCGTTAATTATTTGGCCGATAACAGCATAATATATAGGAAGCAGTGTGTGGCAATATGGCGCCGGCAAAACCGCCTGGCTGCCTCCTCCTCCGCCTCTCTGCGCTTTCCTTGCTACGCCTCCGAGTCGTTCTCTCGTCGATGAATACCTTCGACATTGAATGAACATGTGCCACGCAGCGTTATGAAAAAATGTAAAAAATAATATTATATATATTTCTGTGTGTTGCTACCCATAGAGTGAGGTTCTGTTTGTGAGTTTAGGTCATGTGAAGAAGGTGCGTAAGTGAGGTGCACCCGTCGATATACCGGAGCAAACGAAAGAGCACAAATCTCACTTGCCTCAAAAGATGGTACCGACGTTTCGCTGGCATTACAGCGAACATCAATCAGGGAAACGTCGGTGCCATCTTTTGAGGTAAGTGATGCATGTGCTCGCTCGTTTGCTCCGGCATATCGACCGGGTGCGCTTCACTTACGCATCTTCACACATGACCCTAAACCCACAAACAGAATCTCGCCGTGCAATAACATTTGTCACGAAAGAAGCCTTCGAGTTAATTTCCGCGTCGTTACCAGCACTCGCTCGGCCAGCGATCCGTCGTGCGAGCGCGCGGCCGTCGAGTGGTGCTCTGCGTAGCGCGCGCGGTAGCACGCGGCCGGCGCGCGGCCGCACGCTTCGGTCACTCGGACCACGGCGAGTCGAGGGCCCGGAGCCCGCACCGCCTGGTCCCGCAAGCGCGTGGCCACGCAAGCTCCCTCGGACTCTACGAAGACAAGACGAAAGACGAGTACGATTACACACACACACACATACAATTCATTACGATTCATATCGATTTGTGACCCTCGGGTGAAAGGCGCTCTATGAATGCTATTATTATTATACGTAACAAAGATAACGGTGTGCACACACGTGTGCATAGACACACAGATACGTGGCGCGTGGCCACGCAGACTCCCTCAAAGACAAAGGTCCCCCCCGTGTAGCCTTAACAGACTGTAGGGGCAAGTGCCGTAAGCGAGTAGCACCTATGCAGGTCGACACGGCACACACAGAGGCGGTGGGTGACCAGCACCACGCCCGGCCGCCTTTGTCTCCCTAGTGGCGATGTCTACACGCCGCACTAGGTACTCATTTGAGGCTGAGTCGACCTAGGGGAAGCTCGGGACCGGTTCAGAAAATCGTCACTGGTGTTGTTGGCCGTGAGCGGGATTCGAACTCGGGCCGCCAGATTCGTAGCCCAGCAGCGCGCTAACCGCTGGGCCACCGCTCCTAACACACATACATACATAAGTTACATCCATCCATTTTCAGAAACCGCTTTATCCCGTACAGGGTCGAGGTGAGCCGGAGCCTATCCCGGCAGACACAGCGCGCAAGGCAGGGTTATAATTAATGAGTGTTTTTTTTTTAGTTTTGGGAGGAAACCGGAGAACCCGGAGGAAACCCACGCAGAACAGGGGGCGAGAATAACACACAAAGTCCACACAGAAAGGCGCCCGAGCCGAGATTCGAACCCGGGAACTTCTTGCTGTGAGGCACAGATGTTACCACCTTGCCACCCTGCCGCCCAAATAACGTCTGTTTTGCCCTTTTAAGGCGATGTTTATTGACGAACGTGTTGGGAGGCTGCGTTTAATTACCGGTCAGATATTCACACCCAGATGTTTCCCCCGGCCACCCGTGTTGCCGCTAATGAAACGACCTAGCGGTTCAACACCCCTCTCCTCAACACCCCTCGTCTCAACGCTGAGTAGCGCTGCCGCCTCACAGCAACGGTAATAATAATTGCAGTTTATAGAACGCCTTTCACCCGAGGGTCACAAAACGCTGCGCAGGGGCCGCGGAGAGAACGGCATGTCAACAACGACAGACAATAAAAACAACTTCTCATTTTTTGCGATTCTTCGAAGCACGATGGATAGCTTCCGGACATCGTTGTCTTTTGGCTCCTCGGCTTCGAAGTGTTCGGTAGAATTCGCAGGTTATAACACCGAGTATTACTTGACAGGGATCGCGACGTGAACGCTTCTACCTTGCCTCCCCCCCGCAGAAAAAACAACTAATAAAAAACCAAAGGAACAAAACTTAAATGATTAAGGGCTGTTTCGAATACACTAACCCACAGCTGTCCATAGAATGAGTCCTCCGAATCCCCCACCTCAGTCCTTCCCCTGATCCCCCTCACTCCATCCATCCTTCCCCTCTGATCCCCACTCTCTCTTCGGTCCCCCCCGTTTCACTTCACTCCCTCTAATCCCCCTGCCTCCCTGCCTCCCTTCCTGATCCGCTCTCCCGGTCTAATCAACACGGATCAACACGTTCGGGCTTTCAATCTCGTCCGTTCTCCATCCCGTCTCTCCCAACCCCCACCCCCCGGGGGCCAATAATCAGCCCGATTCTCCCCGGGGGCATTAATCAGCCCTCGGGGACTCAGGGGCGCGCGTGTTACCGCGTTAATGCAATCCCCCTCGTCGTTTGGCCAAAATATTATTCACACCCTGGGTAGCGCTGGGGTGCCGCCGCCTGTCTGTGTGGAGTTTGCCTGTCCGTCTCTCTCTCTCCCCGTGTTACCCAGCCACTCACTCATCCACTCGCTCACTCACTCACTCACCCTATGGATGGGTGAGTGTGTGAGTTGGATTCTGCCGCCTGTCTGTGTGGACTTCGCGTGCCTCTTCTCTCTATCTCTCTCTGTCTCTCTCCCCGTGTCCGCGTGGGTTTTCGCCGGGTACTCCGGCTTCACCACACAGGGTAATAGACACGCTGCTGCCACCACTCACCTACCCACTCACCTACCCATTCACCAATCAACCCACTCACCCATTAATTTACCTTTTCACTCAGCCACCCACCCCACCCACTCCGCTTTCCTCCCACAGTCCAAACACACGCTGACTGTCTGCGTGAATCGCCCTCCTTTATAATCACCCCCGGTGCCCTGCGACGAACTGGCGTCCCGTCCCGGTTGCGACCTTTGCCTCGCGGCCCTGTGCCTGCCGGGATAGACTCCGGCTCACCGGCGACCCTGCCGCAGGATTATCAACCGGTTTCTGAAAACGTACGGATCGGGAAAAACCGGCTGGCGGAAAAATTCACCTGCGTTGGAACTCGCGCACCTGCCCAGGTCCACCTCCAACTGCAGCGGCGAGCCGGGGTTGTAAAGACGGACAGCCGGGAGGCGGGCACACGCCGGTGGGCGGGGCACGCAGGTACACGCCTCCACGGAGCGGACCTCCCTCACGCCGGGACCCGCCCCTGGACCCGCCCCCGGACCCGCCCCCGACCCCGCCCCGTGTACGCGGACCCACCGCACGAGCACGCGCGTCGGCGCGCACGTCGCCCCGCCCCCGCACGCAGGGTGGGCGGAGACGGAGGAGGAGGAAGAGGAGGAGCCACGAGACTCCGCCTGGTGATCAGACAAAATTATAATAAAAAATATATAATAATAATAGCATTTATATAACAATAATATAATAATAATATCATTTATGTAATAATAATATAATAGCATTTATATAATAATATTATAATAATAATAGCATTTATATAATATTAATATTATAATAATAGCATTTATATAATATTAATATTATAATAAAAATAGCATTTATATAATAATATTATAATAATAGCATTGATGTAATATTTTTATGATGATAATAATAACAGCGTTTTATATAGCGCCTTTCACCCGAGGGTCACAAAGCGCTGCACAAGGCACGTCAGCAATGAAAAGTAAATGCATGAAAAAACAAAGGAACTTAAATTAAAACATTAAATGATTGAGGCTGCTTCGAATATTATGAAAGGTCGTGAAACTGGCAATCTTACCCCGTTCTCTCCACACCTTGTTGTAGAATTATTATTGTTATTATTATTATTTTGCTGTTGTCTTTATGTCCTATATTGTATCGCTATTGCTTGACTCTCAGTTAATCTGTCTTGATATTATTGACATGCCGTTCTCTCCGCAGCCCCCGTGCAACGCTTTGTGACCCTCGGGAGAAAGACGTTCTATAAATGTTATTATTATTATTATTATACCCCGTCCTAGGTCATTAATTGGTTACAAAAGCCATGGCGTAAACCGATTTTGACGTAAACCGGACCTTAAAATGAGGACAAACGCCGTAAAATTAGCGTAAATAACTCGCGAAAGAATATAACTATCGCTAAACCTAAAAGAACACTAAAAACGCATTTTAGTCATATTTTGTATGACGTAGTGACGTTGCTGAGTGACGTAACGTCGGACGTAATGACGTTCGCTGAACTGAAATGTACTCTAGAAAAGTGACGTAAAGGCGAATTTGACGTAGAGGTCGATCTTGACACCGCCGGTACCAGTTTTCAGCAAATCCACCCATCTCCAGGTCCTCCTGTGCAGCATCGGTCCATCTCCTCTCTAGCCCGTGTGCCGCGCCCGTTTATCCCCCTCCTCTATCCGACCAAACAGCAGTTGCTCGGGCATGCGATGGCTGGGCATGCGGGCTACACGGCCCAGACACCTGAGCCTCGCCTGCCGAAGGAGCTCGCAAATGGGAATCTGTCCAGATCTTTCTAATATATACGAGCTCCTCACACAGTAATCCATCCTGGTTAAACCCAGGATGGACCGTAGGCAGGCGAGCCGGAAGGTTTCCAACCGGCGTAGATGTTCTTTCCAGGGGGTGTCCACGTTTCGCCGGCGTGGAGAAGAGACGGCATGACCACGGCTGAGAAAACTCCGGAGCTTCGTGCGGAAGCGACAGGCCGGGCAGCTTCCACACAGCGTTACGCAGCCGATGGAATGATAAAGCCCTCCGCTGCTAAACCGGAGCCAGCCGTAAGCACACTGCCTAGGTATGCGAACTTCTCCACTCTCTCCACAACTACCCCATCACTCGCGGAGGGAGAGCTGAGAGACGATCGAGTGCCCGGTGTTTTAAAATACCCAGGCAGGTAGCTGGCTTTGGGTCTTGGTAATAATAATAATAGCGTTTTATATAGCGACCTTTCACCCGAGGGTCACAACGCGCTTTACAATAAGCTGCGGAGAGAACGACACGTGTCAACAACGACAGAGCACGGAAAATCAGCAATAATAATTATTATTATAAAAAAAAAAATTTTTTATTTTTTTTTTCACAAGGCCCCCAACCGCGTTGTGGAAGACACTCAAACTCACCAGCCTCTCTCGAACTCTGTCAAGGATGTACGAGGAAGCGAGGGGCGGGGCGGGGTGCGCGCCTCCCCCCCCTGCCCCCCCCCCGAGCCCCCCCCCCGAGCGGGCGCAGTGGGACCTTCCGCACGCACCCACGTCGACGCGCATCGGCGCGCCCAACACATCTGTGGGGACCGCACACGCGCACACACAGACGCGCAAACGGCACCCGGTTAAGAGTTCCGTCGGTGGTGATAACAGGCGGCGGTACCCCGGTTTACGTCGTTTCGTCAAGTTCGCGTTTACGCCGCTTTTCCGGGAGGAGATTTCGGTTGGGCGGACGTCGCTGCGTCCGACGTTGGGTCGCTCGGCAGCGGCGCCCACGCCGTAAAGTTACATTCTTGCGGGTGTTTGCGGCTGGTTTGCAAGGTGTCTGTCGTCAGACACGAAGGGCAGTTTTGTGGGCAAGGTAAATCATATAATTGTATTGATTGTGACTGAAATGTGTTTCTGGTGTCAGGTAGTTACTCGGTGTCGCCTGCGAATTCTACCAAACACTTCGAGGCCGAGGAGCTGAAAGACAACGATGTCCAGAGGCTGACCGTCGTGCTGCTTCGAAGAATCGCAAACAAGAAGATGAAATGTTATTTAAGGTTTAGCGATAGTTATGTTCTCTCGCGAGTTATTTACGCTAGTTTGACGGCGTTTGTCCTCATTTTAAGGCATTTTCAAGGCATTACGTCCGGGTTACGTCACGGCTTTTGGAACCAATTAATGACGTAGACCGGGGGATGACTGTATAGTTTTAGTAATTTTACATTGGTGCGGCACTGTGGTGGCGTAGTGGGTAGCGCTGCCGCCTCATAGCAAGAAGGTCCCGGGTTCGAATCTCGGCTCGGGGGCCTTTCTGTGCGGAGTTTTCACGTCCTCTCCCCGTGTCCGCGTGGGTTTTCGCCACCGGGCACTCCGGTTTCCTCCCACCGTCCAAAGACACGCTGCCAGGTTAATAGGCCTACTGAGTAAATTTCCCCAGGCGCCCTGCGATGGACTGGCGTCCCATCCTCGGTGTTCCCCTGCCTTGCGCCCTGTGTCTGTCGGGATAGGTTCCGGCTCACCGCGACCCTGTACAGGATTAAACACTTCGAAGCCAAGCTGAAAGACGACCATGTCCAGAAGCTAGCCATCGTGCTTCGAAGAATCGCAAAGAAGAAGAAGCGGTTTCTGCAAATGGTTGGATGGAGTCTCGTTACCTGATCGCGTGATACGGTTGCCCTCTAGTGGAACAACTCTGTAAAGCATGAAACTGGCAACCTGGGTCTCTGTGTTGAGTCTGCGGGTCTCTATGTGTGTCTGTGGGTCTCTGTGTTGAGTGTGTGGGTGTCTGCGTGAGTCTGTGGGTCGCTGTATTGAGTCTCTGGGTCTCTGTGTGTGGGTCTTTGTGTGAGGTTGTGGGTCTCTGTGTTGAGTGTGTGGGTCTCTGTGTGAGTCTGTGGGTCGTTGTGTTGAGTGTGTGGGTGTCTGTGTGGGTCTGTGGGTGTCTGCGTTGAGGCTGTGGGTGTCTGTGTTGAGTCTCTGGGTCTCTGTGTGTGGGTCTCTCTTTTGAGTGTGTGGGTCTCTGTGTCAGGCTGTGGGTCTCTATTGAGTCTGTGGGTCTGTGTTGAGTCTATGGATCTCTGTATTGAGTCTGTGGGTCTCTGTGTTGAGTCTGTGGCTCCCTCTGTGGGTGTGTGCGTAGGTGCTCACTAACAGCACTTGACCCTACAGTCTGTTAAGGCTATACGGGGGATCTTTGTCGTTGTGTAGGGAGCGGTTAACGCTACGCTGGGCTACTAACCTGGCTACGACCCGAGTTCGAATCCCGCTCACGGCCACCAACACCGGTGACGATTTTCCGAACCGGTCCCTGGGCCTCCCCTAGGTCGACTCAGCCTCAAACGAGTACCCGGTGCGGTGTGTAAACATCTCCACTGGGGAGACAAAGGCGTCCGGGCGTGGTGCTGGCCACCCACCCCCTCTGTGTGCGCCGTGTCGACCTCCACAGGTGCTACTCGCTGACGGCACTTGACCCTACGGTCTTGTTCGAGGCTACACGGGGGATCTTTGTGTTGTTTTATTCGAGGTACGCACTCACCTGTACCCAGGTAAACGAACTTGCTCTGCCGCTGGCAGCACAGCGAGCCGGATCCGCTCCATCTCGTACCTGGTACGCGCGAAGCAAGAGGTAGAGGTAAAGCTCGCCCGCGTAGCCTCCGCGTGCTGCAGGGGGGCAAGTGCCGCTCGAGAGTGTAGGTAATGATGCTGATGATGATCTCACCTCCTGGCCTGGCGGAGATGAGAGTCGCAGTGAAACTGATGAGGAGGAGAGGGCAGCGCATCTTCTAGGGAGACGGGCGAGCGGGGGTCAGAGTGAGGAGACAGCGAAACGATACAATCAGCAGAGAGAGAGTGTGAACGAGAGTTGAGAAGGAGAGTCGAGAGTGAGGGGAAGACTAAGATGGGCCGAGCAGAGCGGAGCAGTAAGTACTTAATGAAGCTCCCGTCTCGAATCTCACGGCGCTTATACGGCTCAGCGGATAGCGAAGGGAGAGGGGGGTTGTGGGGGAGAGATGACGAGAGGCAAAGAGCTGGTTGGGAAGAGAGCTTCCTTTGAAGTCATCTCAGCGGGAGGCGACAGCAGGGCGCCACGCTCTGGGTTCTCCTGGGAGAGGCTGCAGCCCGTGGCGTCTGTCTGCCGCCTCGCAGCTTCTTCGTCTTATCTTCTTATCTTCGGAGCCGTGACGGTTACGTGACAGCATCGACCCGTAGACGTTTCCGAGCTCCCCGATGAAGCTGAGCGGAAGTCTCAGCGAAACGTGGGTGCCATCTTTGAAGGCAGGTTGCTGTTGTGTGTGTGTCGGTGTGTGCTCGCTCGTTTGCTCCAACATGTCGACGGGTGCACTGCACTCGCACACGACATAAACCCCTAAACTGAGCTTCACTATGGTTACACGACAGTTTCCCATTTCTTAATAATAATAGTAATAATAGCAGCATTTATAGAACGCCTTTCAGCCGAGGGTCACAAAGCGCTGCACAGGGCTGCGGAGAGAACGACATGTCAACAACGACAGAGAACGGAAAATCAGCAACTATTTTTTGGGGGGAGGTTTTCTTTACACAGTTCTTTGCAATTTTATTGAACTCTGCGTGGTCATTTGAGCTGCAGAGGTTGGGTAGCAGAGCACAGTTGTACAAGGCAGTGTTCCGTAGTACGGTCTGCTTCTCCACATTCACAGGTGGTGGTTGGGCCGGTGGTCTTGTAGCCCCATCTGACCAAAGCAGCATCTTTTGATCGTCCCGTTCTAGTTCTCAGGCGGTTGAGTGTCTTCCACTGGAATCCACGTTGCTCCTGAGCCAGGAGGGAAGTCTTCAGCAGGTGGGATATTCCCATGCCGGTTGAGCCGGCGTCCCGTTCCACACCTCTCCGTCTGTCGACCTGTCCCCCTCTCTCACCGCAGGGATTTAGCGTTAATTAAGAAGCCACTGACCAAGCACCTAACCCTCTCCCCAATTAACGCGCCCCCCATCGAGATACTCAGGGGGTTAAGAGACAACTTGAAAGGGAGTTTTGCAGCTCTGCAGGATGATCCATTAGTGGGGATCATCCTGCAGAGCCGCTCTCTTCACACCAAAGACAAAGATCCCCCGTATAGCCTTGACAGACTGCAGGGGCAAGTGCAGTTGGCGGGTGATTCGCGTTTTCGAATTCGATTCGATTCTTCGAAGCGTGATGGTTAATATATGTGACAGTTGTTTCCCCATTTGCAACAAGTTTCTTCTTTAGTTGCAGACAGCCCTTCGTCGTTTAGAGATATAATAGAAGCGTTCACGTCGCGATCCCTGTCAAGTAACACTCGGTATTACCTGTAAATTCTACCAAACACTTCGAAGCCGAGGAGCCGAAAGACAACGATGTCCAGAAGCTCAACAACAGATGCCAAGAAGCCCCTCAGTCCGGAGCAAGCAGAGAGACCAACGCCCGCCGCCTTAAAGGC
>JAZEWU010000013.1:8498117-8508373 GCA_036362915.1 Geotria australis
GGTGTTTGTGCGTGATACATCCCACAGTAGTGGGGTAAGCCCCAGTGCACGCACGTGTTGGAGCGTACCATTTGAATAAGGGGGGAGCGGAGGGTGTATTTGAGTGGTACATCCCATAACGGGAGTGCTTTGGGCAATATAGAGTCTTTAGCTGGTAGGCTGGAATGTACCAGTTGCATCGGAGGGTGTATGTGAGTGTAACTTCCCAGCAGTGTTAGCCATACTCACTGTTGGGACGTACCACTTTAAATAGAGTGGGTGTTTTTTGCATAGTGGTGGTGTAAGCTCACCCACTGCTCTGGACCGTACCAACTTAAAATAGAGGTGTTGTTTCATAGAAGTGGTGCATTGGAGCGTACCACTTGAAATGCGGAGGGGGGGGTGTTTGTGAGGATTTCAGTATTTCCCCCCCCCACGCTAGTTAGCTCGCGACGGAGACTCGAGGCAATTAACTAATTATAACGGTTGCCTACTTACACAAGTGTTAATTATTATATAAGGTTTTTCTGTGGAAAGACGCAATTTTTATGATCGATTATTTTTGACGATGTGGGGGGGGGCGGAGAGGGGAGGGGCTCGTAACGACCAATCACGGGCGGGTTGCTTTCGCAACCGAGTTGCCAGTAAGTTGCGCCCAACCGAGTTGCCAGCGAGTTGCGTGCAACCAGGTTGCGCGCAACTAAGTTGTACGCAACCGAGTTGCAAGAACGTTTTATGCAACTGAATTGCCGGCAGGTTGCGCCCAACCGAGTGGGAACACAACTGAGTTGGTAGCACGTTGCACGCAACCGAGTTGCACACAACCAAGTTGCAAGCAAGTTGCACGCAACTGAGTTGGAACGCAACCGAGTTGCCAGCAAGTTGCATGCAACTGAGTTGGAACGCAACCAAGTTACCAGCAAATTGAATGCAACTGAGTTGGAACGCATCCGAGTTGCCGGTAAATTGCACGCAACTATTTGGAACGCAACCGAGTTACGAGCAAATTGCACGCAACTGAGTTGGAACGCAACCGAGTTGCCGGCAAGTTGCACGCAACTGAGTTGGAACGCAACCGAGTTGCCGGCAAGTTGCACGCAACTGAGTTGGAACGCAACCAAGTTGCTGGCAAATTGCAAGCAACTGAGTTGGAACGCAACCGAGTTCCCGGCAAATTGCATGCTACTGAGTGGTTTGCAACTTGGTCGTTCAAAGTATCTAAATATCCGATTATACCACACGGAACCAAGTTGCATTAAACCGAGCTGCCGGCAAGCTCCGCGCAAACCCGCGTCGCATCCGTCGTTGCCCCCCGCTTGCCGGGCGCGGCTCGACGTTTTACTTTAACCGCTGTTGTTACCCGCGAGCTATATGGACAAAAACCCGCAAAAGTTATGAGATTTAAAAAAAAAAATCTTCCGCCAAGCCACCACCCCACCGCTCCGCCCCAACATCTCCGTCGTTAAAAGCATATAAATGTACGCTCACACGTTTTAAGGTAATCGCGATGACACTTAACGATCAATATTATTCTCTACACGTTTATTTATGCATCGTTTGCACATGCGACATTCCGCGGGCGAGCCGAGGGTTCGGCGGCCGCGACGGTTGCTTGGCGGCCGTGACGGGTTTTCCGCCGGTGACGTCACGGCGACGTCGCCTGGGGAAACCGGATGTTGCTAGGCGACCGTCGCTGTAGCGACGGGGCGGCCGCGTTGACGGCGGGCGACGATTATGAGTCGTGTGTTGATGATGTCGCGCGAACACTTGTGTACACACACACAGGTGTACACACACACAGGTGTACACACACACACAGGTGTACACACATTCAGAAAACGTGTATACACACACACAGGTGTACACAGACACACGCACTTAAGATATTTATCTCATTCATAATCGGCCCAGCTGCACACGTTTAACTAGCTGCACACGCAGTGGCGCGAGACGAGTTAATTAGTGTCTAAAACAGGGGAGAGTTAATTGGTAATCATGGAGAGAGAGTGGGGGTCCTGGGGTCGCGTAGAAAGTCTAAGGTGTCTAAATTCCTTAATTACACAGTCACGACAATTCATTGAGAATCATTTTGATATTATCACGCTCGGTTCCAATGAAGTCAGGCAAATCCGCGGCCAGCCACTGAATTTGCATGCAGGCAGCAAGGGTCCTGTCTAACGTAACGGACAGCTAAACCCTGGCGTGAGGGTCCTGAAGGTGCACCGCCCACTTATTATTTTTGGACCAATCACGTGAGCCGTAGCGAACAGGCGACGGTTTTCTGACCAATGAGAGCTGGAGTTTGTCTGACAACCCGAATGCTCTTTCACACACCCCCTTAGCAAGATGGCCGTGAGACCCACCCACTTACACACTCACCCACTCATTCACTTAACAACAACAACCACCATTTGCCACTAAGTGGCGGTGACTTAACCACGGTGCTTGTGCCAGGCCAGATGCACCGCGTGGCCGTGTGAAGTGTTGAAGTCTCGCTGAAAGGAGGTTATGGGACAAACCCGGGTGCCATGGGCTGACTGCTGTGCCAGGCTAGGTGTACGAGGTGGAGGTCACGGGCTGCCTGACTAAGATGACCCACTCACCCACCCACCCACCCATGCACTCCACTTTCCTCCCACACTCCAAACACACGCTGCTGCTGTCTGTGTTAATCGCCCCGCTTACTAAACCACCCCCGGTGCCCTGCGATGGACTGGCGTCCCATCCCCGGTACAGCCCTGCCCTGCGCCCCGTGTCTGCCGGGATAGGCTCCGGATTCTGTACACGTTTAATAAATCGAGGGGAATTGAGCGCCAGTGAATTGTCGCTGGTGGCGGTGGCCGCGAGCGGGAGTCGAACTCGGGTTCCTGCGGCCCGGTTCGTAAGCGGCGCATGCTAACCGCTGTGCCACCGCTCCCCACTGCACACGCATTGTGTATACACAGTCTCTCCTCGACTCACGACGGAGGTTACGTTCCGATGACCCCGTCGTGAGTGGATTCGGTCGTAAGTCGAAAATAACGGTCGTAACTGTTTGTAAATAAAACACAACCGGCTGCTAGACACCCAAACGCAGACCGAGACCCGGACAATAACAAACATGGCCGCCTCACGGCAGCACGGCCACACGATGTTCTCATACTATCGCTGGAGCGGTCGTCGTTAAGACTCGCTAATAATATAATAGGGTTGCTGTAGTCTATACACACAGTCTATACACACAGGCTGTAGTCTACACCAGGGGTGTCCAAATATACGAAGGACTGGGCCACTCACTAGACATGAGGTATACTGCCTCACTTCTAATGCGCTAATATTGGTAAAATCAATCAAATGCAGGTAAATTACGCCAGTGTAGTATGTGAAGGTCTGATGTTTCGTTTCATAATGTCGTTGTACATTGTACTCTTTCATCACGGCAACCGTTTCATTGCAAGTCAAACAAACACACTTCCCCTTGGTTTCTATGAAAAAATATTCATTTTTCCACCGAGTCTGAAATGTTCTGCACTCACTTGCGATCTTGCGTCTCTTTGGTTCCGCCATTTCTGGTGACCCTCAGCACATTTTTACTTTGCTAGCTTCGTGGAGACGCTACCTTGTTCAAGACAGTAGCTCCACCTAGTGTTGGAGCTAAGAATTACAATACAGTTGAGCGCAAATATTATGCGTGGGGGGCCATAGACCATTATATTTTTAGACTTTGATACGTGCCAATTAAAAATGGATGGCGGGCCGCAGTTGGCCCGCGGGCCGTAGTTTGGACACCCCTGGTCTACACACACAGCCTATAGTCTGTACACACAGTCGATAGTCTATGCACACAGCCTATAGTTTATACACACAGTCGATAGTCTATACACACAGTCTATAGTCTATACACACAGCCTTTAGTCTATACACACAGTCGATAGTCTATACACACAGCCTATATATAGTCTATACACCCAGTCGATAGTCTATGCACACAGCCTATAGTCTATACACACAGTCTATAGTCTATACACACAGTCTATAGTCTATACACACAGCCTTTAGTCTATACACACAGCCTATAGTCTATACACAGCCTATATAGTCTACACAACCAGCCTATAGTCTACACACAAACCCTATAGTCTATACGCACACAGCCTATAATATAATAATGTATTAGGGTAACTGGAACGGCCGTCGTAAGTCCGGGTGGTCGTAAGTCGAGGAGAGACTGCGAGTTGGTTTTCTGAACAAGGCTGACCCTTGCAAGGGTGATTGTGATGATGATGCTGCCAATATTTCTTAATGTTGTAATTATCTCTGCGTGGTGATGTGATGTATCGGCGTTGTAAGTGCTCTGAGGCCCTGGGCTTCCCCTAGGTCGACTCAGCCTCAAAACGAGTACCTGGCGCGGTGTGTTAACGTCGCCACTGGGGAAACAAAGGCGGCCGGGCGTGGTGCTGGCCACCCACCCCCCTCGTGTGCCGTGCCGGCCTTAATAGGTGCTCGTTAACGGCACTTGACCCCACAGTCGCTCAAGGCTATACGGGGGATCTTTGTCTATGGGTGGTTGGAGCGGTGGCGCAGCGGTTAGCGTCACGCTGCGCTACGAACCCGGCTATGACCCGAGTTCGAATCCCGCTCACGGCCACCAACACCAGTGACGATTTTCTGAACCGGTCCTGGGCCACTCCTATAGGTCGACTCAGCCTCAAACGAGTACCTGACGCGGTGTGTAGTTCAACGTCGCCACTGGGGGATACAAAGGCGGCCGGGCGTGGTGCCGACCACCACCCCCTCGTGTGCCGTGCCGGCCTTCACAGGTGCTAACTCGCTCGCGGCACTTGACCCTACAGCCTGTTAAGGCTGCACGGGGGAGCTTTGTCTTTGGTGTGTGGTGGTGGTGGGGGAGTTCAGTGTTATTCACGTATCGCACCTCACCGTAAACCGCGAGTAAGGTTTAAGTGTTTTGCCCGAATAAATATATCAAAATGACTGGTCTCAAGTGTGCTGTGTGTGTGTCTGTCTTCCTTCGAGACTCTGCGTGGCCTCGGTGTGCACCTGGCCTGGCACAGGCGCCGTGGTGACGTCACCTCCATTTAGTGGCGAACGGTGGTCGTTGTTGTGTGACCCGAGTTCGATTAACATTCACGGCCACCAACACCAGTGACGATTTTCTGAACCGGTCCTGGGCCTCCCCTAGGTCAACTCAGCCTCAAATAAGCACCTGGTGCGGTGTATAATAATAATAATTTTACATTTATGACGCGTGGCACATATTCATTCACTGTCGAAGGTACTCATTCGACGAGAGAACGATTCAGAGGTGTAGCGAGGAAAGCGCAGAGAGGCGGAGGAGGAGGCAGCCAGGCGGTTTTGCCGGCGCCATATTGCCACTAGACACTGCTTCCTATATATTAAGATGTTATCGGCCAAATAATGAATGAGTGTTTTTTTTAAGTTGTGGGAGGAGACCGGAGAACCCGGAGGAAACCTACGCAGAACTGTGGGAGAACACATAGAAAGGCGCCTGAGCCGAGATTCGAACCCGGAGACTTCTTGCTGTGAGGCGCAGATGTTACCACTGCGCCACTGGGGAGACAAAGGCGGCCGAGCGTGGTACTGATCACCGACCCCCCCTCGTGTGCCGTGCCGGCCTTCATCGGCGCTACTCGCCAACAGCACTTGACCCTACAGCCTGTTAGAGGCTACACGCGGGTATTTTATCTGATGCACTAGGGAGACAAAGGCGGCCGGGTGTACGTGATTCTGGCCATCCACCACAACAGCATTTGACCCTACGGTCTGTCAAAGACCTTTGTCTTTGGTATTTTATCTGATGCACCAGTGTTGAACTTAATGAACTTAAATGTCATCACTTCCGTCTGCGAGCGGAAATGACCCCCTGGGTCGGGAGTCTTCGTGTGATGAGCTGCCTCAGTCGGTTAGCGACAGTGTCTCTGCGTGTGGGCTTCAGGGCGCCGCGCTACCTCACCGCCTCCTTCTCCTCCGCCTCCCTTCACGAGGTAACCACGTCGTTTACGGCTGCCAGGCCAACTGCGCTGCGGTTAGATAGCTAAACGCGGGCGGTCCACAAGTCGCGTGACCCCCCTCGTATTCATTAACGCTCGGCGTTCTGTTGTTACCGATGGGCGTGGGGGTCACGGGACTTTTGAACCAACCCTGTACAGTACCGCGTTGTGAAAGTTTGTCAGGTCCGGTGGTGTGGGGACATGGAGCCTGTCCCGGCAGACGCAGGGCTGCAATTGCAGGGCTGTGCCGGGGATAGGACGCCAGTCCATCTCAGAGCACCGGGCTAACCAGACTGTAGGGTCAAGTGCCGTTAGCGAGTAGCACCTATGAAGGTCGACACGGCACACGTGTAGGTGGGTGACCAGCACCACGCCCGGCCGCCTTTGTCTCCCAAGCGGCGATGTTTACACACACCGCACTAGGTACACAGTTGAGGCTGAGTCTACCTAGGGGAGGCCCAGGACCGGTTCGGTGGTTAGTAGTAATTAGTAGTAATTTCAATTTATATAGCGGCTTTCACCCGAGGGTCACAAAGCGCTGTCAACAACGAAATAAAAAACAATAAAAACCAAAGCAGCAGAAAATAAATGATTAAGGCTACTTCGAATATACTGAAAGGTCGGTGAAACTGGCAATCTTATAAGCGGCAACATTCTGCCAGCGTCCCCTAAGACGGCCGTCACTTCCTTGAAGACAAACACGGAGGGAGACAGGGAGGGAGGCTGAGCGACAGGGAGAGACACAGGGACACAGAGACAGGAAGACAGACACGAGGGGGAAACAACGCCAATCCTAGGTCGACTCAGCCTCCAATCAGTACCTGGTGCGGTGTGTAAACATCGCCACTAGGGAGACAAAGGCGGCCGGGTGTACGTGATTCTGGCCATCCACCACAACAGCATTTGACACTACGGTCTGTCAAAGACCTTTGTCTTTGGAAGAGGTAAATTGCACATCGCTATAGCGGCTACGTAGCGCTGTCGCCTCACAGCAAGAAGGTCCCCGGGTTCGAATCCCGGCTCGGGGGGCCTTTTTCTGTGTGGAATTTGCACGTATCTCCCCGTGTCCGCGTGGGGTTTTCGCCACCGGGCACTCCGGTTTCCTCCCACCGTCCAAAGACACGCTTGCCAGGTTAATTGGTCTACTGAGTGAAATTGCCCCAGGCGCACTGCGATGGACTGGCGTCCCATCCTGGGCGTACCCCTGCCTTACGCCCTGTGTCTGCCGGGATAGGCTCCGGCTCACCGCGATTTCTGAAAATGGATAGATGGATGGATATAGCGGCCTCTACCGGCTGCCTGGGCTGGCATGCTTGTGCTATTTACGGTCGGAGCGAGTCCTTTCTGAGTCGCGGCTTCTCATTGGCTTTGGCCGGCGGCGTGGCATCGTCTCGTCCAATGGGAGGCGGCGTCTCATACCAGTAGGGTCCAGGATAATACGAGCCGGTGTTAGAGACTAGAGCCAGTGTTAGAGACTGGAGCCAGTGTTAGAGACTGGAGCCAGCGTTAGAGACGGGACCCAGCGTTAGCGACAAGAGCTTGCAAGCTAAACATCTTTCTAACATATGGCAGACACTGTGTCCTATACATGACAATGATAGCCACCAATTAATTCGAATTCGATTCTTCGAAGCGTGATGGTTATAATAATAATAGCATTTTATATAGCGCCTTTCACCCGAGGGTCACAAAGCGCTGCACAAGGGCCGCGGAGAGAACGGCACGTGAACAACGACAGAAAAAACCAACTAATAAAAACCAAATGATCCATCCATTTTCAGAAACCGCTTAATCCTGTACAGGGTCGCGGTGAACCGGAGCCTATCCCGGCAGACACAGGGCGCAAGGCAGGGCTATACACAGGATGGGACTGCCAGTCCTGATTTAAGGGCTGCTTCGAATACACTGAAAGGTCGTGAAACTGGCAATCTTAAGAGCGGCAAAAATCTGCCAGCGTCCCCTAAGATGGCCGTCACTTCCTTAAAGACAGACAGGGAGGGTGAGCGACAGGGGGAGACATAGGGACACAGAGACAGGAGGACAGAGAGACAGACACGAGGGTTAAACAACGCCAATGCAAATTGAACAATCCACATTGAAGCACAAGAACACACACATAGACACACGCAACAGCAAAGAAAAGAGTTGACCGGCAGATGCACCACCCGAGCTCCCTACTCATACATAGAGACGTGAAAACCTACATCATTACGGTTTGTATTACTTCAAAATATGTTTAATTCAGGGCTTGGTTTGTAAGCGCTGGAATGATTACGTACATTTCCAATGGGTCGAAGTAATTTTAAATTTGTAAATGGAACCGTAATCCACAACTCCAATCGCAAGACACCTGTCTAAGCCCGCAAAGCAACTAGCATTGCGTGGGAGCCCACCCATCCCTCGACACAGCCTCTTCAGTCTCCTGCCATCTGGAAGAAGATGCCGGAGCCTCCGAGCCCACTCCACCAGACTATGTAACAGCTTTGTACATCAGGCTGTCATGATGCTGAACTCTGCCTGCTCTGTCTCCAAAAAGTCTGGACTGCAACTTACCCATCCCACCCCACTACACGTCCAACAGCACCAGCCATAAGAACTTTTTTTTTTTATCCAAGCATAGAAGCACACACACTCAGCACTAACCACTTTGTCCAGAACACTACACAAAAAGCTGCTAACTAATACGTCTTGTAGATGGCATATTACTTTGCAAATCTTTTCATATATATCTGCACTATGTTAGTTCTATTTGCACGATATTTGTTAGAATTATAGTTATTGTTCGAGATCTGTGCCTTGCGATTGTCCCCCCTGACCCCCAGTTTAGCTTAACTTGTAAATATTACAATTGTTAGTATTTCGTTTTTTTATCTTAGTAGTTTTAAACCCTTGTTGTTGTGTTCCAGTCCATGTATATGCCAACACCGTGGTCTGAGATAAACGGCATTTCGATCCTCTGTATGTCCTGTACACACGGCAGAATTGACAAACAAGCAATGCTAGACCCCGTATTGTCATGGTTCAGTGTTGCGCCTGGGACATAGATAGGCGGCGGGTAGGGGCATGGTAACCACGCGGTTACCCCACGCCAGCCCACTAAACATTAGGTCTTATATATTACGGCTCAAAGTCCAAAGACATGCTGCTGCACAGGTTAATTGACACAGGCCTTGCGTTGACAGTTTCCCACTGCAACAAGTTGTTCTTTAGTCGCAGACAGCCCTCCAACATTTAGAGATATAATCGTCAGTGCTGGCCTTAAAGGCGGGCGGGCATTGGCCTCTCTTCTTGCCCCGGACTGAGGGGGGGCTTCTGGCATCTGTTGAGCTTCTGGACAACCAATTAATGAACGTGTGTTAACGGTTTCCGCTGTTGTTCCTGTGTGTGTGTGTGTACCTAGCCTGGCACGACCGGCAAAATGTCGAGGCACACGAACACGCGACGGATCGAGGGTCTGGACAAAAACGTGTGGTGAGTGGGTAAAGCTAAAGGCAAAAGTGCCCCCATCATCAACAAACACCCTTGCCCCTGATAATGTAAACAAATATATATATACATTAACAATAATAATAGCGTTTTATATAGCGCCTTTCACCCGAGGGTCACAAAGCGCTGCACAAGGGCTGCGGAGAGAACGGCATTGATCCCACATTGACCCATCAACCCCATGTTGACCCTGCATTGACCCTGCATTGACCCCTCGACCCCACGTTAATAATAATAATAGCAAATTTATAGAGCGCCTTTCACCCGAGGGTCACAAAGCGCTGCACAACGACAGAAAACAAAACAACTAATAAAAACCAAAGCAATAAAAATGTAATGATTAAGCCTGCTTCGAATACACTGAAAGGTCGTGAAACTGGCAATCCTTCAGAGCGGCAAAAATCTGCCAGCGTCCCCTAAGATGGCCGTCACTTCCGATACAACTCGGCATTGGTATGAACGATTAACTTCGGGCTCAGCGTCCCCACGGCCATAACATTGACCCACTGACCCCCGTGTCGACCCAGGGTGGAGTTTGTGAAGCTGGCCAAGGACAACCCCACGGCGGTGAACCTGGGCCAGGGGTTTCCGGACTTCGCGGCGCCGCTCTCGGTGACGCGGGCGCTGGCCGAGTGCGCCGCCAGCGAGCAGCCGCTCATGCAGCAGTACACGCGCAGCTTCGTGAGTCGTTCGTCTACTCATTCATAAAGTCATTCCATTCACTCAAGGTAGAAGCGTTCACGTCGCGATCCCTGTCAAGTAATACTCGGTATTTACCTGCAA
>JAZEWU010000013.1:8628351-8640752 GCA_036362915.1 Geotria australis
ACTATGGGCTGTGTGTGTCGACTATAAACTGTGTGTATAGCCAACAGAATGTATGTATCGACTGTAGAGAGGGAGAGATAGGGAGCGCTCAGTGACACGGCTATAGGCTGTGTGTATAGACTACAGGCTGTGTGTATACACTATAGTCTGTGTGTGTAGACTATAGGCTGTGTGTATAGACTACAGGCTGTGTGTCTTGACGATAGGCCTGTGTTGTATATACCGTAGAGAGAGGGGGAGCGCTGAGTGACACGGCTATCCCGAAAGAGCAGCTCTGCAGAGCACCCCTCGTGAATGTCGCCGTGACAAACACCCACACACGGGTACAGTTGTCGTGTTCTCTCCCCTTGCTGTGCGTCGGGTTCCTCCGGGTTCTCCGGTTTCCTCCCCCCTGCACGCTCACCCGGGTGACCCGCCCCACACGACGCCAAACTGTCCCCGCTAGCGTAACCAACACTGGCAAACCTCGAAATCTAGCGGCGAGCCCTCCCCTACAAAACACATTACTGTGCCATCGGTGTGTAGCGGTGAGTAGCGCTGCCGCCTCACGGCAACGAGGTCCCGAGTTCGAATCCTGGCTCGGGTGCCGGCTTTCTGTGTGGAGTTTGCATGTTCTCTCCCCGTGTCCGCGTGGGTTTTCGCCACCGGGCACTCCGGTTTCCTCTCACAGTCCAATGACACGCTGCTGCTGTTGCTGCATGGGTTAATTGGCCTGCGGACTAAATTGCCGTTCAGAGGAGTACTCAATGAGTGGGAAATCCATCCATCCATCCATCCTTTGTCAGAAACCGCTTAATCCTCTACATACACACACATACAAACACTTGCTCCATTATATAGAGATTATTTAACAAAAGCCTGTGACCAAAAGCCTGTGTCGCAGGAATACCGTAAATATGCTCTAGTAATAATAAAAAACATCTACCTATCTCATCAGATGTCAGAACAGCGAAGCAGACTGTGTTTATAGATGGCTTCCGATCACACACAACAGGTTGTGGGGGTCAAGGTAGAAGCGTTCACGTCGCGATCCCTGTCAGGTAATACTTGGTATTGCCTGCGAATTCTACCAAACACTTCGAGGCCGAGCTGAAAGACAACGATGTCCAGAGGCTGACCATCGTGCTTCGAAGAATCGCAAAGAAGGAGACAACAGGTTGTTATGGGTTGAAGTGGGGCTATGGCACGAGGGTTAGGACAGATCTGTATTGTTGTACTCTATTTGCTCATTAATCTATGGCTCCCCCCCCCCACCCGCTTTCACAAAGACACCAATGAGTCGTAAGTGTGGTCAAGTATGGGTATATAACCCCCAGCGCCGAACGCTGCTTGGGACAGCCTTCATTGTCGAATCGTCAAAAAGAGCTGCTACGTACACATTGTTCAGTGAATTAATTCTCTAGTAAAGTTTAAGCATTTCAAAAACCACAATGTACTGAAACGAAGAGCATTTAAAAGTAATTTCGCGTAGTATAAAGGCATTAACTTCAACACGATTGAACGCACATATGCTGGCTAAGTTCATTGGCCTGCTGACTAAATTGCCCCCAGTACACTGCAATGACCTAACTGGCATCCTATCTTATCGAGGGCTACTCTTTCGGGATAGTCGTGTCACTGAACACCCAGCCACAAACTGAGAGGGTGTATAGTAATCCCACGCAACTTAACCTATACTTTCGTATATGAATGCTAAAGTAGTAGCCTAACTTGCATTGATTCAATAAGAGTTATATTAATACTCTAAGGGCGGCACGGTGGCGTAGCGGTGAGTAGCGCTGCCACCTCACAGCAAGAAGGACCCGGGTTCGAATCCCGGCTCGGGTGCCGCCTTACTGTGTGGAGTTTGCATGTTCTCTCCCCGTGTCCGCGTGGGTTTTCGCCGGGCACTCCGGTTTCCTCCCACAGTCTAAAGACATGCTGCTTTACAGGTTAATTGTCCTGCTGAATAAATTGCCCCAGTTGCCCTGTGATGGAATGGCATCCCATCATGGGTATATCCCTGCCTTGCACCCTGTGTCTGCCGGGATAGGCTCCGGCTCACCGCAACTCTGTACAGGATTAAGCGGTTTCTGACAACGAGACGGGGTTAATACTGTGATAATAATGTACATGTCAATCGACTTGCTCGATCAGGGATCAAAACAACCACCAAGAGCCAAGCAAGTTCATCGCGGAGTTAACTAACTTGAGCATACTTCACAAGGCTGGTCAGTGCCGACGCGGTGAGGACAGGCACCATAGGCAAGTACGGTACAACAATCGATAGCCGCCACACGCAGTCGCTCACAAGTGAATTAACCATAATTCCCCAATATTTTTGGTCAGCTTCGCGCTAAGGCCCACTCGGTTGAATATAATATAATATACACTGCGACTTCAACAGCGGCAAAGAAAAGCTTCAATCGAGGCAACTATCTGTCGAGAATTACCTTGAAATGTTTCTCAAAAGAATGGGTCTCGCGGGAAGAGAGGAAGGAGGGGGGGAGGCGGTGCGGCCTACGCGTCGCTACCGACCGCGACGCACCTCACCCGGGAGAGGCGACTAGGCGAGCCCGTCGACTCCGTTCCCCACCTCGGTGAAGATAATCGATGTCCCTCAGCGAAACCCCACAGAAAATAAGCGGCCAAACACAACGACGACAAGCGCCGGCAAGCGACGACAGCGAACGACAGCTCATCTGAGCTACACTTAAACTTCTTTAACACGAGTTTCCGTTGTTAAACTCAAGAGTGGCGGGGTGATCGTGATGGGGAGGGTGGTTACACCCAAGTGCGTGAGGTAAATTTTAGTTCAAATTAACACCGCTTGTGTCGACCTTATTCGATGCAGGTGAGCGTGAAAGTGTTGTCGCTAGCTTGGAGTGAGTGTTTTTAAGTGGTTATAACAAGTAAAACGCCGACTCCCGTGGCGCCAAATTCTTACCTGGACCGACTCGGTCGCCATCTTTGCCTCTTTTTGTCTGTCCGTTTATTTATTTATTTCGTGTGTTTAACGCGCGCCTTATTTGTTTATATTATTTTTTTCCTAACTTAAGTTTAACATGGCTTTGTAGGATAAGTTTTTATTACCCGATAGATTTCCACTTCCTCTACAGGATCGCTGTGTGCTGTTGAGGCGCACGTGTGTAGTTGTGTTTTGTTGAATTGTTTTTTTTTGTGTCCGCAAGTGTGTTAAGAGCATCATTTGTTTGACTTGTTTGAAATAAAGTTTTTTTTGTTTGGCAGTCACGTCACTTTAGGGTTGTTTTTTTTATTACCTTGTAGCTTTTTACTTCCCCTTCCTGTTAATATTTGAACAGATGATTAGGGAGTAACGATACTATGTTACGTTATTTGATATGTATGGATATATGCAAATACTGTACGCATAGGAAACGCTATTGCATCCATTTAATATATATCACATTTCAAAAACATGCTAACATTTAACTTTTAGAGAGTTTTATATATATATATTTTACAACATAGTATGTAACTTCCCCTATCGGGTATATATCTTATAATACTGATTTTTCACGTGTCTTATCATTGTGCTTTTAGTACTTCGTTACAAGTTTGGTATGGCCGATTTGTTTAGGTATTTATTTCGATTAATACATATCTACACTTCTATTTTATTTGTTATATTCTTTGCCACGGATTATTTTGTAACTAACTAGTATAGACATTTTCACTATCCCGACTCGCTGTTGTAAGCAAATACACGTATTACATTTGACCTGCCTATATACGTTACTCAATGTGCAGAATATATACATTTTAGAATTTATTATACAATGGAACAATTGCAAAACTGTATTATTACCCCATAGCATGTCCCTTGTCCTACCGCCTAATTTTTATGCCGTTGGTCAAAATTTCAGGAAAGTATTTTTAATTACTTTGTACACACCAAATCTTCTTCTTCTTTGCGATTCTTCGAAGCGCGATGTTAAATTACAGTTTCCCATTTTCTTACACAGCCCCTTGCATTTTCATTGAACTCCGCAAGGTCTTTTGAGCTGCAGAGGTTGGGTAGTAGAGCACAGACAAGGCAGTGTTCCATAGTATGGTCTGCTTCTCCACATTCACAGGTGGTTGGGCCGGTCTTGTAGCCCCATCTGACCAAAGCATCTTTTGATCGTCCCGTTCTAGTTCTCAGGCGGTTGAGTGTCTTCCACTGAATCCATGGTGCATCTGAGCCAGGAGGGAAGTCTTCAGCAGGTGGGATTCCCATGCCAGTTGCAGGAGGGTCACTCTCAAGCTTTTCCGTCCAGAGCTGGAGTCTGAAATATGTATAATAAAACCAATTTATGCAATGTCTCGATTTTTTGTCTTAATTATTATCCGGTAGAATTTCACTTCCCCACAACCATATTTCACCCTCGGGTGAAAGGCGCTATATAAATTGAAATTATTATTATTATTATTACAGGGTCGCAGCGAGCTGGAGTCTATCCCGACAGACACACGGTGCAAGGCAGGGGAACACCGAGTATGTGACGCCAGTCCATCGCAGGGCGCTAAATAAGATATTTATATTTTACAATTGTTCACTCACGTCACTCAAGCCACGTAGCCGAACAGCTCTATGATTTAAAATGTGAATTCCCCCCCCCACTTTTACATTTCGTAATACTGATAAACATACCAGTTCATACCGGCGCCTCCCCTCGGTGACGTCTGATTCAACGAGTGTAGGTCACGTGATCATCAACAGCCAATGCCGATGCTCGAATGAGGATATTATGTAGCGCGCTTGGCTTCAATCGGCAGAGTCCAATACCTCAATAGAGGGAAAATTTAAGTTTCACTTTTAAAAAACAAATAATTTCGCATGAAACCTCAAATGATCGCATATGTAATTATTTAATATATTGAGTGTTTAAATCTGGTTAAAAGTGTGTAGTTATTTATTGAACAATAGGTGTAAAAATGAGATGGTGCAAATGGCACAGTCCAAAAATGTTAGCCACGTGATCCCCCTCGGTTGAGGAACGTCACCGGCGCACGTGGCCGAGGCGTGTCTACGCTAATTGTAACATTAGCATAATCGCATGTTAATTAGATAATTGCATATCATTAGTTATCCATCCATCCATTGTCAGAAACCGCTTAATCCTGTTGCGGTGACCCGGAGCCTATCCCGGCAGACAAAGGCCGCAAGGCAGGGCCATACCCTGGATCGGACACCAGTCCATCACAGGGCACCGGGGGGCAATCTCGTCAGCAGGGCAAATTAACCTATGCAGCAGCATGTAATTTTAGACTGTGGGAGAAGACCAGAGTGCCCGGCGAAAACCCACGCGGACATGGGGAGAGAACCCCGCAAACTCCACACAGAAAGGCGGCACCCGAGCCGGGATACGAACCCTGGGACTGTTTTGTGTGAGGCGGCAGCGCTACTCACCGTGCCATCCTAAGCCGATTGCCGTTCTCTGTCGTTGTTGATTTGTCGTTCTCTCCGCAGCCCTGTGCAGCGCTTTGTAACCCTCGGGTTAAAGGCGCTCTATAAATGCTACTATTATTATCTGTAAACCTTAAATAATGCGTCTGCTGCAGATGCCGTGTAGCTTAGCTGAGTCGATGTTTGGGTCAACACTGCCCTCTAGTGTAAATAGGGCTGCACTGACGGTACCGGATTCCAATCCATCCATCCCTCTTGTCAGAAACCGCTGAATCCTATACACGGATCGAAACAGGGTCGCGGTGATCCGGAGCCTATCCCGGCAGACACAGGGCGCAATGCTAGGGCTATACCCAGGATGGTACGCCAGTCCATCCACAGGGCACCGGGGGCAATTTAGTCAGCAGGCCAATTAACCTATGCAGCAACGTGTCTTTGGACTGTGGGAGGAAACCGGAGTGCCCGGCGAAAACCCACGCGGACACGGGGAGAGAGAACAGGCAAACCCTCATCCAATCCCTCATCTGTATGGAATTGAGCCAAGTGTTTGTGTGTTTGTCCCTCAGTGCGGACAAAGACAAAGCTCCCCCGTGTAGCCTTAACAGACTGTCGGCTCAAGTGCCGTTAGCGAGTAGCGCCTATGAAGGCCGACACGGCACACGAGAGGGTGGGTGGGTGGCCAGCACCGCGCCCGGCCGCCTTTGTCTCCCCAGTGACAATGTTTACACACCGTACTAGGTACTCATTTGAGGCTGAGTCGACCTAGCGAGAGGCCCAGGACCGGTTCGAAAAAAATGTCACTGGGTGTTGGTGGCCGTGAGCGGGAATCGAACTCGGGTCGTAGCCAAGTTCGAATCCCGCTCAATGCTAAAATAATAATAATCTACTTTTGTAACGCGCGCATTGCACCCGTTGATTCACTTGATTAATGATCCTCTCATCTTGTCTATCTGTCTCTTTGTCCACACACAGTCTTCTTGTAAAGAATCAACACGCGAGGCACAGTGCTATAAGTTCTGCCGTTTAATAAAGAAAATAAACATTCGTAGCAAGCAGCCGTTTTGTATACCGGTTTCGCTCTCATCGGGAAATCATCGAACACACACACACACAACTGCCCCCCCACAGCTCCTGATAAGTAGCACAGGTAAATGCGCAGCTCCTGCAAGCGCCTTGCTCGCTCCACTGCTGGTCTGCCAGGTGGCTTCCCCCCGCCAGACAGAGCTCTGGCGATATGAAGCGCGTCTCTTAAGAGTTGTGCGATTGGCCTACTCTTCCACAGACGTCTTAGGAGAAGGTGCAAGTTGCTCGACGCTTTGCCCCCACCTTCCTCCCAACGACAACAAGCGCCGTTCGCCACTAAGTGGCGGTGACCAGACCGCGGAGCCTGTGCCAGGCCAGGTGCACCTTGAGGCAGTCACCCCCACGAGTTAATCTGCAGCACAGGCGGTGCATCTGCCAATCATCTCAGTCGGTCAGCCCACGGCAAATGTGTCTGTAACCGTGACCTCGTTCTGCCAACAGCGAGCCTTCCGACACTTGACGTGACTGCCTCAAAAGTGCACGTGGCCTGGCACAGGCGCCGCGGTGACGTCACCGCCTCTTAGTGACGAACGGCGGATATTGTTGTTGTGTGAACATTACTACATAATAAAAGACGTTTCAGGCAATGGCCCTAGAACACATAACAGAGTTGCATGTTTGTTGTCGTGTCAGTGCAGGGATCCCGCAAAGAGCTTGCACGCTCGCCGGGTTATTTTTCCCGCTTCTGTAACAAATAAACATCTATCTTATCTTACAGTTGATCGTGAGCGACACTCAGAGAATCGCTCTCGAGAGCTGCTCTTCGGGGATAGCCGTGTCACCGAGCGTTCTTCCCCTTCGTCTGCCACGTGTGAGGCGTCTCAACGCGCTGCGCTGGGTTCGGGGGCGGTTAACCGGTCGGAGCACATGGGAAGCCATATACCGTACACACCGCAGCTGTAGCACAAAAACATATATCCCCCGCATAGCCTTGACGGACTGTAGGGTCAAGTGCCGTTAGCTAATACCTATAAAGGCCGGCACGGTTATTCGTTTGAGGCCGAGTGCACCTAGGGGGAGGCACAGGACCGGTTCGGAAAATCATCTGTAATAAACATCTGTCCCTGGTGTCGGTGGTGGCCGTGAGCGGGATTCGAACTCGGCTCGCAGCCGGGTTTGTAAGGGCCAACGCGCTAATCGCTTCGCCACCGCTCCCCACACACACACACAGCACACGATTTACAATCAACATAGCCCTTGCAGTCCATTAAGCAGTCACACATCTGTCACGTGTGGTGGTGGTGGTGGTGGTTAGCGGGTTGGTGGATCACAAGCGGATTATAATAATAAAAATATAAACTTGTAACGCGCAGTCGGATTGTTGTGAGTCGGTGAAGAGGTGACTTTTTAAGAGTACTTTGAAGGTTGTAGGGGACTTGTTAGGCGTAGCAGATGTGGCTGCAGGGCTGTTCCGGGTTGTGGGTGCCATGACGAGTGGCCGGAGTAGCGACGCGAGCTATTTAGGGTGTTCCCTGTGTGCATAGCGCGGTGGCATATTATTGTCATACTTCCCCAGAACTGTCTCCGTGAGTGGGATTCGAACTCGGCTTGCCGGATTTGTAGCCCAGCGCGCTAACCACTGGGCCACCGCTCCCCATCACCACGATCATCACAACCACCATCATCACCGTCACCACCAAAGACAAAGATCCCCCGTGTAGCCCTTAACAGGCTGTAGGGTCAAGTGCCGTTAGCGAGTAGCAACCTATGAAGGCGGACACGGCACACCACTACAACCACCCAACCCCTCACCTCACCCAGGTGCGTATCCCATCTTCTTCTACACAACTTTACCACAACGTCGGCTCGAAAAATTACAGGTCGACCTCGTTCATCTCTCAATTAACACGCAATCTTTCCACACCGCCGCCGCCCCCCATCCCCCGTGACATTCTTTACATTCAAATCTGACCCGCTCGCACCAACATCCATCCGGTCAACATTCAAGGGCCTCCGCGGGGCTTATCGCGGGTCGCTCGCCGGCGACGGAGTTTGCTCGCAAGCTGCCCGGCTACCAGCCTCGCCGAGAGAAAAAGAGCGTAAGTTCCGAGTTGCTAGGCAACCCGGTTGGAGCGAGTCGCTAAGCAACCCGGGCGGAGCAGGTTTGCTCGGCGACAGCGTTGCCCTGAAGCTGCGAGCAACGGTGTCGCTGGGAAAGTTGCCAGAAACAGGGTTGGGCGGGGGTTGCTGGCAACCCCTGGCCGCGCAAGTTGCGAAGCGACTCGGCCCCCCTACCGCCCCGTGTCTCCGCGTCGCCGTGTCTCCCCCGTCGGTCCCCGTGTGTCTCGGCGTCAGACCCCGTGCCGCTTGCGCCGCTTGGCCAGCGACTCGCGGAACGCCGGCGGTCGCAGCTTCATCTCCACGAAGCTGAGCGAACCCTCGTGCCCTCGCCAGTCCACCCAGTTCACGCCCTGCACGGCACACGCAAGCACAGCACACGCAAGCACAGCACGACAAATGCAAAGATTCCCCCGTGGAGACTCAACAGGCTGTCGGGGGCAAGTGCCGTTAGCGTGCAGCAGCTATGAAAGTCGACACGGCGTGTGAAGTGGTGGGTGACCAGCACCACGCCCGGCCGCCTTTGTCTCCCCGGTGGTAACGTTTAACACACGGCACCGGGTTACTCATTTGATGGCCGAGTCGACCGACCTAGGGGAGGTGGTCCGGGACCGGTTCGGTGTTCGTGGCCGTGAGCGGGATTCGAACTCGGGTCGCAAGATTCGTAGCCCAGCGGGCTTAGCCACTGGGCCACCGCTCCCCAAAGACAAAGACAAAGATCCCCCGTTATAGCCTTAACAGACTGTTGGGGCAAGTGCCGTTAGCGAGCAGCACCTATGAAGGTCGACACGGCACACGAAGGGGTGGGTGACCAACACCACGCCCGGCCGCCTTTGTCTCCCTAGTGGCGATGTTTTTCACACCGCACTAGGTACTCATTTGAGTCATACACACATACTCGTACACAGCATTTAAATATCCAGCACACACACACACTGCGCGTGGGCGCGCGCGTCACACCCTGCTGTGGCTGGTGTCGCCGTAGCGCCCGTTGAGGTTGGCGCGGTGACAGTTGCGGTACCACCAGCCTCCCAGGTAGGCCTCGGCGCAGTGCGGCGCCGCTCCGTCGTTGTCGCGGTCCGGCGTCGAGAACGGGCGCCCGTGGTGGTACGTCAGCGAGTCTCCTGATCTCACGCACGCGCGCGCGGCGAGTGACAACATGGGGAGAAGAAGGAACGACCGAGTGTACTGCATTGTCGGTCTAACGTCACGACATCGCGTTCCGGATTCGTACGGTAAAGCATGGGGAGCGCCGCTCGCGAGCGTGCTCGCGAGTGCTCGCGAGTTACCCGCGTCGCCCCGGTACCCCCCGAGGCGCAGGCGGTAGAGGCTGCCCGCGTCGCCCACGGCCAGGCGGTCGTACTGCGCGTAGGCCCGCGCCTCCCCGTCGCCCAGCTCCACCCGCAGCTCGTAGCGCGCGTGCGACGACAGCGCGTGCAGCGCGCGCAGGCCTGCGAGCCGCACGCCGCACGGCACACACCGCCGCGTAACGCGGCACGGTCACCTTAAAGAGCTCGCACGGTCACGATTTAAGGTCATCGTCACGGACACGGGGAAGGCCTGGGTCGGGCTGAAGGTCGGGGGTCACGATGTGAAAGGTCGGCGTCGGGGCGTTAAAGGTCGCTCACCGATCCAGAACTCGGCGGCCGGGTCTCCGAAGCCCGACTCGTACTCATCCCAGCCTCGCAGGAAACTCGTGCGGCCGCTCTCCCTCCTCTGCATCACCTGCAATCAGCATCGTCAGCAGCATTCATTAATTATTTGGTCGATAACATCCTAATATATAGGAAGCAGTGTGTGGCGATATGGCGCCGGCAAACCGCCTGGCTGCCTCCTCCTCCGCCTCTCTGCGCTTTCCTCGCTGCGCCTCCGAGTCGTTCTCTCGTCGAATGAGCACCTTCGAGGTTGAATGAATATGTACCGCGCGTTATAAATGTAAAATTATTATTATAATCAGCCGTGTCACTGAACGCTCCCCCTCTCTCTCTCTATAGTCTATACATACAGTCTATAGTCTACACTCTATGCATACTGTTAATAGTCGACACATACAGCATACAGCCGTGTCACTGAGCGCTCCTCCTCTCTCTCCCCTTGGCGACGTTTCGCCTCAAACGAGTACCCGGCGCGGTGTGTAAACATCGCCACCGGGGAGACAAAGACGGCCGGGCGTGGTGCTGGTCACCCACCCCCCTCGTGCGCCGTGTCGACCTTCATAGGCGCTGCTCGCTAACGGCACTTGACCCTATAGTCTGTTAAGGCTACGCGTGGGGATCTTTGTCTGTGTGCGTCACCGTCCAGCCTCCTCCGTCGGTGGTCATGTCGCAGGTGACGCGCAGAGGCTCCGCGGCATCTCCTCCCAGGTAGATCACGTGCACCTCTCTGCCTTGCTCTACCCCCGACCGCTGCTCGGGGTAGTTGAGCAGCACTTGGGCGCAGTCGCGAGGCAACGGGTAGGTGAGCTGGGCTGGGGACGCGCCGAGAGTCACATCGTCGTTATCGGCATCGGCATCGTCGACCCCGCCGAGCGCGCGTCTGTCGTCGTGTCGACGCCAGGATTTCGCGCAGAAGATATCGCAAGCTCGCCGTGTCTCGGTGAGCGACTCCACAGCGAGCTGAGTCAGTGAGTGTCTCAGTGAGCGAGTGACGTGGTGAGTCGGTGGATAAGTGAATGGGTGGGTGAGTGGGTGAGTGACCTGTGAGCAGGTGGGTGGGTGGGTGGGTGAGTGGGTGGCTGGGTGCGTGAGTGACCTGTGAGCAGGTGAGTGAGTGGATGCGTGAGCGGGTGAGTGGGTGGGCGAGTGAGTGGGGAGCGGCAGCCCAGCGGTTAGCGCACTGGGCTACGAATCCGGCGACCCGACTTCGAATCCCGCTCACGGCCACCAACACCAGTGACGATTTTCCGAACCGGTCCTGGGCCTCCCCTAGGTCGTCTCAGCCTCGAATGAGTACCTCGTGCGGTGTGTAAAACATTACCACTAGGGAGACAAAGGCGCCCGGGCGTGGTGCTGGTCACCCACCCGCTCTGTGTGTGTGCCGTGTCGACCTTCACAGGTGCTACTCGCTAACGGCGCTTGCCCCAACAGTCTGTCAGGGCGATACAGGGGATCTTTGGGCGAGTGAGCGGGTGAAGAAGAAGTGAGTGAGTGGGTGCGTGAGCAGGCGAGTGGGCGAGCGAGTGACCCCCCACCTGTGAGCAGGTGCGAGACGGCGGGCTGGCTGCGCGTCCCGCCGCTCTCCGCGGTGACGGACACGCTGTACCGGGTCCCGGGGCTCAGTCCCGACAGGTCGGCCCACGGCTGCCCGGCCGGTGCCCTCACCTCTCGAGACTCCTGGGGGGGTCGCACGGGGGGTCGCCGGGGAGGATGGGATCACGGGGTGACGGGAGGTCGCGGGTGTCACAACTGCGTCGGCCGGTCGCGCTCGAGGGGGTCGCGCGTCACCTCGTGCGTCGCGTTGCTGTTCTCGTAGACGACGCTGAACCCCGAGGCCTCCCCGGCTGGGGGCTTCCAGCTGACGCGGGCACCCCACGGACCCACGGCACCCACCCGCACCGCCCGCGGGGGGTCCAGCGCTGGGGGGGAGGGGCAAAGACAAAGACAAAGATCCCCCGTATAGCCTTAACAGACTTTAGGGGCAAGTGCCGTTAGCGAGTAGCACCTATGAAGGTCGACACGCCACACGAGGGGGTGGGTGACCAGCACCGCGCCCGGCCGCCTTTGTCTCCCTAGTGGCGATGTTTACACACCGCACCAGGTACTCATTTGAGGCCGAGACGACCTAGGGGAGGCCCGGGACCTGTTCAGAAAATCGTCACC
Source organism: Geotria australis (assembly GCA_036362915.1). Taxonomy (NCBI): domain Eukaryota; kingdom Metazoa; phylum Chordata; class Hyperoartia; order Petromyzontiformes; family Geotriidae; genus Geotria; species Geotria australis. Next base: position 8,640,700 of record JAZEWU010000013.1, read on the forward strand.
GGTGTTGGTGGCCGCGAGCGGGATTCGAACTCGGGTCGCCAGATTCGCAGCCC
>JAZEWU010000013.1:8731507-8742734 GCA_036362915.1 Geotria australis
TGGGAAACTGTAATTTAACCATCGCGCTTCGAAGAATCGCAAAGAAGAAGCTGAAAGACAGAAGAAGCTCGGCTTCGAAGTGTTTGGTAGAATTCGCAGGCAACACCAAGTATTACCTGACAGGGATCGCGACGTGAACCGCTTCTACCTTGACCCCCCCCTGTGTGCAGGTGGGGCCGGGCCTCGTGTACATGCAGTTTGAGCACAAGCTGCTGGGTCGCGGCGCCATCCTGCACTGCGTCACCCCCGTGGAGCCGCTGCTGCAGACCGTCACGCACACCATGTACTTTTCGCGACGCGTTCCCATGTTCGTGCCCAAGCTCATCCTGCACCTCGAGTCCATACAGGTACGGCGAGTGACGGGCAGGGGGAGTCCCGTACTCATTCACTGTCGAAGGTAACTCATTCGACGAGAGAACGACTCGGAGGCGTAGCGAGGAAAGCGCAGAGAGGCGGAGGAGGAGGCAGCCAGGCGGTGTTGCCGGCGCCATATTGCCACACCACTGCTTCCTATATATTATGATGTTATCGGCCAAATAATTAATGAGTGTTTTTTTAAGTTGTGGAAAGAAACCGGAGAACCCGGAGGAAACCCACGCCGAACAGGGGGGAGAGAATAACACACAAACTCCACACAGAAAGGCGCCCGAGCCGAGATTCGAACCCCGGTCCTTCTTGGTGTGAGGCGCAGATGTTATCACTGAGCCACCCTGCCGGGAGAGAGGGACAGATTCACTCAGTCATACTCATAGAGAGAGGGAGGTCTCAGGAAACTAGGGGGTCTCGGGGCAGGATAGACGTTTATTATTACAGCAGAAAATACCCAGTGAGCGTGCAAGCTCTTTACAGGATTCCTGCTGGAGGCGATCGGGAGGGGTGGTATGGTCTCCGGCAGCCAATGGGGCAATATAATACCCGTGCGTGCCCGCGTTGTGCCCCGTCGTGCCCACCCAGTTCGAGCGCGACCTGATGATTTGGAACAACAAGCGCTACGTGTCGAAGCCCATGCTGGTGAAGGAGGACGCGCTGATCTCCCGCCACCGCCGCTGGTACTCGCAGTTCTACTCCGACAACAGCCCCCGCTGCTCCAGCAGCCGCGACTCGCTCGACTGGTGACGTCCCTCGCAGGCACCCCAGCGGGACCCCGCCACTCATCACCATGAGACGTCCCTCGCAGGGACCCCCCTGTGGACCCCATTCTCAAATTTCCACCGTCCCTCGCACGGACCTCGGTGGGACCCCGTCACTCAAACGAAGTACCTCGCAGTTACCCCAGTGGGACCCCGTCCTCCCACTGAATTCTCATCAGCATCATTGTCAGAAACCGCCTAATCCTGTATATTAGGGTCGCGGTGAGCCGGAGCCTATCCCGGCAGACGCAGGGCGCAAGTGAGGGCTGCGCCCAGGATGAGACGCCAGTCCATCACAGGTCACCGGGGGCAACTTAGTTCCAACCTACACGTTTCTTGCCCGATCCTTGCCAAAGAAATTCCCAGCATTATGACCCAACAAAAATGTTAGTCTGGTCAATTACTCTGGTCAATCAAGTGACGACCAACCACTGTGTATTTATGCAAAGTTCCTTCACGAACACGCAGATTTAAGAGGCGCGCTCTGTCATAATTGTTTTTTTAAATATGACGGATTTTGTGTGAGGTTTGGTTCACATCCGTGATCTGTCAAGTCTGTGATTGTTAAGGTTTTTTTTGTAAGTAATCGTGATGTTTGGCTCCGCGTGTCGTTGTTGTGGTGGTTTGTGTTGTTTTTTTGTGTTGCTGTTTCTATGCACTTTCGATTAAAACATATTCACGCAAATTGAAAATCCGCACGTGATGAGTATCGGGCAGCTGAAGCAGAGGTCCGAAGTCCTCTCGTGCCCCTGTTTAGCCTTAACAGACTGTAGGGTCAAGTTCTGTTAGCGAGTAGCACCTGTGAAGGTCGACACGGCACACAAAGAATGTAGGTGTCCAGCACCACGGCCGGCCGCCTTTGTCTCCCTAGCGGCGATGTTTACACACAGCACCAGGTACTCATTTAAGGCCGAATCTACCTAGGGGAGGCCCAGAACCGGTTCAGAAAATCGTCACTGTTGGTGGTGGTGGTGGCCGTGAGCGGGAATTGAACTCGGACCACAGCCCGGTTTGTGGTGCAGCGCTCTAACCGCAGCGCCACCGCTCCCTGCTAAAACACACACACACACAGAATTCTAACAGGAGATTTGTTTGAACTTCCAAACTGTCCGTCCATCGCTGCTGTGACCTATAGGAGTGCACCGCTGCTCCAAAGTGTGTGCTGATTCTGTCTCGATGTGTGTTTGTCACGTGTGTGTGTGTGATGGAATTCGCTCTCGGGAGCTGCTGTTTCGGGATAGCCGCGTCACTGAGCGCTCCCCCCTGTATCTATAGTCTATAGATACAGTCTGTAATCTATACATACAGTCTATAACCGTGTCACTGAGCATTCCTCTTCCCTCCTTCCAAATGTTGATGATGATGATGTTATTGTTATATAATACAAATTACATTCTGATATGAAATGCCGCCAAGTCGTGTTTATTTCGTGAAACGGGCGCGGTTGCTGGGCTGGCACAGCAGTGGTGCCAGTCCCGCCTCACAGCGAGAAGCACCCGGGTTCGAGTCCCGCCTCGGGTTTAGCCGCCTGTCTGCATGGACTTTGCGTGTCTCTCTCTCTCTCTCCCCGTGTCAGTGTGAGTTTTCGCCGGGTACTACAGCTGACAAAAAAACACTCACGATTTGATCGATAACATCTTAATATATAGAGGACGCTGCAGCGTCTGGCAGTTGTTGGCACCGGCTTACAGCGTGGCTGCCACCACCCACCTCCTATCCCGGCTCTCTATGGTTTCTTTCTGCACCTCTGAGTCGTGGAGGTGAGTAATTTGGTGAGTGTTTAGAGCCGAGTGTTTGGTGAGTCCCTGTGATGGATAAAGCCCTGCCTTTGCGCCCTGTGTCTGCCGGGATATGGCTCCGGCTCACCGCGACCCTGTACAGGCTTAAGCGGTTTCTGAAAATGGATGTATGGACGTTTGGTGAGTGGAGAGTGTTTGGAGGTAACGTCACCGCCACCTACTGGCGAATGGCGGTTGTTATGAAGCTGAGTGGAAGTCTCAGCGAAACGTCGGGACCATCTTTGAAGGTAAGTGCTGTGCGTGCTCGCTCGTTTTCTCCAACATATCGACGGGTGCATTACACTCACACCTTTTCACATCACCTAAACTCATAAACAGAGCTTCACTATGTTGCGTTTATTGGTAAGCCCGAGTGTCAGGTGTTTTACGATAGCTGTCGCAAAGCTGAAGCTCTAACACGCCCATGACAACCTGCTTTGCGGCACCCTTCCGCCACGACCCGAAAGCACGTGTCCTCCGCGCCATCAAACAACGCGGGTCACTCCACTGCTGGATGGACACCTCCTCTTCCTCCTCCATCTCTCAAGCCGCCGCCCTGTAAATCGGGGATCAACCCTGGAGGCACCGTGTCTGTCCAGCGGTAACATCCTCACCGCCTCCTCGCAAACAGAAGTTCCTGCCCGAGGCGGTTCGATTCCCGCTCCTGTAACCGACCACTGGCTCCAATCTCCAACACCGGCTCCTATCTCTTACACTGGTTTCTAGCTCTTAACGGTGGCTACTACGTGTTACACTTGCTCCTATCTCTAAGTGGGCTTGTGGGAGCGTAGGCGGGTTTGTGGTGGATGGGTTGTTTCCCCGCTCACATAACAGTAAACGCCTATCCTATCTGTGCGGTGTTGGACGGGGTAGGTGACTCCGTGAAGTCAGTTCGCGGCCAGTGTGCGAGGGGGGGCGGCACTGGTGTGCAGCTGTGAGAGCGGGTCACGCAGAGAGCGGGTGCCTCTACCCGGGGTCATGTTCTCCCCGTGTGCCCCGTGTGGCCTGTGCGGAGCCGCGGGGCGCGTCCCCTACACGTGCCCGCGCTGCAACGCGCGCTACTGCAGCGCCGCGTGCTACCGCGCGCCGGCACACGCCGCCTGCAGCGAGGACTTCTACAAGCGCTGCGTGCTCGCCGAGATGGCGCGGCGACGCGTAGGAGGTGATGGAGGAGGTGACGGTGGAGACCGGGACATGGAGCCGGAGTCGCCCAAGCGGCGGACCCTGGCCATGCTCAGGAGGCTCCGAGCGCAGGAGCAGCAGCAGCGCGGAGAGTGGGACGCGGAGGAGCTGCTGACGACCACGACGACGCCAGCTGCTGGGAAGCGGAGCGGCGACAACGATGTTGATAGTGACGATGTTGCCGAGCAAGCGGAGGAGATGCTCGACACCGCGTCGCACGCGAACCGCCTCATCGCCGACGACACAGATGCCGACGACGCTGCTGACGATGCCGATGAGCGCGCGAGCCTGGCGGCGAGGCTGCGAGGCGTGGACCTGGACGCGGCCCCGGGCGCCGTGTGGGCTCGCCTCACGGACGCCGAGCGGCGCCGCTTCCACGCGCTGCTCGACTCGGGCCGCGCCGCGTCGCTGCTGCCGCCGTGGAGGCCCTGGTGGGAGCGCGACGCCGCGCTGAGCTACCCGGTGGCCGAGGAGAGGGAGGTAGAGCAGCGGCTACCGCGCAAAGGTAGCGCGGCGGTGACATCCTGCGCCTCGCGTAAAGAACGGTCTCGCCCGAGGCGGTTCGAATCTCGCCTCGGGTGCCCTTTCTGTGTGGAGTTTGTTCTGCGTGGGTTTTCGCCGGGTACCTCTGGTTTCCTCCCATCGTCCAAAGAGATGCTGCTGCATGGGGTTTAATTGGCCTGCGGACTAAATTGCACCCGGTGCCCCTGCGATGGACCAGCGTCCCATCGTGGGTATATATCCCTGCCTGAGCCGAAATAGTCTCCGGGTCACCGCGACCCTGTACAGGATTAAGTGGTCGGTTCCTGACAATGAGATGAATTCAATTCAATGTAACTTTATTGTCAGTTCTGCCAAATGTACAGGACATATAGAGGATCGAAATGCCGTTTCTCTCAGACTCGGGGTTGACATGTACATGGACTGGAACACAACAACAAAGGGTTTAAAAATACTAAGATTAAAAAAACAAAATACTAACAATTTTTTTTTATATTTACAAGTTAAGCTAAGCTGGGGGTTGGGGGGGGGCAATAACAAGGCACAGATCTAGAACAAATAATTATAACAAATATAGTGCAAATATAACTAATACGGTGCAGATATAGATGAAAAGATGTGCAAGTGATATGCCATCTACAGGACAAGTAGCCGGCAGCAGCCCTTTACGTTTTCTGGACAAAGCGGCTCGCGCCGAGTGCAGGTGTGTGTACGCTCATATGCCCGTGTTAAAAATCTAGTGCAGATATTAGACGAAAATAATGTGCAAGTGATATGAATGAAAATCTCCGGCTGCGTGGACAGAGGCGGCGGCAGCAACGCGGAGCGACGATGACGATGATGACGACGAGGCCAGGATCCCGGCGGTGCCCGCGCGCATCCCGCCGCTGGCATCCCTGTCTCGCCGCGCGCCGTGCGACCACGCGGTGGCCGCCTCGCTGGCGAGCGCGCTGCTGGCGTACGCGCTGGCCACGCTGCGCTGCCGCGGGGACGCCCGCGGCCCGGCGCGCGACATGGCCGCCGTGGCGCTACGGCTCTCGGACCGCGGCGCCCCGACCGGCGCCCCGACCGGCTCCGGCTACGGGAGCGTGGGCGAGGCGGTGCGGGCGGTGCTGCGGCGCTGGCGCGACGCGGAGGGAGCGGACGACTCGGAGCGGGAGACGGAGCGCCGCGCGTTGGGCGCCGCGCGGGCGATGCTGGCGGGCCCGCCGAGCGGCGACGCGGCCCGCCACGCGCTCGCCGCGCTCTCGCACGCCGCGAGCGTGTTCCGACGCGCGCGCCGGGAGATCCGGCGCGAGAGGAGGGAGTCGGAGAGGAACGGGGAGAAGAGGAGGGATGCAAAGGGAGCGGCGGAGGAGGAGGAGGAAGATGCCGCCGCGATGTCCTCCGCGTGTTTCCGCGCGCACAAGGAGTGCGTCTTCCTGCTGTCGTGGGCGTCGGAGCGCCGCGCCGAGCTGCCCGCGCTCGCCGCCGCCCTGAGCGACGAGGAGGAGACGATGAGGAGCGAGGAGGAGCAGCGGGGATGGGTTAGTCAACAGGCCGATTAGCCTAGGCTGCGGTGGCAGCGGCGCGCGTTTGGACTGTGGGAGGAAAGTGGAGTTACCCGGTGGGTGGGTGAGTGGGTGGGAGGTTGGCAGCAGCATGCGGTTTGTCCCGTGTGATGAAAACCGAGTACCCGGCAAAAACCCACGCTGGCCGCTGTGGGTTGTGTGATTTTGTTAAATGTTCTGGAGGAGTGAAGCCGACGGCAATAACACATTAAACGAATGACGTTGATAATTTCCGAGTCCCGTCTCTTGAATAACAAGACAAAGACAAAGATCCCCGGTGTAGCCTCAACATACTGTAGGGGCAAGTGCCGTTAGCGAGCACCTATGAAGGTCGACACGGCACACTCACTCACTGACAGGCGTTCACAGCCCTTTGCTCGCTCCACTGCACATGCTCATGTTTCACAACAGTTACTGTATAGCGTGTCCGCGTGTGTAACCACGACATCTACCGTAAAGCATGTTCACGCGTGTAATCGCGACATTTACCGTGAAGCACGTCCGCGTGTGTAATCACGACACTTACCGTAAATAACGTTTTCATGTGTTATCGCGACAGCTACCGTAAAGTATGCACTAAACACGAGCTTCCGTAAGTTATAAGGAATGCATTGTCACGACAGCACGGCGGGCTCCCATTGGCTGCGGGGCGAGGTCTCCCCATTCTTGGAAGTCGTTTGGAAGATCCGAGTTGAGAGTTAATTCGCAGCAGCGACAGGACGGGTAACAAAGTCTGCAGCTTTTACTGCTGTACTACATATACTAACTAGTACGATACTACAGCTACTAGTTAGTGTACGACACCAGCTCCTACAGTACGATTGTACTACAGCGATAGCAGCCACTACAGCGTCACCCTCTATCACAGCGGCTGCGGCACGGCCACAGCAGCTACGAGGCTTGAGCAGCAACTACAACGACTTCTGCAGCTCAGGTAAGCGCCGGGCACGTGCGTGAGACGTGTGTAGTCTAAATTAACCGCGAATAGACATCATCGATTGTCAGAAACCGCTTAGTCCTGTCCAGGGTCGCGGTGGGCCGGAGCCTATGCCGGCAGACACATGGCGCAAGGCACGGCTATACCCAGGATGGGACGCCAGGGGCAATTTTAGTCTGCAGGCCAATTAACCTATACAGCAGCAGCAGCAACAGCGTGTCTTTGGACTGTGGGAGGAAACCGGAGTGGCCGGTGAAAACCCACGCGGACACGGGGAGAGAGAACGCGCAAACTCTACACTCAGAAAGGCGGCACCCGAGCCGCGAATCGACTTCAGTTAAGGTTAAAAAAAAAACTCCACTTCGCTTGCCCGCTCTTTCCATCGCCATATAACGCCGCCGGAAGCGCTTTGACGGAGCAGGAAAGAAGTTCCGATTCAACTGGCTTGCTAAACACATTACGTCCAAGCAGGGTTAGGGCGGCCCGGGGTCGGTTGCGGGCCGGGCACGGTCCACAACAAAAGCCGGATGTGCAGCCAAGCTGAACATCCGCTCATTCCAGCCGCCTGGACTACCGGCGGCGAGTACTTCTCTCAGCTGCTCCGACAACGACACCGTCCATGGCCGGGATGTGAGAGCTCCCGGCTGACGTTAACAAAACACCGCGGCCACGCGGGACGCCCCCGGTAGATAGATGTGTTAATATTACAGCAGAAAAAAATACCCAGTGAGCTTGCAAGCTCTCATCGCGGGCACTCCTGCATTAACACAACAAACGTGCGAATCGATGACAATCTCATCTCATTGTCAGAAACCGCTTAATCCTGTACAGGGTCGCGGTATGCCGTAGCCTATCCCGACAGACACAGGGCAGCAGGGCGCGAATCGATGAAAATAATTTAAAACATAAACATAGATAGATGTGTATTATTACAGCAGTAGAGATACCCCAGTGAGCTTGCAAAACTCTTTACAAAAGACAATTAACACGTAGCCATTGCACACATTTTTCAAATAAGATGGTAAAAAAAATACACAGCACTGCACACAGTTTTCAAGTGTCCAGGTAATATGTGGAGATCAACGACGTCCCCTCAGTTGTCCGGGAAGAGCTGTGCTGCCTCAGACCCACGCCGCGGTCGAGTACCTGACGCGGTGTGCCAAACATCGCCACTAGGGAGACAAAGGCGGCCGGGCGTGGTGCTGGTCACCCACCCCCTCGTGCACCGTGCCGGCCGCTATAGATAGATGCCGCTCGCTAACATCACTTGGCTCTACAGTCTGCGATGCCTATACGGGGAGGATCATAGTTTTTTTGTGAGTCGATGCCGAGGTGTTGACCTCTGGGAATGAGGGGGCTACCGTGAGAGGGGGTGAGCGGGTGAGGTTGAGTAAGAGTGGCGGTTGGTATTGTGACACGGCGGCCGTGGGCTGATAAGCCAGGACCACCCGTCCGGTACGGATTCATCGCGTGGGCGAATTTTAATCCTGTATCTCCGCCGTGCTGGCTCAGGGTTTCTGACACGGCCATTACGAACCCACTGAGAGACACCCAGACCAGGCCTCCAACCTAGGCCTCAGTGGTGCTTGCACAATATCTCTGTCACGGAGAGATGGCCTGATTATCCAGACCCAGTCTCCCTGAGTCGTCCCTGTGACAATATGAGCCTCACTGTGTGCTGCTGTTGCTGCCAGAGGGAGCGGTGGCGCAGCGGTCAGCTGGGCTACAAACCTGGCTATGGCCCGAGTTCGAATCCCGCTCACGGCCACCAACACCCAGTGACGATTTTCTGAACCGGTCCTGGGACTCCCCTAGGTCGACTCGGCCTCAAACGAGTAACCGCTGCGGCGGTGTGTCAACATCGCCACTGGGGAGACAAAGGCGGCCAGGTGCGTGGTGCCGGTCACCCACCCACTCGTGTGCCGTGTCGACCTTCATAGGCGCCGCTCGCTAGCGGCACTTGACCCTACAGTGCGTTAAGGCTACACGGGGGATCTTTGTCTTTTGCCCAGGCGATGGACCACCGGTCGCTGCTGCACGGCGGGTACCACCACGCGGTGCTGCGGCGTTGGCAGGGCAACGGCGCCACCTTCACCGCGGACAACCTGGTCTACCCCGTGTTCGTCACGTAAGACACGCGACGACTACGACCACAACCGCCGTTTGCCTCTGAGCGGCGGTGACGTCACCAGGACCGGTTCTGAGCCTCGCCACTGATGTGAGCCGTGAGCGGGAGTCGAGCTGCGTGTCATCATGCGCTTGTTTCTCCCTCCCTCAGGGATGATGCTGATGGCTTTGAGCCCATTGCGAGTTTGCCTGGGCAGGCCAGGTACGTGAACAACTGTGTGTGTGTGTGTGGTGAGACTGTGTCAGTGTATTTGCCTCTCTGTGTGTGTGTCCCGTGACCTCCTCTCGCGAACCTTCGACACTGCACGGCCTCAAGGTGCACCTGGCCTGGCACAGGCGCCGTGGTGACGTCACCGCCACTTAGTGGCGAACGGCGGCTGGTGCTCGCAAATGGCACTTGACCCTATAGCTTGCCAAGGCTATACGGGGGGTCTTTGTCTTTATATGTGGGGAGCGGTGGCTCAGCGGTTAGCACGCTGGCCTTCTTCTTATTTTAGATTCTGGCTATGACCCGAATTCGAATCCCGCTCACGGCCGCCAACACCAGTGACGATTTTCTGAACCGGTCCTGGGCCTCCTCCCCTAGGTCGACTCAGCCTCAAACGGGTACCTAGTGCTGCGTGTAAACATCGCCACTAGGGAGACAAAGGCGGCCGGGCGTGGTGCTGGCCACCCACCCCCCTCGTGCGCCGTGCCGGCCTTCATGAGTGCTACTCGCTAACGGCACTTGACCCGACAGTGTGTTAAGGCTACACGGGGCACCTTTGTCTTTGTGAGGTACGGGGTCAACAAGCTGGGCCCTGCTCTGGAGCCTTTGGTGAGGAAGGGACTCAAGGCTATCCTCATATTTGGAGTCCCCGCCAAGCTGCCCAAGGTGAGCACGGGTTATCAATGTCAGAGAGACACTGCTGCCTGGGTTCGAGTCTTGGGCTCAGGCGTGTCGCCCTGTCTCCCACCCACACGCGTCAACAAACAAACAACAAACAACCGTCTTTCGCCACTAAGTGGCGGTGACGTCACCACGTCGCCTGTGCCAGGCCACATGCACCCCGAGGCCACGTGAAGTGTCAAGGCTCGTCGACAGGAGGTCACAGGACAGGACAAACACGCGTCACCCACCCACACACACACACCTCTCCCACTCGCGTCACCCACACGCGTCTCCCACACACACGCGTCACTCATCCACCCGCGTCACTCATCCACGCGCGTCTCCCACCCGTGCGTGCGTGCGTGCGTGTGGGTGTGTGGGTCTGTCCTGTGACCTCCTGTCGACGAGCCTTCGACACTTCACGTGGCCTCAAGCTACATATGGCCTGGCGCAGGCGACGTGGTGACGTCACCGCCGCTTAGTGGCGAAAGACGGTTGTTGTTACAGGATGAGAGAGGCTCGAGCGCCGACTGCCCGGCGTGCCCGGCGATCCTGGCCACCCGCGCCATGCGCGCCCTCTTCCCCGACCTGCTGGTGGTGTGCGACGTGTGCCTCTGCCCCTACACTAGCCACGGTCACTGCGGTACGGCTTCATCACCTCACACTGATTCAACATCTATGGCTTCAACACCTGACACTGGTTAAAAATAATACTAGTGTATGAAACACGAAGTCTTTACCCCTACCGGCAATAAGAACGCAGTGTTGAGATGTTTAAACAACCAAGTGAACACCTTTTTGCAAAGGCTCCAACGTGCAGGTAGCCACATTTCCTTGTGGAAAAACCATGCAGAAATAAATGCTGGACAAAGCATTGCGACGGCATTTATTTTTGCATGGTTTTCGCACACAAGCTCGCCGAACCACCTGTGCCGTGTGTCGCGTGCGTGACCAGGCATCCTGCGAGGGGACGGCAGCCTGGACAACGAGGCGTCGTGCCAACGTCTGGCGGAGGTGGCGCTGGCTTACGCCAAGGCCGGTGAGTGGTGGCTCCTGCCACGCAAACAAGGACGTCCTGCGGATAGCCCTCGAACAGGCGTTTGGGGCGAGGGATGTTCGAACTCGATTCGATTCTTCGAAGCGTGATGGCC
>JAZEWU010000013.1:8910766-8921532 GCA_036362915.1 Geotria australis
ACAACAACCGCCATTCGCCACTAAGTGGCGGTGCCTGTGCCAGGCCACCTCAACCACCACCACCACCACCTCCATCACCACTACCACCTCCACTGCCACTACCACCAACACCTCCACCATCACCACCTCCTCCATCACCACCAACCACCCACCGCTCTGCTCGCCGTAGTGCTGCTGGTGATGATGATGGTGGTGGTGGGCACCACCGCCATCCCCACCCATCATCATCATCACCACCACCAACACCACCACCACCACCATGACTATCACCGCCACCGCCACCACCCACCGCTCTGCGCGCCGTAGTGCTGCTGGTGGTGATGATGGTGATGGGCGCCGCCGCCGCCCACGGCGGCAAACCCGTCGAGGAGGCGCACGATGTCGTGGTGGTGCCGCTCGGCCGCCACGTCGCGAGGCAGCCGCTCCACGTGGTCGCTCACGTCGCGGCTGGCGCCGTGCTCCAGTAGAAGGCGGGCCACCTCAAAGCTCCCCTCGCGGGCCGCCAGGAAGAGGGGGGTCTCCTCCTGTGGAGGGGGGAGCAAGGGGGCGCGGTGGCCCAGTGGTTAGCAGCCCGCGGCACCTGGGTCTGTCCCGTGACCTCCTGTCGGCGAGCACTTCGACACTATGCTCGACACCCTCAAGGTGCACCCGGCTGCGCGGTGACGCCACCGCCGCTTAGTGGCGAACGGCGGATGTTGTTGTTGTTGTTGTTGTGGGAGTGTGGTGTAGGGGGTAAGCTGGTTCGGAAAATGTCACGACCCCTGCCGCGGGGGTCGGTCGGTCGGGTTGAAGGTCGCGCCCCCCTCACCTTGTTGTCCTGCATGTCGCGATTGGCGCCGTTCCTCAGCAGCGCCAGCATCGCCTCCACGTTGTTGACTGCGGCCGCCCAGTGCAGCGCAGACTTGCCTGGTCAGGTCAGAAGGTCACGACGGGTCACGGATAGGTCGTGGCGGCACGGTCGTCCCGAAAGAACAGCGATTCGAATTCGATTGGATTCTTCGAAGCGTGATGGTTATATGACGGTTTCCCCCACACTGCATCCCACACTCACCCACGCTCACCGCACACTCACCGTGATCGTCGACCGCGTTGACGTCAGCCTGACAGGCGAGCAGCTCCGCGACGAGGCCGTCGACGGCGAGCCGCGCGGCCAGGATGAGCGGCGTGGTGCCGTCGTTGGTCCTCGCGTCCACGTCCGTAGCGCGGCTCCGGATCAGGATCTGATCGGCAACGATACGTGTTACCGAGCGCGGGTGGCGCGGCAGCCGAGCGGCGACGCAAACGCGCGCCGCTCGGGTAGCTTCTCGGCCAATAATAAAAATCCATCCATCTATTTTCAGAAACCGCTTAATCCCGTACAGGGTCGCGGTGACCCGAAGCTTATCCCGGCAGACACAGGGCGCAAGGCAGGGGTATACCGAGGATGAGACGCCAGTCCATCGCAGGGCACCTGGGGCAATTTTAATCAATCCATCAATTTTCAGAAACCGCTTAATCCTGTACAGGGTCGCGGTGAGCCAGAGCCTATCCCGGCAGACACAGGCAATAATAATAATAAATAATAATATCATTTTATAGAGCGCCTTTCACCCGATGGTCACTAAGCGCTGCACAAGCAACAAAACATTAATGATTAAGGCTGCTTCGAATAAACTGAAAGGTCGTGAAACAGGCATTTTTTTAACGTTGCGGTCAGGATTGCGGGCGGGGTCACGATTGGGGTCACGGTGAGGTCGTGGGGGTTCACAGGTGGGGTCGCAGGGGGTCATGGTGGGGGTTACAGGGGTTCGCGGTAGGGGTCACGGAGGTCTCCGCGGTTGGGGTCACGGTTGGTGTCACAGTTGGTGTCATGGTGTTCTTCTTTTCGATTCTTCGAAGCGGGATGGGCTATATGACGGTTTCCCATTTCTTTTACATGGTGTTGTCAAGGTTGGGGTCACGTTGGTGTCTCGACGGCGTTGCGGTGGTGGTGTGACGGTCGCAGTGTGGCGGTGTGGCGGTGTCGTGGTGTCGCGGTCTTCTTCTTCTTTGCGATTCTTCGAAGCACGATGGTCAGCCTCTGGACATCATTGCCTTTCAGCTCGGTGTCGCGGTGTGTCGCTGTGTCGGCGGCGTGACCCACGTGCAGCACCCCCTGCGCGTCGGCGGCGATGGCGGCGTGCAGCGGAGTGCGCCCGGCTCCGTCGCCCGCGTTGGCGTCGGCGCCCGCGTCCAGCAGCCGCTTGGCCGCGTCGGCGCGGGCGTATCGGGCGGCCAGGTGGAGCGCCGTCTCGCCTGCCCGGTCCGTCTGCGCTTGCAAGCTGGCGCCCTGCGGGCGGGTGACGGGTGGGTGGGTTAGTCGGTGATGGGTGGGTGAGTGAGTGAGCGGGTCGGTGGGTGGGTGAGTGGGTAAACCGGTAAACGGGGAATTGGTCTACAAAAATACGGGTGGGTGAGTGGGTGCGTCGGCGAGTGATTGGGTGGGTGGGTCGGTGAGTGGGTGGGTGGGTAGGTAGGTGGGTGGACTGGGCACTTGACAGTCCCAGCGCGTCATGGGTGGGTGGGTGAGTGGGTGGGTGACGGGTGGGTGAGTGGGTGGGTGACGGGTGGGTGAGTGGGTAGGTGAGTGGGTGAACCGACAAATGGGAACTGGTCTACCAGAGACGCGAGTGGGTGGGTCGGTGAGTGAGTGAGTGGGTGGGTGGGTAGGTGGGTCAGTGGCTGGGTGGACTGGGCACTTGACAGCCCCAGTGTATCCTGTGTGTGTGGGCGGGTGGGTGAGTGGTTTGGGTTGGTGGGTCGGTGGGTCGGTGGATGGGTGAGTGAACCGGCAAACTGGTTTATAGAGGCACAGATCGCTTGCAATGATGTGACAGAACGTGGAACCAGGAGACACAGACACGCGGAGACCGCAGACTGGGACAGGTGCCAAGTACAGACAGACAAGTCGAGACACGGAAGAGTCCGGACAGACCGTGATAGACACGGGCCGAGCGCGGAGAGACACGCGGAGGAGGCGTGGAGGCAGCGAGAGCATCGGAGGAGGAAACCCGTCCCGTGGAGACGAGGAGGTGACAGGAAAGGCGGAAGAAGTGCCTAAGAGAGAGGGGGGGAGGAGGTAGGGGACGTTAACGATGGATGGGGAGCACAGGTGGTGCCTCAGCCAGTCATCTAAGCCGGCCCACGGCACCTGGGTCGGTCCCGTGACCGACTCCTGCACCTAGCCTGGCACGGCAGTCGGCCCGTGGCGCCTGCGTCTGTCCCGTGACCTCCCGTCGGCGAGCCTTCAACGGAACCTCAAGGTGCACGAAGCTCACAAAGCTCCCCCGCGTAGCCTTAACACAGGCTGGAGGGTCAAGTGCTGTTTGCAGCAAGTAGCACATATGAAGGCCGACACGGCACACGACGGGGTGGGTGGCCAGCACCACGCCCGGCCGCCTTTGTCTCCCCAGTGGCGATGTTTACACACCGCACCAGGTCACTAATTTGAGGCTGAGTCGACCTTGGGGAGGAGGCCCAGGACCGGTTCAGAAAATCGTCACTGGGTGTTGGTGGCCGTTGGGACGTCACCGCCACTTAGTGGCTAATGGCGGTTGTTGTTGTATCTGTATAGGCGCTAGCAGCTAACAGCATTTGCCCCTCCAGCTTACACGAGGCTACACGGGGGACCTTCGTCTGACGGCACTTGCCCCTCTAGCCTGCGCGAGGCTCCGCGGGGTAGCTTTGTCCCGCGCCCCGCCCTGACCTGCACGATGAGGTCGGAGATGGCGTTGGCCGAGGAGTCTTCGGAGTCGTCGGTCCGCGCCTCCTCCTCCTCCAGGGCGCCTCCCTCGTAGCTGCCGCCCCTCATCGACGCCAGCATCAGCGGCGTCAGCGCGTCTGCGCCACAACATGGATTAGATATATGTTTATTATGTAGAATATGGGGATCAAGGTAAAAGCGTTCACGTCGCGATCCACAAAGCACTGCACAAGGGGCGCGAAGAGAACGGCATGTCAACAACGAAAGAAAAAAACAACCAATAAAAAACAACAAAAAATAAATGATTAGATCTTAAAACACCAAATGGACGCCTTTTTGCAAAGGTTCCAGTTTGCAAGCAGCCACACTACATGCTTGTGGCAAAAACATGAAAATGAATGCTATGATAAATGCATTGTCCTTCAAACCTATTGGCCCAACACCAGACAGCTTTTTTGGTAGTCCAGTCTGTGTTTAGCCAATTGCTGCCAAAAGAAATGCGTTCTCAGGCAATGCAAATATCACTGCATTTAATAGCTCGGGTCAAGCTGTTTAGACTATGGGACCTTTTTACCGTTGTACAAATAATGTAGAATATACGAGGTTTAACCCTTTCCGGCAATGAGAAAAGGGGTTAAACCTCGTATATATTACATGCATAGTCTAGATGTTTATTATTACAGCAGAAAAATACCCAGCGATCTTGCAAGCTCTCTGCAGGACTCCTGCGTTGACACAACAAACGTGCGAATTGCTGACCGCCAGCGCCCCCGCTCACCAGGCCCCTTCACGTTGACATCCATGCAGTCGTTGTCGGAGTCTCCCCCGTGTTGCGGGGTGAGCGCCAGCGCCCCCGGGTGTATGTCTGCGGCCGTCAGGTGCTGCTGCGTCCACTGGCGCCGGTCCACGGGGCCCTCCGTGGCCGCGGGGGGGACCTGCTGGGAGGGAGCCGAGGCGGGGGCCGCGGCCGCCGACGCCTCCGACGCCGGCGTCGAGGGAGGCGGCGCGGCGGCCTGGCGCGCGCGCATCGTAGCCGCGATCGCGACCACAGTCGCAACCCGCCATCAACACGACCACGATCAGAATATATAGGAAGCAGTGTCTAGTGGCAATATGGCGCCGGCAAATCGCCCGGCTGCCTCCTCCGCCTACTCGGCGCTTTCCTCGCTACGCCTTCGAGTCGTTCTCTCGTCGAATGAGTTACGTGCGACAATGAATGAATACACGTGCCGCGCGTTATAAATGTAAAATTATTATAATTGTTACTGTGATCGCGATCAATTCAACTTTATTGTTTCAATGCACGACCATCATCACAACCACGATCACGACCAACCATCACAACCACGATCACAACCACCATCACGACCACAATCGAGATCGGGCAGCAGTTGTGAGGGTTGTGCCAGTGGTGGCTGGGTGTGAGTGGGTGTGGGTGAGTGGGTGGTGCCGTGTCGACCTTCATAGGTGCTCGCTAACGGCACTTGCCCCAACAGTCTGTTAAGGCTATAACGGGGGATCTTTGTCTTTGTTTGGGTATGTAGGTAAGTGGATGTGTGGGTGTGTGTGTGGGCGTGGGTGAGTGGTTGTGAGTGGGTTTGTGGATGTGAGTGTGTGGTTGAGTGAGTGAGTGAGTGGGTGAGTGGGTATGTGGGTGGGTGTGGGTGAGTCGGTGTGGGTGGGTGTATGTGTGTGTGTGGACGTGAGTCTACGGTCTCTGTGTGAGTCTGCCTGTGGCCGTACAGGCATCCATCCAGCAGTGGAGAGCCTCTCACCGTGAGCCGCTTGCACTTGGTGGCCCCGCCCCCCCCCTCCTCCTCCTCCTCCTCGTCGTTATCGTCATCGTCGTCGTCGTCGCCGTGGTTGCCCTGGTAACAGCTCCCGTCGTCGCCCGGCGCCTCCATCGGTGCCCGCAGGTTCCTGGCGCCGCGCAGCATCAGCATCATCAGCAGCAGCAGCATCATCATCATCAGCTCTTAAGATTGCCAGTTTTACGTCACACACACACACACGCCACACAAAGATCCCCCGTATAGACTTAACAGACTGTAGGGTCAAGTGCCGTTAGCGAGCACCTATCACACACCACACACACACCGCACACGCGTACCGTAGTCCCATGGCATCCTGTCCCACAGGCTCCCTGCGCTTCTTGTGCTGGGCGTGGCTGCCCAGCAGGAATCCGTCTGGCAGCCACAGGGCGCCCTGCTCCTTGTGGCGCTTGCTTCGGAGGAGCACCAGCGCCGCCACCAGCGCCAGCGCCAACGCCGCGCCGAGCCCCACAGCCAGGTAGAGCAGGCGCCGGGAGTCTCCGTCCACAACCGGCGCCGAGTCTGTAAACACAACACGGCGGCGGAACTGTGACGATGATTTAACGCGAGAGGCTGGGGATCAAGGTAGCGTTCACGTCGCGATCCCTGTCAAGTAATACTTTGTATTACCTGCAAATTCTACCAAACACTTCGAAGCCGAGGAGCTGAAAGACAACGACGTCCAGAAGCTCAACAGATGCCAGAAGCCCCCTCAGTCTGGAGCAAGAATAGAGGCCGATGCCCGCCGCCTTTAAGGGCTGTCTGCGACTAAAGAAGAACTTGTTGCAATGGGAAACTGTCGTATAACCGTCACGCTTCGAAGAACTGAATCGAATTCGAACGCGAAAGGCTTTCCTGGCACGGTGGCGTAGCGGTGAGTAGCGTGCTGACTAAATTTCCCCAGGCGCCCTGCGATGGACTGGCGTCCGATCGTCGGTGTTCCCCCTGCCTTGCGCCCTGTGTCTACCGGGATAGGCTCCGGCTCACCGTGACCCTGTACAGGATTAAGCGGTTTCTGAAATTGGATGGATATACAAGGTTTTACTTTTTCTGTCAACGATGAGAGAAAGTGTTAAGATCTTAAACATTTTATATTTTTTGTTCCTTTGGTTTTTAGTTATTTTTCATTGTTGACATTCCGTGCAGCGCTTTGTGACCCTCTGGTGAAAGGCGCTATATAAAACGCTATTATTATTATTAAACAACACCAAATGGACACCTTTTTGCAAATTGGTCGGTGAGTTGGTGGTTGGTGCGCGGGCGGGTGGGTGGGTGAGCGAGCGGGCGACTGAGAGGGTGAGCGAACGAGCGAGCGGGTGGGTGACTTAGTGGGTGAGCGAGTGAATAACCGAGTGAACGAGCGAGTGGTGTGACCGTGTGGGTGAGCGTGAGGGCGCGAGCGCTCGGCCTCACCGCTGTAGACGCTGATGAGCGGGTACGCCATGTGCCCGCGCTGTGCCACCTGTGCCGCCAGGAAGGCCGCGGCCGCCTCGGCGCTGGGCAGACACGCGTTCACACAGCGCCCGTCGTCCAGCTCCAGGTGCACCTCCGAGCTAGGGTGGCACAGAGGGGGGCACAGAGGGGGGCACACAGGGGCGGAGGGTCAGGTCAGGCCAATCGAGCGTACGAGCTCCGGGGCCTGGGCCTGCTCACACCCGCGGCCTTGTCTTGGCTTGGAGCTTTGTTTGGTTAATTTGCCGTAAAAAAATATATTATCATAAGAACACGAAACGTCGGTGCCATCTCTTGAGGTAAGTGATGCATGTGCTCGCTCGTTTGCTCCGGCATACACACACACACCTTTATTCACACGACCTAAACTCATAAACAGAGCCTCACTATGAATAACATCGGTCGCGAAAGCCCGCGAGTTAATCTTAACCTACGCGTCAATCCCAGGCGGATTCCCGCAAAGCTCCAACGCCCGCACGTCGGCTCACCCCAGGAGTTCCGGGCCGGCCTCTCTCTGCGTCCGGCGAGGCCCGGGCGGGGGGCCCTGGTGGCGGGGGGCCCGGCGGGATCGCGGCGCCGGCCGGCGCGCCGACGGGCCGTAGTAGGGCAGCACCATGGGCTCCCCGTTCGCGTCCCGCCGCACCCTCACCGTCACCTGCAGCACCTCGCTCAGCTGCTGCAGGAAGCGACGCAGCTGGGACACCAGCTCCGCTGGGCGGGTGAGGTGAGGGGGGCGGGGGTGAGGGTTGCACAGGTGGGTGCGGTGGAAAGACAGACAGAATTTTATTATTAACAGAATAAAACTACCCGGATACCATCACAACACAAATGTCGCAGTGCTCGGCTACACGTCGAAGCCGCTCTACGCAGGCCCGCGCCGTATTCCCTCCCCGGATTCCCGCGCCGGGTTTTCTCCGGGGTTTCCTCCCGCCCAGCGCCGCGGCTCGGCGTCCCACCTGGCGGGAGGCGCACCACCACCACCAGCGTGCCGACCACGGGCCGCGCGGCGTCACAGTCGCCTCCATCCCAGCCGCACTCGGCCTTGTTGCAGCCCTCGTCGCAGTTCCCGTTGGCAAAGTGGTCCTCACAGTACTGGGCGTAGAGGGGGCTGGTGGGGGGAGGGGTGGGGGTCGCTGTTTAGTGAGCGGAACTGGCATCGCAAGCAGGTATAATAATAATAATCGCATTTTATAGAGCGCCGTTCACCCGAGGGTCACAAAGCGCCGCACAATGGCACCGGAGAGAACAGCACGTCAACGACGACAGGGAAAAAAAAACAGCTAATAAAAACAGCTGATAAAAACAAACTCCCGCCGTTTGCCACCCTCGCCGCCTTCGCCACCCCACCACCGCTCACTTGCAGGTAGCGGCTCCGTGCCCGCTGCAGTCGAAACCGTCGAAGAGGCATCCGGCGTTGGCGCAGTGCGGGTCGCAGCGGCCGTCTCCGAACACGCGCCAGCACGCGGGCAGCGCCGCCGAGGCGGCGGGCGCACCCGAGGCCGCAGGCACCGCCGAGCAGTTCCTCCAGGGATTGCGGTAGTGCAGCGAGCAGTCGCCCCCGTCCCACTCGCACTCCCCCGAGTCGCACTCCCGGTGGCACTCGCCGTCCCCGGCCTTGGCGGCGCAGCCTTCGCGGGCGCAGCTGGCCGCCGGCACCGCCGCCGCCGGCACCGGCCCTGGCACCGCCGCCGGCCCGGCGCCGCGTTCGCAGCGAGGCCCCGAGAAACCGGGGAGGCACGAGCATCGGAAGAACGGTGCCCGCGTCACCGGCTGGCAGTGCCCGCCGTTCATGCAGGTCGAGGAGGTGGTGGTGGTGGAGGTGGTGGAGGTGGTGGGGCGTGGGCGGCACGGGTCGCGGTCGGGCGGTTGGCACTGCGCGCCGGAGCAGCGCCATGACGGGGTGGCGCAAGAAGGGCCCTCGAAACCCTAGCGGGCAGAGAGAGAGCGGGCGAAGGGAGTCGGAGAGGAGAGAGGTTGGAGGGGGGGAGGAAGTTGGAAGGGGAGGGAGGGGAGGGGTGAGATGGGGGAGGGGGGCTAGTAGAGTGAGGTAAGTGGATTATGGGAGTGTGCTGGTGCACTCTGGGAATCACGGAAATGCATCTTAGAACTGAACGCGGTGCACTGTGGGAGTCGCCGCCGCAGTGCACTGTGGGAGCCCGTCCGAGCGTGCGTCGTGGGTACCGAGCGCGCGGTGCATTGCGGGTACCGGGGCGCAGTGGCACGTGTACGCCTGGGGCGTGTTGGCGGCGGCCAGGCAGGTGCCCCCGTTGTGGCACGGGCGCGAGTGGCAAGGCTCCAACGCGGTGTCGCAGAAAGGACCTGTGCCCGACAGCGCACGCGGGCAAAGGTTGCACGCGCGATGCCCTCGGTGGGCGAGCCGTGTCGCTCATTCATCCGTCCGGTTAGCCGCACGAGCCACCCACTCACCCAATGACCCATCAACTCACCCAATCACTCAATCACTCACCCCCTCACCCACCCACCCACCCACCCGCCCCCCTTCACCCACTCACCCGTGTACCCGGCGCGGCACACGCACGTGCGCCCGCCGTCCGCCCTCGCCCGGCAGCTGGCCGTGCCGCGGGCATCGCAGCGGCTCCCCTGGCACGCGTCCAGCGCCGCCTGGCACCGCTCGCCCGCGAACCCGCGCGGGCACCGGCACGTGTAGCCGCCCACCGCGTCCACGCAGTGCCCGCCGTGCAGGCACGGGCCGCCCGCTCCGGCCAGTGCCAGCGACGACGATAACGATGATGATGATGATGCCAGCAAGCAGTCGTCTGGATTGATCTCGCAGTGGACACCTGTGTGGGTGGCACGGGTTGTAGCGGGAAGAGTGGTATGGGTTGTAAGGTGCGGCACGGGTTGGGGTGGGTGGCATGGGTTGTAGGAAGTGGGTGGCATGGGTTGTAGGGGGAGGATGGCATGGGTTGTAAGGGGTGGCATGGGTTATAATAATAATAATAGCGTTTTATATAGCGCCTTTCACCCGAGGGTCAATGCTGCCACATGTACAGGACATATAGAGGATCGAAATGCCGTTTCTCTCAGACCACGGTGTTGGCATGTACGTGGACTGGAACACAACAACACGGGTTTAAAAATACAGATTGAGGGGGGGTGGGTGGACGCGGTGGATGGCATGGGTTGCACCCTGTGTCTGCCGGGATAGGCTCCGGCTCACCGCAACCCTGTAAAGGATGAACGAATTAATAATCTGTCGTTGTTGTTGTTGGCGAGTGTGGAGTGTGCGAGGCGGGTACCCTCTGTGCCGGGCGGGCACGAGCAGAGGTAGCGGCCGGGGAGGTCGATGCATCGCCCGCCGAGCTGGCACGGCTGCGACACGCACTCGTCCACATCCTCCTCGCAGTGCCGCCCCGCGTATCCCAGAATGCACTGCGGGAGGGCGGCACGGTGGTTGGCGGGAGGGTCGCCCGCTCGGTCGCTCGGTCGCCCACCAATGCAATCGATCGTGAATATGGTCGGTCAATTGATGACTCACCCAACCAATCGATCAATCAAACCGCTCACTCACCTACTTAATCACTCACTCATCCACCCACTCAATCAATCAATCACTCACCAACTCACCCACCCAATTAACCAATCACGCACCCGCCAACCCACCCACCCAATCAATCAACCAACCACCCACCCACATACCCACCGTCCACCCACTCACCACCCACCCACGACCCACCATCCACCCGATCAATCAATCAATCAATAAATCACCCACCCAATCAATCAATCACCCACCCATCCACATACCCACCCACCATCCA
>JAZEWU010000013.1:9060571-9072580 GCA_036362915.1 Geotria australis
GCGAAAACCCACGCGAACACGGGGGTGAACGTGCAAACTCCACGCAGACAGGCGACACGCGAGCCAGGAATCGAACTCTGGGAAAACTGAATGGCAATGAGTCTCTATGCGACTGCAACCAAGCTGACAGGCACCCTAGGTGCCTGGTATGAGGTGGTGGTGAGGGAGGCAGGAGGGAGCACAGCTAACCTGCAAAATAGAACACCAGAGTACCCGGCTTTCGCCGGGTACTCCGGTTTCCTCCCACAGTCCATATACACGTGCCACCACTCACCTACTCACCCACCCACCGGATACTCCGATTTCCTCCCACAATCCAAAGACACGCTGCTGCTGTATGGGTTAATTCTCCTGCTGACTAAATCACCCCCCGGTGCCCTGCGATGGACTGGCGTCCCATCCCGGGTACGGTCCTGCCTAGCGTCCTGTGTCTGCCGGGATAGGCTCCGGCCCCCCGCGACCGTCATACAGGATTTGAGCCGGAGACTGAGAAGGAATGAATGATTACACATACACAATTCCGCCGCAGCAATGCCCAGTCTGCTCACACTAAACAACATCGTGCTAAGGCACCGCAAACAACAGATGTAACGTTCAGTGCGCTGATAGCTTATAACAACAGCGCATGTTAGCTGACAACACGGTGGTACTTTTATAGGCGCTACTCTCCCTACCAACAGCACTTGACCCTACAGTCTGCCGAGGCTACACGGGATACCTTTGTCTGTTTACCGTACCGCGTACAGTGAGGGGGGTCAATACCCGTCCGCGCGACGTCACCGGGTCGCGTCACTTCCGGAAGTGGCTCCCCGCGCCGACCGGAAGTCTCGCTGGAAATCTCCCGCCAAGTGAGGGGACGGGGGGCGGGGGTGGTGGGGGATGGAGGGGCGGGGGGAGGGAATAAGGGGGAGGGGGGGGCTCTAGAGGAATGGCCGAGGGTCGCTATTGGCCTGCGGACTAAATTGCCCCCGGGTGCCTTGTGATGGGCTGGCGTCCAATCGAGGGCTATTAGCCCTGCCTTGCGCCCTGTGTCTGCCGGCCGGCTCACCGCAACCATGTACAGGATTAAGCGGTTTCTGACAATTACATGAGGGTGGTGGGGGGTATTAAAAGAGTGGGGGGGCTAGGATGAGGGGCGGGAAAGATAGGGGTGGAGGTAGGGGCGGTGAAGAATGAGGTGATAGATTCGCGGGCGAGCGTCGCTATTGGGTAAATGACCGAGCAGGCGTGGATCACAGTGTGTTGTTGGGTGGGGCTATGGGCTGGTGTCGAAACGGGGTTCCGATGTAGCGGGCCCGCGTTATAGGGCGGTGGTGGGGTTTAGGTCATTGGGTGGGGTTAGGTTACATGGCGCCCGGAGAAAATGCGCGCCTTACAAAAGTAGATTTTATTATTATGGCAAGAAAGAGGTTGAGTATGAGTTAAGGGTGGAGCTACCTCAGGGGGTGGGGTTATATATCGGGGCGGGGATAAAGTAGCAGAGCGTTGCTATTGGACGTCAACGCATTACCCACAAAAAAAATTGTTGCCGATTTTCCGTTCTCTGTCGTTGTTGACGTGTCGTTCCCTCCGCAGCCTTGT
This sequence comes from Geotria australis, assembly GCA_036362915.1. Lineage (NCBI taxonomy): Eukaryota > Metazoa > Chordata > Hyperoartia > Petromyzontiformes > Geotriidae > Geotria > Geotria australis. The sequence goes on from JAZEWU010000013.1 coordinate 9,062,153, forward strand.
GCAGCGCTTTGTGACCCTCGGGTGAAAGGCGCTATGTAAATGCTATTATTATTATTAGGGGGCGTGGAATGGGTGGGGTGTCGGGAGGGGAGGGGTGAGGAAGGGGGGAGGGAGTGGCGACTGCGCATGCGCGCGACCGACATTTTAAAAACTAGTGTGAGCCGGGCGACATCACGTGGGTTGTCAGTGGCGCTCAGTGTGCGGCGGAGGTCACAACCACACGACAACAACAACACGACAACAACAACACGACAACAACAACCATCAATCCCGCTCTGGAAGCGGGATTGCTGGCACATAACAGACATAATGGAGCAAGTGTTTGGTGTGTACGTCCGCACTGAGGGATACCTGGCTGAAAAGCCTTCAATCTGTATATAATGAAGCACTGCATAGATAGGACACCCTGGGAGAGAGAGGTAGTGATAAAGACCAGTAGTAGTGTTAGCGCTAGGAACCAAAGTTAGAGGTAAACAGTTCGATTCCCGCCTCGGGCAGGACCTTATTTCTGTGAGGCGCCGATGTTAGCACTGAGGGTACGGGTTGTAATCCATCGATATATAAAGGAGCAAGTGTTTGTATTTGTTAGCACTGCGCTATCCGTGCCGCCCAATGTTTTGAGTATTTTATTCCTGTGGGAGGAAACCGGGGTATCCAGAATAAACACACGTGTGAGACGGGAATAGTAATAAAATATATTTATAACGCGCACATATTCAATATCGGAGGTATTACATTTGAAGAGAGAACGACTCAGAGGCGTAGTCTTCTTCTTTGCGATTCTTCGAAGCACGATGGTCAGCCTCTGGACATCGTTGTCTTTCAGCTCCTTGGCCTCGAAGTGTTTGGTAGAATTCGCAGGCAACACCAAGAATTACCTGACAGGGATCGCGACGTGACCGCTTCTACCTTGACCCCCAGAGGCGTAGTGAGGAAACCGCAGAGAGGTGGAGGAGGCAGCCAAGCGGTTTGCTGCCGCCAAAATTGCCACACACTGCGTCCTATATACTATATCGGCCAACTAATTAATGAGTTTTAAACAAATAATAATAGCATGTTATAGAGCGTCTTTCACCCGAGGGTCACAAAGTTGTTGGAGGAAACCGGAGAACCCGGAGGAAACCCACACAGAACAGGGGGGGCGAACACATAAACTCCACACAGAAAGGCGCCCGAGGCGGGAATCGAACCTTCTCAGGCAGGACTTTCTGTGAGGGGTAGACGTTACCACTGAGCCACCCTGCCGCAGATGGAACAGGCAGGGTCCACGTTTGCGTTACTGCACCGCCATCTCCTGGCACTACGGGGTATATTGCAACCTGAAGCCCTCCGGCAGGGAGTTAGTTTGGTCGATCGATGTTTATTATTACAGCGATCCCTGTCAGGTAATTAATACTTGGTGTTGCCTGCGAATTCTACCAAACACTTCTAAGCCGAGCTGAAAGACAACGATGTCCAGAAGCTGACCATCGTGCTTCGAAGAATCGCAAAGAAGAAGATTACAGCAGAAACATACCCAGTGAGCTTGCAAGCTCTTTACGGGACTCCTGCGACACATGCGAATTGCTGACAATTAATATATATAGAAGATTCATAAATAACTAAAAGTTTAATCATCCAACAAAAAACACATCTTCACATAGCATTGCAGACATTATTCAAATAAAATAGTCAAAAATACATAGTATTGCAATTTTTTTCAAGTAACCAGGTAAGATTAAGGTTGTGCGTTGCGATAGTGTATTGATCCACGGCGCGTCACGGTGGCGTTGTAGTGAGTAGCGCCGCCACTTCACAAGAAGGTCCCAGGTTCGTATCCCAGCTCGGGTGCCACCTTTCTGTCCGCAGTTTGCGTGTTCTCCGCGTGGGTTTTCGCCGGGCACTCCGGTTTCCTCCCACTGTTCAAATACATGCTGCTTCGTAGCTTAATTGGCCTGCTGACTAAATTGGCCCCGGTGCCCTGTGATGGACTGGCGTCCCATCCTGAGTATAGCCCTGCCTTGCGCCCTGTAACTCCCGGGATAGGCTCCGGCTCACCACAACCCTGTACGGGATTAAGCGGTTTCTGACAATAGATGGATGTATTGTTGTGGTTTTGGTCATGGTTGTTGGGTTGTGCTGTTGCTAGGTGTGTTGATATATGAGAATCACTCTCAATAGCTGCTCTTTCGGGATAGCCGTGTCACCCCAGCGTCCCTCCTCTCTCCTTCGCGACGTTTCGCCTTGCCACGCAAAGCGCTTGCAAGCTCACTGGGTATCTGTCTGCTGTAATAATAAACATCTATCACGTTGTTGTTGACTGTTTTGTTGTTGACTGATGTTACCGGGTGTGCCTGGCCCTGCGTGGTCCCTCGCTCCCACGTGTCAGTTTCACTGCTGGTTGTTGATGTAGTGTTCATTGTTAGTGTTGTTGATTGTTGATGTATTGTTGTTGTTTGTTGGTGTTGATGCCGCCGCGTATCTGCCTCGCCCTGCACGTCTCGCGGTGTACAAGTCGCACGGCGGGTGTATTGTTGACAATATATTGTTGACTGTTGTTGTTGACTGTTGTTGGCCGGCTGTGTGTCCGGGTCCCTGCGTGGCCACGCTCTCCGCCTGTGTCAGTCTCACAGCCGTTCCACGTGTATCATTGTTGTTGACGTATTGTCGATCATATATTGTTGTTGTTGTTGACTGTTGTTGTTGACCGGGGTCTCCGTGTGAGTGTCTGGTTCCCTGCGTGGTCCCCCGCTCTCCACGCGTGTCAATCTCACGGCCGTTGCACGTGTTATAATTGTTGTTGACGTAATGTTGTTGTTGATTGTTGTTGACTGTTGTTGACCGTGTGTGTTGTGTGTGTGTGTCTGGGTCCCTGCGTGGCCCGCTCTCTCAGCCCGTGACGTGTGGCCGCGACGTCACCGTTTTCCCGCAGCCTTTTGTTCCGCCCGCCCGCGCGTCGCCGTCTCCCCGTCGGTATCCTCCTCCTCCCTCCTCGGTGGCGGGGAGCGATCAGAGAGACGAGAGAAGCCTCTCGAGGGGACAGCGAGAGAGCAGAGGAGGGAGGAGACAACCTCCTTCCTCCTCATCGTCCTTCGTCAACGGCCAGTGTTGCAGGCTGCCGATGGCGTTTTCTCTAGCGCGCCTCCTTTCTCAAACCCGTGTCAATCAATACGACCTAAACTAAATAAGCCCGAACCTTTACCGCCGCCGTAGAGAGAGAGAGAGAGACGAAAATACGGCGATTCGTAGCTGGAGTTGCATGTTATACCGCTGCAGTAGCCGTGAGGGAAGATTCTTAACTGTTAAGAAGTGTTTTCAATCGGACGGCGATCGCTGTTTAAGACATCCAGCGGCTCCCCCTGTCAACTCGCTCCGGCCACTTGCACGCTCGGTGAGTATGTGGCCCTAAAGCGGCCGCGATTCGAACCGGGAAAGACCGGGATACACAGTTCTTTTAGCCTGTAAGCACTGCCTTTAAACTCTGTGATGCGTTAGGAAGGCGAGGTTGCAGATTGCGGGCACGTTGTTACACTATATTTGTTGGAATAAAGGGATTCGAAATGTGTCTTCTCCCCGGCGTTACGCGTAGGCCTCGGGGCACGGCCCCTGCCAAAGCAGCCGCCGTTCTGGTTTTATTCTAACGCTGAGCGTCGTAAACAGCGCAATGTTTGCGCCGTTTGGTTAATTCTGCACCCGGAATGGACGAGACGCTCGCAAACGGGACGCGGGTTGAGGAGAAATGTACCGAAACGAACGCCAAACGAGCCCGACCTCGCGGTCCAGGCCTCGGTCTCGCCTGGTTTCCCCGGCCGCGTTCACCCTCGCTCTCGCCCGGCGATCGGTCCTAGGCAAGAGCGGGGGGCCCGCGGAATGACGAGTGGCCTAGTGCGAGACAAATAAAACGCGTAAAACTGCACAAACCGTGAATGTTTGTGAACATTAGACGCAGCTCCCGCTAAATGGAGATACATTTAACGTTTTCACGTCGCCTGTTGCTCGGTTTCGAGGCTTAAACGAGGAGTTTTGAGTCTTCGCTGCGACTCGAAGTGGCGGGACAGCTCGCCTGGACTAGGCCCAGGCTGCAGGCGCTTAAGTGAAATTTTAATACAAATTTAGCACAGCTCTGACGCTTGATTTTCTACCGGTTCGTTGTCGCTCCGTGGCTTTTAACGCGTCTCGTCCGAAAGCCGCGGTCAGGATTGTTGTGTGTACGTGAGACCCTGTCGCTACTGCACAGCGAACCGTGCGCGTAACGGTGTGATTGTTATGTAAATGTTCTTAACTGCGCGCGATAATATAGTGATTTCTGTAACTTCTATCCGTGACCATAATGTGTAAGGCTGCCGGTTATAAGTTAGCTTGTGGTACGTTTACACTGGACCCGTGCTCCGTCTAACGCGTATCCTACAGTGTAATTTACTGGCGGTTGCGCCAAGAGGCGATATTGATTTTTTTAAATGAATTTAGATGAAAGTACTGCTGATTAAACCCTCAAATTGGTGTTGTGCATTGTGAAAATGGGGTTTTCAACTCGTGTTCTAGTCCATATCTAGTGGCTAGAGTGTGTTTGCTGGAACTATAACATTAGTATGCCTTGCTCAGTGTCAACACTGAGCAAATAGCCTTCAATTGTCGGATTCTGTCAAAAGGCTGCATGCGGTTTAGTTCAGAATTACCGTTAAAGTTATTGTTTTGCCAATTTACTTTGTGTTTACAGTATGTGCCCCAGCCCTGTCTATATACTTTATGTATGTTGTGTAGAGTGTTCCTAACACATACATACAACCACGCTGTTTTATACACACTTACATATGCGTGTGTGTCACACACAATGGACATCATTCTAATTTTAGCCTTACACACTGTAGGGACAGGTGGTGTTAGCGAGCACCTATTAAGGCGATAGCGTCATGCAAGGAGGTGTTAATTATGACGGTGAGCCTGACGCCTGCGAGCTTATTCACTCACCGCTTTATTGGTATTGATTAGTTGGGCGCCTTTCTGTGTGGAGTTTGTGTTCTCTCCCGCTGTTGTGCGTGGGTTTCCTCCAGTTTCCTCCCGCAACTTAAAAACACTCATTAATTAGTTGGCCGAAAACATCATAATATATAGGAAGCAGTGTGTGGCAATATGTTGGAGCCGGCAAACCGCCTGGCTGCCTCCTCCGCATCTCTGCGCTTTCCTCGCTACGTCTTTCCCGCCTCGAATGAATACCTTCAACATTGAATACCTCTCAAGCAGCTGCTCTTTCGGGATAGCCGTGGCGAGCCGTCCTCCAGTGTTAGAGACAGGATCCAGTGTTAGTGATAGAAGCCAGTGTTAGATACAGGAGCCAGTGATGCGTCCCGTGGAATCCCGCAAAGAGCCTGCAAGCTCACCGGGTACTTTCTGCCATAATAACAATAACGAACGTCACCAAAACAACCTAGCACGTGCAGTCCTGGACACTCTACACTGGCTACCCATCCACCAACGCATCAAAACAGCAATAATATGCCACCGCGCTATCCACACAGGACACCCTAAATACCTCGCATCGCTACACCGGCCGATTCTCGGTCGCGGCATCCACAACCTGGAACAGCCTGCCACATCTATTACACCAAACACAGTCCACCATCCATCCATCCACCCATTTTCTAAACCGCTTGTCCTGGTGCGGGTCGCGGTGGCAGCAGTCCAAGGAGAGTGGGCCAGACATCCCTTTCCTCAGCAACAGATTTCAGCTCTTCCTGGGGGGGAAATTCCCAGGTGAGCCTATCCCGGCAGACACAGGGCGCAAGGCAGGGGGATACCGAGGATAGGATGCCAGTCCATCGCAGGGCACCTGGGGCAATTTACTCAGTGGGCCAATTAACCTGGCAGCATGCACGCCCGGTGGCGAAAACCCAGGCGGACACGGGGAGAACAGGCAAACTCCACACAGAAAGGCCCCCCGAGCCGGGATTCGAACCCGGGTACTTCTTGCTGCGAGGCGGCACCACTACCCGCTGCGCCACCGCGCCGCCCGTTGCGAGTATATATTATTGTTATATTATATTTATCCGTCTCTCCCCTCTGCCGAACCCCCCGGGCCGCAGGCTCGCGTGCCACCATGGACGAATTCCAGGCGGCGGCGGCGCAGTTCCTCCCTGACGACCCGACGGCGCTGCGGGAGGCGGCGCGCAACCACAACCTCTACCACATGTGGCGGGAGATCTGGGCTCGCAGCGGGCGCGTCACCAAGGAGTGGAACCCCTGTGAGTGGCGGCCGGGGTCGCGGTGTCAGCGATGACCTTCCGTCCGTGTGAGGAGGCGCAGATGTTACCGCTGCGTAGACACCCGCGTGGTTGCGGCGGGGCGTCTGCGCGGTGCCACCTCCGTGTCGCCTTCCCGATGCCACCTCGTGCCACCTCTATGCCATCCTCCTTCCGTTGCCGTCACCATCTTACCCTTCTCTCATTGCCACCCGCCCCAATGCCACCTCGGTGTCACCCTAACCTCCCATTGCCACCCCAATGCCACTTCCATGCCACCCGTTCCATTGCCATCCCCATGTCACCCTCCCAATGCCACCTCATGCCATCCTACTCACATCTGGGTGGCACCCAGATGCCACTTCCTGCTGTAATCACAAAGATTCATCTTTAGTTCTAAGGCTTTCGTGACCGATGTTATCCATGGTGTAGCTCCTTCTTTATGAGTTTAGGGTCACGTGAAAAGGTATGCAAGTGTTGCGTACCCGTCGATATGTTGGAAAAGCATCATCAGGAAAAGGACTGGATGGCTCGCATCGTTGCCATTATATAGGCAGATGGGAGGTGGGAAAACCAAGTAACATTTGGTTTTAATTAGTTTTTTTTCTGTCGTCGTGCAGCGCTTTGCGACCCTCGGGTGAAAGGCGCTCTATAAAATGCTATTATTATTATTATTATTTATCTGGGGATCAAGGTAGAAGCGTTCACGTCGCGATCCCTGTCAAGTAACACATGGTATTCTCCCTGCAAATTCTACCAAACACTTCGAAGCCGAGGAGCTGAAAGACAACGATGTCCAGAAGCTCAACAGATGCCAGAAGCCCCTCAGTCCGGAGCAAGAAGAGAGGCCAATGCCCGCCCGCCTTTAAGGCCAGCCACTGACTATTATATCTCTAAATGTCGAAGGGCTGTCTGCGACTAAAGAAGAACTTGTTGCCATGGGGAAACTGTCATGTAGCAATCACGCTTCGCAGAATGGAATTCGAACTGCCCCGCCGCGCGCTCTCCTCCCTACCCCCCCGTGCCGTGCAGATGGGTTGGAGAGCCCGCAGGCCGACCCCATGCCCAGCATGCCCAAGGGTCCGGGTCCCGGGCCGGGCGCCCCCTGCGTGGCGCAGATGGGCAAGGAGAGCCCCATGTCGGCGGGCGTGCACGGAATGCAGCCGCCGCCGCCGCCGCTCAGCGTCGGCATGGACAAAGCCAAGGACCCGGGTACGTCGCAGCCGCGGGTGTTGCGACACCCGCACTTTCACGGAAACGCGATTCCGTCCCCCCGGTGGTTAGCGCGACGTCGCGATCCCTTTCAGGTGATACTTGGTATTGCCTGCGAATTCTACCAAACACTTCGAGGCCGAGCTGAAAGACAACGATGTCCAGAGGCTGACCCGTCGTGCTTCGAAGAATCGCAAAGAAGAAGAAGCGCACTGGGCTACGAATCTGGCGACCCGAGTTCGAATCTCGCTCATGGCCCACACCGGTGACCGTTTTCTAAACCGGTCCCGGGCCTCCCCTAGGTCGACTCAGCCTCAAATGAGTAACTGGTGTGGCATGTAAACATCGCCGCTAGGGAGAACAAAGGCGGCCGGGCGTGGTGCTGGTCACCCACCCCCTCGTGCGCCGTGTCGACCTTCATAGGTGCTTGCTAACGGCACTTTCCCCTACAGTCTGTTAAGGCTATACGGGAGATAATGTAGAATATACGAGGTTTAACCCTTTCCGGCAATGAGAAAAAGTGTTAAGATGTTTAAACACTAAATGGACACCTTTTTGCAAAGGTTCCAGTTTCGTGTTTTTGTCTATGTCTTCATCAATACAGTAGATCTTTGAGATCTTTGCATGTCTATGTGTGTGTGTCTCTGGTCTGCCAGGCCATATGCACCTTGAGGCCACGTGAAGTGTCGAAGGCTCGTCGACAGGAGGTCACAGGACAGACCCAGGTGTCCTGGGCTGCCTGACTGAGATGCATATGGCCTGGCACAGGCGACGTGGTGACGTCACGGCCACTTAGTGGCGAGAGACGGTTGTTGTTGTTGTTGTTGTCTCTGGTCTGCGGTGGGCCGGTTTGTCGGCAGACCCGATGCCGGAGTTCCCGGCCGCCAGCCCCCCCAGCTTCCCCAGCATCATGGGCGGCCTGCGCCTCACACAGAGCCCACGCGCTCGCAAGTCCCGCTCCGAGCAGCAGGTCCCCCTCGGGGAGGACACCGGTAACAACCGGCCACCACCACCGCCACCACCAACACCGTCACAACAACAACCACGACCGTCACCGTCGCACCACCACCATCACCGTCATAGTCTCTGTCATCAGCATCGTCATTACCACCGTCATTACCACCGTGAATGTGGAGAAGCAGACCATACTATGGAACACTGCCTTGTCTGTGCTCTACTACCCAACCTCTGCAGCTCAAAAGACCTTGCGGAGTTCAATGAAAATGCAAGGGGCTGTGTAAGAAAATGGGAAACTGTAATTTAACATCGCGCTTCGAAGAATCGCAAAGAAGAAGATTACCACCGTCATCACCACCGTCACCACCATCATCACCATAACAACCACGACCGCCACCGTCATCATCACTGTCACCACCACTGTCATCACCATGGTTACCACTACCGTCATCGCCATAACAACCACCGCCATTGCCATCATCACTGCCACCTGTCTCAACCTCTTACCCCCTACAGGTTCCCACGTCATGTCTAGCTGCCCGGCGCCCGACCCGCAACAACAGCAACAACAACAACAACAGCAGCAACAACAACAACAACAACAGCAGCAACAACAGCAGCAGCAGGCGACGCCGCAGACCGGCACTCCGGGGCCTCCGGTTGAGCCGCTGGACTGCGGCGCCGACACGGGCGCCGGCCCTAACGGAGGAGTGGACGTTCCCGGCGTGGTCTCGGGCGGCGCTGGCGTGGTTCCGGGCGGCGTTCCGGGCGGCGTTGCGGGCGGCGTTCCGGGCGGCGTGCCTGGCGGCGTGCTCGTGAGCAAGGACGGCGGCGGCGGCGGCGGCCCCGGCCCGGCGGCCTGCGAGCTTCTCCCGCGGCGCTCGTCGCACGTCAAGGAGAAGCGCTACAAGTGCGCCGACTGCGGCAAGCTGTTCCGCCAGTCCACCGACCTGTTCCGGCACCAGTCGCTGCACACGGGCGAGCGGCCGTTCCAGTGCGACCAGTGCGGCAAGAGCTTCGCGCTAACGCGCGACCTGGCGCGCCACCAGCGCACGCACACCGACGAGCGCCCCTACGTCTGCGAGCAGTGCGGCAAGAACTTCCGCCTGCCCGAGGATGTGCTCAAGGTGAGCCGGTTGCAGCGCTTTGTGACCCTCGGGTGAAAGGCGCTATATAAATTGAATTATTATTATTAATTATTATTATATGACAGTTTCCCATTTGCAACAAGTTCTTCTGTAGTTGCAGACAGCCCATCAACGTTTAGAGATATAATAGGCAGTGCTGGCTCTTAAAGGCGGGCGGGCATTGGCCTCTCTTCTTGCTCCAGACTGAGGGGCTTCTGGTATCTGCTGAGCTTCTGGACATCGTTGTCTTTCAGCTCGGCTGAATGTGGTGGTGGTGGTGGTCAGTGTGGTGGTGATTGTGAGTGGGGTGGTTGTGGGGATTGTGATGAGGGTGATGGAGTTTTGAGATATATAGATAGATGTTTATTATTAGAGTAGACTATGCCTGGTGTGGCTTGCAAGATCTTTACAGGATTCCTGCACTGATACAATAAACGCGCGAATTGAGGTGAAGGGGGTAGGTGGTGGTGATTGACCCACACACTCGCGTAGAGCGGACCGCAGAGCTTGGACGATGGCTGGTAGCGCCGGCTCGTCGCTTCCCCGCCCGCTGTTCCTCCGGTTACCTCCGCGCGCCGGGGAGCGAGCGGTGGCGCCGCAATTAGACGCGAGGCGCAGGAGGGATGCCACCTCATCGTGCGTCTGCTCTCCCCCCACCCCCTTGTCTCTCTCTCTTGTCTTGTGTCTCCCCAACACCGGCACCACTCACCACCGCCGTTGCCGCCACCACACAACCACCGCAACCCCGACCGCCATCGGCACAACCGTCATTCTGCCGACAATGCAACTGTCACTGTCACAACTGTAACCGCCACCACAACCACCGCAACCGCCGCCGTACCACTGTCACGACCGTCATCGGCGCCACCCCACCGTCATCCTGCCGATGCTGCTGCCACCAACCATCGCCACCGTCA
>JAZEWU010000013.1:9127382-9138190 GCA_036362915.1 Geotria australis
ATGTCCAGAGGCTGACCATCGTGCTTCGAAGAATCGCAAAGAAGAAGAACAACAGACGGAGGCTGCGCAGAGAGGAGGGAGGGGGGAGGCGAAGGCGGGTGTGCAAACCGTGGGCCTACTTTTGATTAGCGGTGTGCGCGGTGTGTGTGGTGCGCGCGATGTGTGCCGCGGCAGTGCCGAGCGGCTACGGGCTCGACTACCTCCCGTCGGACGCCACGTGGCCGCCGCCCCCCCGCGTGCCCCCGTCCCCCCACGGCCCCTCCCCCCGCGGGGGCGGCTCCTGGCTGGGGGCCCCCCACGCCGCCTCCGAGCCCCCGCCCAGCCTCACCGACAACCTCAAGGTACCGGCGCCGCGCTGCCGCTCCCCCATCTCCGACCGCACGCCGTCCCGTGTCGCGTGGTCTTTATCGTTTTTTTTCTCTTTCGTTGTTGACATGCCGTCCTCTTCGCGCCCCTTGTGCAAGCGCTTTGTGACCCTGGGTGAAAGGCGCTATATAGATTGAAATTATTATTATGTGTCCCCGTGTCTCTGTCCCGTCTCCTGTGTTCCTGTGTAACGTGTCCCGTATCCCTGTGTGCCGTCTCCCGTATCTCCGCGTGTCCCCGTGCCTCCGTGTCCCGCAGTCGCTGTGGTCGACGTCGGTGATGCAGCCGGGCCCGCTCGCCCTGGAGCAGCTGCTCATGCAGCAGAAACAGAAGCAGTTCAGCCTGGGCCAGTCCAACCCTCCGCACTGAAGGGGCCCGACCGACGCTCGCTCCCCAACACTTAACTGCCACCCCGGTGGAAACCCGCGGCGGCGGCTGCCGCGTCGCCCGTCCGTCGATCGGCGACGCGGAGCCCTCCCTCCCCTCCGCCTCCCGCCCCCGCGAAAAATATCGCGGTTTGTTTTTGGCGGTCGCGGTTACGGAGGCAGTCGCCGGCGTTTTACCGGGGGTGGGCCGACGCGGCAAGCCGGTGAGGCCGGCGCCCGCGACAGCCTAGAAGCGGGGCTTTCACTTTTGTTGTTGTTTTACTTCGTTTTCCGTTTTTTCTGTGGCGACGCCGGCTCGCTCGCTCGCGCCCCGCCGCCGCGTGCTCACGAGGCCCGGAGGGAACTGGGGGTGAAAGCGTGGCCGGGTTAGCGTGGTGCCCCCCCCCCGCTACCCTCCCCATCACCCTCCTCCGTCACCGGATAAAGGGAGCTCCCTAACCGGGGAGTGACGGGCTTGGGGCGAAAGCCGCGGCTGGTGCCGGGTGTCTAACCGCGCCCGGCGCGTTCCCGACCGGGGGGGGGCCACCTCTTGAGAAGCAGTCTCCAGGCTCGGCTCGGGGACGGTCGGATTCGACTCGCGGCCGCGGGCACCGATGATGATAACGACAACACTGCTGAACGAAACGGCGGTGGGATGGGGTAATGCGAGGGGTGGGTAGTGTGGGGTGTGTGGGTAGGGCGGGTGGGTAGGGCGGGTGGGTGGGTGGGTGAGAGGCGGGACGGGGTAGGGAACCGTCCGCTCGCCACTAACGCTGGCCGTGGCTAAGAGTAGAATCGCGACGGCGGCGCTAGGCGGCGGTGGGGTGGTCGATAGCGCGACGCGCTAACCGCTGCGCCGCCGCCCCGCGCCACCCACCGCCAAGTGCCGGCTCGGCAAGCGGGCGCCGCCGAGGAGGTGCAGCAGGAGAGAGTCCGCCCGGCACCGTCCGGTCTCGCGCTCCCGGCGGATCTCAAAAGCGCCGTTAGCCGCCGGCGTCGGCGGCGGTTTGGCCGCGGTGCGGCTCTCGGCGAGCCGAGGGGGGGGGTAGGCCTCGCAGACTCGCGGAGCTTTGCCGGTTTTACAAGCTGCCGCTTCGCTCGTGCCGACCGGCGTGATACGCGGCGCCGGCCGCGGGGAGAGGCGCCGGGAGATAAAGGGAAGTCTCGGCGGCGCCGTGCCGCGGTCCCGGCCGGACCGCTGGCGCCGTCGATCGCTTAAGTTATGCTGCCCGGCCTCCGGTTGGCGAGAGCGCTTGGGGCGTAGACAGGAAACTGATGCCGGCGGAGCAGGGCTGAGGGGTTAGGGGGAGTCCGCGGTTCGTTTAAACGAGCGCCGACGGCCGGCGCGCGGAGCCGCGGATAATGCGTGGGTTTACGTGACGTCTTGGCACGGCGCTTGCGCGAGGTTGCCGACCGCTGAGCTAGAATCTAACCAACTCCGTGGTGGTGATTGGTGGTGGTGGTGATGATGCTGACGTGCCGGGTCGTAGTGAAAAGTCACGTGTTCGTAGAGACAAGCTGCACGCACCGTGCCGCCGATCACGGCGACGCTGAACCCCCTCACACGGTGGTTTTACTGTCCCGGCCATCCCGAATCATCCCCGCAATCACCATCCTAACCATTCCACCATCCCATCATCCTCACCATCCTCACCATCCTAGCCATCCCACCACCCTCACCATCCTAACCATCTCACCATCCCCACCATCACCATCTTCACCATCCCCACCGGCTTGAGCCGGAGCCGGCTAATCGCGGACGTCGGCGGCACGGCTCGGGTCCCGCAGTGGAAAAAGCAACACCCCCCCCCCGGCCGGCGCCTCTAGAGGCCGTCGAAAGGCAATCGCCGGTCGCGCGGTGAAACAAAACTCCTTGGACGGGAGGCAAACCCCCTCCGCTAAGGAGAGAGGAGCGACGCTCGACACGGCTATCCCCAAAGAGCGGCAATTCCCTCTTTTTACAGGGTCATCAAATAAAGGCTCTCCGGTTTCGATCGCCGATATTTTTTCCCCGAAGTGTTTCGCTCACGGCACCGGTTCTGACGGCGCCGCACTCGCCGCGCTCGGCCACAACAACCGCGCCGATGAGTTGGTGGTGGGTGAGATTTTATTTGTGGGGGCGAGAAACGTTTTGTATGGTTGCGATTCCTGCACACCGCGCGCGATACGATTCGCAAAACGTCGACCGAAATGTTGCCGTTAGCGGCGCGGCGTTTCTTCGGCGACGCTCTCTGTCGTGATTCCAATCTCGTGCGATAGTCCTAGCCCGGTGGTTTCCAAACTTTCTCGGTTCACAGCGCCCTTAGTGTATCGTGATTATTTTTTCCACGGCGCCCAAAGTCAGTAAATATCCATCCATCCGTTACCATAGACCGCTTAATCCTGTACAGGGTCGCGGTGAGACGGAGCCTATCCCGGAAGACACAGGGCGCAAGGCAGGGAAACACCGAGGATGGGACGCCAGTCCATCACAGGGTACCGGGAGAAAATTAGTCCGCAGGCCAATTAACTTATGCAGCAGCATGTCTTTGGACGGTGAGAGGAAACCGGAGTGCCCGGTGGCGAAAACCCACGCGGACACGGGGTGAACATGCAAACTGGAGACACAGAAAGGCCCCCGAGCCGGGGATTCGAACCCGGGACCTTCTTGCTGTGAGGCGGCAGCGCTACCCACTGCGCCACCGTGCCGCCCCCGTCAGTAAATATAACATGACAAATATCGAACATTTTGAACGTCCCTGTGAATTAGCTGCGGCGCACACTTTGGGAACCACTGGTCCAAGCCGTGCCACGGATTGTTCCCGTTACACCGCGGAGATAAACCCCCGGTGTTTGATTCGACGCGTGACGACAAGTTGACCGCTGTAAGAGAGACACTTGAATAAATATTGGCGATTCAAACCGGAACGCGTCTGTGTGTTTTTTGATGACCCCGGAAAAAAACACAAGTTTTTATTAGATGTTTTATTTCTGTCGTTGTTGACATGCCGTTCTCTCCGCGGCCCTCGTGCAGCGCTTTGTGACCCTCGGGTGAAAGGCGCTCTATAAAATGCTATTATTATTACTTTACGGACAGTTCCCCGACATACGACCGTGCGACTTACGAACGTTCGTGCTCATCACGAATGAGCTTCCCGTGAGATGCTATCGGTGCGCGGGACACTGCATGTCGCCATTGCCGTGGAATGTGGTGTTTTATAAGCTATACATATAAAATAACAAGTATTATTTTACATTTATAACGCGTGGCATATATTCATTCACTGTCGAAGGTACTCATTCGACGAGAGAACGACTCAGAGGCGCGAAGGAGGCAGCCAGGCGGTTTTGCCGGTGCCATATTGCCACACAGCTTCCTATATATTATGATGTTATCGGTCAAATAATTAGTGTTTTTTTAATCTGCGCGAGTACAAATAATGTACATGCATCCATTATCAGAAAACGCTTAATCCTGTACGGGGTCGCGGTGAGCCGGAGCCAATCCCGGCAGACACAGGGCGCAAGGCAGGGCTATATCCAGGGTGGGCCGCCAGTACATCACAGGGCACCGGGGGGCGATTTAGTCCGCAGGCCAATTAACCTATGCAGCAGCATATCTTTGGACCGTGGGGGGAAACCGGAGTGCCCGGCGAAAACCCACGCGGACAGGGGGAGAACGTGCAAACTCCACACAGAAAGGCACCCGAGCCGGGATTCGAACCAGGGATTTTCTTGCTGTGAGGCGGCAGCGCTACGCCGCCCCATCGTTTGGCCATCGTGGAAGAGCAGTCTAAAATATACTTCGAAGAGAGGATTTGAAGAGCTGGGGTTCTGCGAGGGTTTTCGTCGGGCACTCCGGTTTCCTCCCACAATCCAACGACACGCTGCTGCTGCTGCCTACAGTTTATATATACAGTTTATGTATATAGTTTATATATACAAGCTGTCCCTAAAACAGAAATTCCTATAGACTATCTATAGACTGTTAATATATTATAGACTGTATGTATAGACTATAAACTACAGAAAGAACCACTCGACACGGCTATCCCGAAAAAGCAGCTGAGACCAATTCCTATAGACTCTATGTAGACTATATACATGCTATTATTATTATAGATAAACACTATAGACCGTGTAGACAGCATGCAGGCTGTATATGTACACAGGATGTAGACTGTACAGACTGGAAGCCGTGTGGATAGACTGTCAAGATGAAGAACACTCAGTGAACACGGCTATCCCTAAACAGCAGCGAATGCCATAATTCCCTCAACCTTGTGTTGTTTTCACAAAGTTTCCAGGCTTCCCAACCATTCCGCAGCCGCTGCGCGGATTTCTAAAATAAACACACACTTTGAAGGTCTCCGCCAAACCACACGTTGTGCAACGGAGGCTGTCCTTGTTGTCCCCCGTTAGCAAACAAGCCGAGGGCGGGAGAGATTATGCTGTTTTATCTGCTTATCAGCTTGCAGGGTGAACGCGGTTCAGGCTCGGTGTAGCTCCAGGTCTGGGAGCTTTCCTCTCGCGTGGCTCTTGCCCCAAGAACACAGGCAACCTAGCCTGGGCTAACGGCGCCGTTATGGTGGTGGGAATGTTTCTTCTCACGGCGAGCGTCGTGTTGCTGTTAGCCGCCGGCAGCCGTCTTGTTGGCGGCAACCCGGTCGGGAATGGGTCCCTCGTCCACGATGAGGAGCTGCAAGTGCCAAAGGTTAGTTTTTTGTCTCTTTCTCACCGACATTTCTCACCAATCTACTCACAATCTTCCTCACCATTATCACGTCCGGCTGGGTCAGATGCACCGTGGATTCAGTGGAAGACACTCAAGCGCCTGAGAACTAGAACGGGACGATCGAAAGATGCTGCTTTGGTCAGATGGGGCTACAAGACCGGCCCAACCACCACCTGTGAATGTGGAGAAGCAGACCGTACTATGGAACACTGCCTTGTCAACCTCCGCAGCTCAAAAGACCTTGTTGCAGAGTTCAATAAAAATGCAAAGAACCGTGTAAAGAAATGGGAAACTGTAATTTAACCATCGCGCTTCGAAGAATCGCAAAGAAAAATAAAATCACATCCGCCTCACCAGTCTCATCCTCACCATTTTCATCATAATAATAATAGCGTTTTATATAGCGCCTTTCACCCGAGGGTCACAAAGCGCTGCACAAGGGCCACCAACCATCACCATCCGCCTCCTCACAATTCTCAGCAAACATCCTCAACATTCCCCTCACCGTCCGCCTCACCATTCTCGCCTGTCTCATTCTGTTTGTTGTGTCCAATGCAGGAGTCCCGTAAAGAGCTTGCAAGCTCACTGGGTATTTTAATTTTGTAATAATAAACATCCATCCATCTCATTCTCACCATTCTCACAATCCTCACACGTCCGCCTGCTCACCATTTTCACCATCCACCTCAGCCTTCAAGCCGTCGTGCTAGGACCACTTATGCGGCTCAACGCTGTCTTGATTACCGTTCTCTGTCGTTGGTTTGTCGTTCTCTCCGCGGCCCTGTGCAGCGCTTTGTGACCCTCGGGTGGAAGGCGCTCTGTAGATGCTATTATTATAATTTTTATGCTGTCTTTATGACCTATGTCCTATAATTTATCGCTATTGCTTGATTCTCAGTTTATCTGTCTTGATGTTATTGACATGCCGTTCTCTCCACAGCCTTGTGCAGCGCTTTGTAACCCTCGGGTGAAAGGCGCTCTATAAATGCTATTATTATTATTATCAGACTGTCTATGCAGTGGTAATATCTACGCATCACAGAGAAGGTACTGCCCGAGGCGGTTCGATTCCTGCCTTGGGCCCTGTGTCTGCCGGGATAGGCTCCGGCTCACCTCAACCCTGTACAGGATTAAGCGGTTTCTGACAATGGATGGATGGATTGGACGCGATAATACGATGCTTGTCGCTACGGCGACGATGCTTGTCGCTACGGCGACGATGCTTGTCGCTACGGAGACGATGCTTGTTGCTATGGTGATAATGCTCGTCTCTATGGTGACGATGCTTGTTGCTGTGGTGATAATGCTCGTCTCTATGGCGACGCTGCTTGTTGCTATGGTGATAATGCTCGTCTCTACGGTGACGATGCTCGTCGCTATGGTAACGCGCGCTCCTGCCTCTCCGCCAGTTCCTGGGTACGTGGTACGGCGTTGCCGTGGCGACCAACAACTCGGAGCTGCAGGCGCTGATGCAGGCGCTGAGCGGCAGCGTGTACGCGGTGGAGCGGGGACACGGCGACACCGTGGTCATCCACGGCGCCTCGCTCCTGTGAGTCTCGCGTGGGTGTCGACGAGCTTGCAAGCTCACTGGGTATTTTTTCTGCCGTAATAATAAACATCTATCTATCTCGTAGGCTTTTATGACCAATGTTATCCATAGTGAAGCTCTGTTTGTGAGTTTAGATCATGTGAAAAAAGGTGTGTAAGTGAAGTGCACCCGTCGATATGTTGGAGCAAACGAGCGAGCACATGCAACACTTACCTTAAAAGATGGTACCGACGTTTCGCTGAGGCTTACACTCAGCATCATTTCCACATTGGAGTCTACGGGATGATTTAACATTGGAGTCTATTATTTTCTGTTTATTTGGTTTTTATTGGTTGTTTTTTCTTTCGTTGTTGACATGCCGTCCTCTTGTGCAGCGGTTTGTGACCCTCGGGTGAAAGGCGCTATATAAATTTATATTATTATTATTATTATGGGAGGATTTAACACTGGAGTCTATGGGAGGCTTTATGACCCTCGGGTGAAAGGCGCTCTATAAAATCCTATTATTATTATTAACATTGGAGTCTATGGGAGGATTTAACATTGGAGTCTACGGGAGGATTTAACATTGGAGTCTATGGGAGGCTTTAACATTGGAGTCCATGGGACGATTTAACTGACCTGGGGCTGTGACTGATCTGGACACCAGGAAGCAACAGTGCATTCGGGAAGCGAAGCATTTCAACCTGCTCCTCAAGGAGAAGATCCTCATTCCGTTCGTCCCCGGTATGTCCCACAGCGTGTGTCACTGCCACCTCACAGCGAGAAGTCCCCGGGTTCGAATCTCGGCTCGGGCGCCTTTCTGTGTGGAGTTTGTGTGTTCTTGCCCTGTTCTGCGTGGGTTTCCTCCAGGTTCTCCGTTAGTAGACGGGAGCCAGCGTTAGAGACGGAAGCGAGCGTTTGAGACGGGAGCCAGCGTTAGAGACGGGAGCCAGCGTTAGAGACGGGAGCCAGCGTTAGAGACGGGAGCCAGCGTTAGAGACGTGAGCCGGCGTGAGAGACGTGAGCCGGCGTTAGAGACGGTAGCCATCGTTGGAGACAGGACGCAGCGTTAGAGACGGGAGCCAGCGTCAACCACCTCGGGGCAGGAACCCGTCGTCGACCCTCCGTCGTTGACCCTCCGTTGTCTCCTCGGAGTAGAGAACAGCACCAAGTCGTTCTCGGACTTCGTGGGAGACACGAACGCCACCTACACGTTCCTCAAGCTGGAGTACGAGCACTACTCCGTGATGCAGCAGCGGGGCTTTCGCAACGGCACCGCCGAGACCATCCTCTATCTCCTCGGTGAGCCCCGCAGGGGGTCAAGGTAGAAGCGTTCACGTCGCGATCCCTGTCAGGTAATACTTGCTATTTCCTGCGAATTCTACCAAACACTTCGAGGCCGAGGAGCTGAAAGACAACGATGTCCAGAGGCTGACCATCGAGCCCGCAGCCTGTTCCCGGCAGACGCAGGGCCGCAAGGCGGCACGGTGGCGCAGTGGTAAACATCTGCGACTCACAGCAAGAAGGCTCCCCTCGGGTTCGAATCTCGGCTCGGATGGCGCCTTTCTGTACGGAGTTTGTGTGTTCTCCCCTTGTTCTGCGTGGGTTTCCTCCGGGTTCTCCGGTTTCCTCCCACAAGTAAAAAAAAACCAGCGAGTTGGCACGGTAGGGCGCGCAGGTGGTCCAATCTGCCGGTCACCTCGGTCAGGCAGCCCATGACACCTGGGTCTGTCCCGTGACTTCCTGTCGGCGAGCCTCCGACACTTCACGTGATAGCCTCAAGGTGCACATGGCCTGGCAATGGCGGTTGTTGTTGTTGTTGATTTGTTGAGTGGGCGAGTGAGTGATTTAAATGACTGAACAGGCGAGTGGTGTCCAGAGTTCCCTCTCTGCTTCGCGAACGTTTCGCCTCCCAAGGTTGGGGACAAAACGCCTGACGATTTTGCCATCGGCGATCGGTCCGTAAGAGCCGTCGAATCACCAGTTCGACTCCCGTTGCAGGCAGGAAACAGTCGCTGGTGCGGGAAATCATCGGCGAATTCCGCGATTTCGCCGACGGGATCGGACTGGACGGGAAGGCGGCTGTGGTGGTTCCGAACTCCGGTGAGACGAGGCCGTGCCGGGGCGCCGTTGCCGCCGGTATTAAACCACGGTTGTTGACCCGCTGTGTTGGAACCTCCTGGGGGGGGGATGTTGTGGTTGTGGGTGGCTGTGCGGCGGTGACATCCATTGGGCCTGCTTGCGGAGAGAAATTGCCCTGCCCGAGGAGGTTCGATATCCCTGGCTCCTGTCTCTAAAACTGGCAGGCGCGTCGCAGCCGCGGGTGTTGCAGGAAAACGTGTGGGGGGGGATGGAATCATGTTTCTGTGAAAGTGCGGGTGTCGCAACACCCGGAACACCCGCGGATGCGACGCGCCCGAACACTCACTCAGTCCTATCTGTAACACTGGCTCCTATCTCGAACACTGGCTCCTGTCTGTGTGTGTTGTGTCTGTGTGTAGACCTGTGCTCAATCCACGGAGACCCCGAGGTTGTCAAGGTACCGAGCTGCGCCGCATGACATTCACACACAAAGATCCCCCGTATAGCCTTGACAGACTGTAGGGTCCAGTGCCGTCAGCGAGTAGCACCTATGAAGGCCGACACAGCACACGAGAGGGTGGGTGGCCAGCACCACGCCCCGGCCGCCTTTGTCTCCCGAGTGGAAATGTTTACACACCGCACCAGGTATTCATGTGAGGCCGAGTCGACCTAGTGGGAGGCCCAGAACCGGTTTGGGAAATCGTCACCAGTGTTGGTGGCCGTGAGCGGGAATCGAACTCGGGTCGTAGCCGGGTTCATCGCGCTAACCGCTGCACCACCGCGATAAAATATCACAGTTTCTAAAAGTGGCGTTACTGTTTGTTTCCAGGAGAAAGATTCCAAAGAAGCCAAAGAGGGAGAAGACGAGGGTTCGAAGTGGGTTCCGCTTTTAACATCCATCCATCCATTTTCTAAACCGCTTGTCCTGGTGAGGGTCGCGGTGGCAGCAGTCCAAGGAGAGTGGACCAGACATCCCTTTCCTCAGCAACAGATTCCAGCTCTTCCCAGGCGTTCCCAGGCCATCCGAAGGATATATAATCCCTCCAGCGTGTCCTGGATGGTATTGTTTCGTAGAAAATAGTGTAGTCGTGTATAGTATAGTCATACCCCGCCCTACGTCATTAATTGGTTCCAAAAGCCGTGACGTAACCCGGGTTTTGACGTAAACCGGACGTAACGCCTTAAAAATGCCTTAAAATGAGGACAAACACCGTAAAACTCGCGTAAATAACTCGCAAAACAATATAACTATCGCTAAACATTAAAGAACACTAAAACACATTTTAGTCATGTTATTATGACGCAGGTGACGTTGTTGAGTGACGTAACGTCGGACGTAATGACGTTCGCTGAACTGAAATTTACTCTAGAAAGGTGACGTAAAGGCGAATTGGACGTAGATCGGAATGACGTAAAACGGGGTATTACTGTATAGTGTAGCCTCTCATGTAATGTAGTGTATCGTAGTATACAGTGTGGTGTACAGTTGTGTATAGTAGTGTAATAATAATATCATTTTATATAGCGCCTTTCACCCGAGGGTCACAACGAGTGTATATCAGAGGTTCTTAATCACCCTTCTAGCTAAATCGCCTCCGATGCCCTGCGATGGACCGGCGTCCCATGCTACAGCCCTGCCGTGCAGCCCCGTGTCCGGCGGGATAGGCTGCGGCTCACCGCGACCCTCTGCGCGATCGTGCGGCTACCGAGTGGCGGCGGAGTGAACGGAAAGAGCGTATGGCCGGTGTCC
>JAZEWU010000013.1:9143910-9154225 GCA_036362915.1 Geotria australis
AACTTGTTGCAATGGGAAACTGTCATATAACCATCATGCTTCGAAGAATCGAATCGAATTCGAATAATAATAGCATTTATAGAGCGCCTTTCTCCCGAGGGTCACAAAGCGCTGCACAAGGGCAGCGAAGAGAACGACATGTCAACAACGAAAGAAAAAACAACCAATAAAAACCAAAGGAACAAAAATGTAATGATTAAGGCTGCTTCGAATATACTTAAAGGTTGTGAAACTGGAAAATGGATGGGTGGAGGCGGGTTTGCCACACTTACTTTTACGTGACCTAACTCGTAAAAAGAGCTATACTATCGGATCTACGGTTTATTTACCTTTGGTCTGTGCGATTCTCTGATCTCCACCACCACCGCCACCATCATCCACAGACTCCCAGACTCGACACCACAGTCTCTTGCACACCACTCTGAACATCTTCTTGGCTGCTTGACGGCTCCATTGCGAAAACCATTTCCACCAGCTGAAGAATACAGATTGATAGATGCTTATTATTACAGCAGAAAAATACCCAGTGAGCTTGCAAGCTCCTAACGGGACTATTGCGACACAACAAACATGCGAATTGCTGACAATAATAATGACACAATGTGGGGCGGCTAGCGGTGAGTAGCACCGCCGCCTCACAGCAAGAAGGCCCCGGCTTCGTATCCCGGCTCGGGTGCCCTTCTGTGTGGAGTTTGCATGTTCTCTCCCCGTTTCCACGTGGGTTTTCGCCGGGCACTCCGGTTTCCTCCCACAGTCCAAACACATGCTGCTGCATAGGTTAATTGGCCTGCTGACTAAATTGCCCCCGGTGCCCTGTGATGGACTGGCGTCCCATCCTAGGTATGGTCCAGCCTTGTGCCCTCTGTCTGCCGAGATAGACTCCGGCTCACCACAACCCTGTACGGGATTAAGCGGTCTAGGATAATGGATGGATGGGTTACAGACAGGAGCCGGTGTTGGACATAGGAGCCGGTGTTAGACAGGAGCCGGCGTTATAGACCGGAGCCAGCGTTAGAGAAAGGAGCTGGTGTTATAGACGGAAGCCAGTGTTAGAGATAGGAACTGGTATTAACAAACACAAGCGGGCGTTGGAGACGGGAGCCAGCGTTAGAGGTGGAAATCGAACCACCTCGGGCAGGACCTTCTTACTCTGCGAGACGGACGTTACCACCGCACAGAGACACCGAGACACTCAGCCCAACCTGCAATAAGATAAGGCGGAGGAGTTCGACGAGGGGAAGAAACGGCGTGAGGTGAACCACAACGCCAAAGCGCGGGAAACGCACCTCGGCCATTTTCCCTGTCCCGACGTCGGCAGCCCCCTCCAGACCTCGGAGAGAACCCGCGACCTGAGAAGCTTACTGAGGCCCCAACGCAGACACAGCACGCCCGCCAACAACAACAACGACGACAGCCCCACGGCGCAGGCGAGTCGTGAGGAGAACAGGTGAGCGGCTGGCCATAGTGAAGGAGGACGCCATTGGACTGCCGCCTCAGGTTGATGATGTTGTTGTTGGTGTTGTGGGTACGCTCTCATGATGGATGAAGGGACGTGGCGCCTGGGAGCGACCCTCAAAGATGTTCGTTATGGGCGGCAGAGTGGCCCAGTGGTAATATCTGCGCCTCACGGAAAGAATGGTCTTACCCGAGGCGGTTCGATTCCCGCCTCAGGTTGTTGGTGAGCACAGAAATCCGGGACAACCTCAGAGTAGAGTCGCTGCTTCATCGGATTGAGAGGAGCTAGTTGAGGTGGTTCGGGCATCTGGTAAGGATGCCCCCCCCTGCAAGGCTGCCCCCGGGAAGTCTACCAGGCACGGCCCACCGGACGGAGACCTAGAGGCCGACCCAGGACACGCTGGAGGGATTATAATATATCCTTCGGCTAGCCTGGGAACGCCTGGGAATCCCCTCCCAGGAAGAGCTGGAATCTGTTGCTGAGGAAAGGGATGTCTGGTCCACTCTCCTTGGACTGCTGCCACCGCGACCCTCACCAGGAACAAGCGGTTTAGAAAATGGATGGATAACATAATTTCTTAGGAAGCAGTGTCTGGCAATATGTTGGCGCCGGCTAACCGCCTGGCTGCCTCCTTCTCCTCTCGCTTTCCTAGCTACGCCTCGGAGTCGTTCTCTGTTTGAATGAATACCTTCGACATTGAATGAATATGTGCCACGCGTTATAAATATAAAATTATTAAAATAAAAATAATTATTATTTACCGCTGTTTACATTCGCTGGATGACGTCATGTCGTCTGACGGGGCTGCTCGGGAGACACGACGTCATGCGCCGCGCGTTGCCTATTATTGGCCGCGCTGGGGACACGTGATTACCGCGTGTGAATTTCCCGCCTTCTCGGCTGCTACGCCGAGGCAGGCCGTATTTCGGTCTCCGTGTCTCTCCGTGTCTCTCCCGGTTTGTCTCCGGGTCTCTTTCCCCGTCTCCCCCCAAGTCCCCATGTGCCCCCTTCTCGCTACATCCTCCCCCGTGCGTCCGCTTCACCCAGTGTCCCCTTGCCTCCCCCTCTCCCCGTGGTCTCCGCTTCACTCCCCAGTGTCCCGTGTCTCTCCCCTTCTCCCTCCGTTTCTCTCTCCTTCCCTCACTCCTTCCCTCTCTCCTTCCCTCTCTCCGTTCCTCTCTCCGTCTCTCTCCCAGTGTCGCCGGTCATAATGGAGCCCTCCGTCAGAGCTGTAAGCGTTGCCTGGTCCCAGGTCCTTACAGCGCTGGTCCCGCGTGAAGCGGTAAGGAGACACGCCACCAATCATCATCATCACCGCCGCCCTACGGTCGATAAAGCTGCTACCAATTTGTGGCAACCCGCTCCTGGTAGGGGTAGTGATAGAGGCCAGGCTTAGAGATAGGAGTGTTAGAGACCTGAGCCAGCGTTATTGACTGGAGCCAGCGTTAGAGACGGGAGCCAGTGTTAGAGACGGGAGCCAGTGTTAGAGACCTGAACCAGCGTTATTGACAGGAGCCAGCGTTAGAGACGGGAGCCAGTGTTAGAGACCTGAGCCACTGTTAGAGACCTTCTTCTTCTTTGCGATTCTTCGAAGCGTTAGAGACAGCAGCCAGCGTTATGGACATGACCCAGCGTTAGCGATACACACAAACTTCAACACAGAAAGGCACCCGAGGCGGGACCTTCTTATTTATTAATCTTGTATATATTTTAATTATTGTCGGCAATTTGCATGTTTGTTGTGTCGCAGGAGTCCCGTAAAAGAGCTTTGCACGCTCACTGGGTATTTTATGCTGTCATAATGAACATCTATCTATCTGCAGTATAATAATAATAGCGTTTTATAAAGCGCCTTTCACCCAGAAAAGGTTAAACCTTGTGTATTCTGCACTATTTGTGTACTGGCAAAAAAAAGTTCCAATAATCTATCTATCTATGGATGTTACTGCTACACAGACACCGTGCCAACCTGTCATTGCCCCCTCTGCCCACCAAGCTGATGCCTGGAGTGGTCGAACCATGCGTTCCTCCGACTGACCTGGAGCCGGCGATGCTGTTGCTGAGAGCGACCAGCCTGGACTCCAACCTGGCTCCATGCTTCGTCGAACTTCTACATAAGCACTTGCAGGTGGAGCCTTTGGGTGGTGGTAGAACACAGCGAGTTGGCACGGTGGAGGAGCACAGGAGGTGCCCCGGCCAGTCAATCTCGGGTCAGGCTGCCCATGACACCTGGGTCCTACAGTCTGTGTGAGGCTACACGATCGATCTTTGTCTGTGTGTATATCTCTATAGGTGCTGTTCGCTAACAGCACTTGACCCTACAGTCTGTGTTGAGGTTACATGGGGGAATATTTCTCTGTGGGTGGGTGAGTCAGTGACTGAGTGATTGACAGGGCATGTGTCTATCGGTTAATAATAATAATAATACTAATTTAGCATTTATAACGCGCACATTTCTTTACACAGTTCTTCGCATTTTTATTGAACTCTGCAAGGTCTTTTCAGCCGCAGAGGTTGGGTAGTTATCAGGCGGTTGAGTGTCTTCCACTGAGCCAGGAGGGAGGTCTTCGGCAGGGGGGATTCCCATGCAATGCCGAAGATTTTCATTCGACGAGAGAAGGCCCGACAGCCCGTGCGAGGCTACACGGGGGACCCTCTGTCTTCGCAGGAGCGCGTGGTGCCGGGCCTCTGGTGCCGTCTCGGTGACGATGGAACCGCGGGAGAGGTCGGGAGGGCGCCTGCCGAAGGGGGCCGGCTGTTCCTGGCGGCACTGTTACACCTGCAGGCAGCGCTCGACCCGTTCCTACACGGACAGAGGCTCCTGCGTCAGTGGGGACTGAATCCGAAGTCTTACGGTGAGGGGGAGAGCTATACTATCTATCCATCCATTTTCAGAAACTTCTTACTCCTGTATAGGGTCGCGGTGAGCCGGAGCCTATCCCGGCAGACACATGGCGCAAGGCAGGGGAACACCGAGGATGGGACGCCGGTCCATCGCAGGGCGCCTGGGTAAATTTAGTCAGTAGGCCAATTGACCTGGCAGCGTGTCTTTGGACGGTGGGAGGAAACCGGAGTGCCCGGCGAAAACCCACGCGGACACGGGGAGAACGTGCAAACGCCACACAGAAAGGTCCCCGAGCCGAGATTCGAACCCGGGACCTTCTTGCTGTGAGGCGGCAACGATACCCACTACGCCACCGTGCCGCCCGAGAGCTATACTAACGCACTGATATTTGCATTGTCCAAAACTGCTTGCCTTTTGGCAACACTTGGCTAAACACTGAGACTAGGCTATAAAGAAACCTGTCTCTAGTGTCTTAACACTGGTGAGACTGACCCTACAGCCTGTGTTGAGGCTACCTGGGGCAGTGGCGTAGCGTGGGTTGCCAGCGCCCGGGGGGCAAGGCAAGTATTGCGCCCCCTAACCCGTGGACCGTTAGCACTCCCCGAGTCCCTTCCACCAGTCCAGTATGGAATAAGAAATGCCTACCGCGTTAGCGAAAAAATAATCACGGCAAAAATGTTACGCGGTGGCAACGTTTGTTTGCCCCGTCTCGTTGGAAAAACCGCGCGTAATGTTCGAACATTGGGAGATTTTCTGTGTGAGGGGGGGAGGAGGACGCGCAATTTTTTCTTTATTATTACTACTTATATTTTTGCTTTTGAAAATGTTGCGCCCCCTAAGAATTTTGCGCCCGGGGCAAGCGCCCCGGTGGCCCGGCCTCTGACCTGGGGGGACCTTTGTCTGTTGCAGGAGGAGGGAGCCGCGTTCTGGAGCTGTTGCGGGCGACGCTGCTGTTCGCGCCGCCGCCCGTGTTCCGCTCGGCCGCTCACGCGTTCTACTCGCGGGCCTTCACCGCCTTCCTGCACCTGCAGCGATCGCACACGGTCAGACACCGGGTGTGGGGGGGGAGACGCGGGGAGACGCGGGCAGACACACGGCGTCGTTGCACCAGCAATAATTCCACACGGTGAGACACGGGTGGGGGGGGAATGGAGGGGAGATGCGGGGAAGATGTGACGACGAGACGTGGCTGAGATGTGGGTGGAGACACGGTAGCAGGAGGAGACACGGTACATCCGCGCGGCACGGATCCGTCCGTCTCTCCGCTCGCGAAACAACCGCCTCGCTCCGCTCGCGCATCTGCCCCCCGCCCCCGCCCCGTCGCGCCGCAGGGCGAGAGAAGCGGCGTCGATGACGACGATCACGATCACGATGGCGGCGGCGGCGACGACGGAGGAGGAGGCGGGTGGCTGCACTGTCCCGGCTGCGCACAGGAGCTCTCCGCCTGCTGCTGCCGGCAACTTCTCGACGACTTCCATCGCGCCAACCGCATCCTGTGAGCGCGTGTTTGCCGTGTCGATGCAGGAATCCCGTAGAGGGCTTGCACGCTCACTGGGCATTTTTCTGCTGTAATAATGAACACGTCTATCTGTCTACAGACAGAGGCTGTCGCTGCTGGAGCGCGTGGGGGCCGAGGCGGTGACGGAGATCCTGCAGGCCACCACGGAGCAGCACATCTCGCGTCACTGCCGCGGGGAGTACGAGCGACCCTTCCTCTCGCAGCTTGAGCAGGTGGTGATGGTGGTGATGTCGTGGTGCTGGTCACCCACCTCCTCGTGTGCCGTGTCGACTTTCATCTGTGCTCGCAAACGGCACTTGCCCCTAGAGTCTGTTAAGGCTATACGGAGGATCTTTGTATTTTTGATGTCGATGGTAAATGGACGGTGATGGGGCGTCTGTGGGTCCCGTGTGTTGCGTCTGTTGGTCTCTCTGTAGTGAGTCTGTGGGTCTGTTTTTTGAGTCTGTGAGTCTGTGGTGCTCTGTGTTGAGTCTTTGTTGAATCTGTGAGTCTCTGTGTTGAGCCTCCCTCCCTCTAAGAGCTTGCAAGCTCACTAGATATTTTTCTCCTGTAATAACAATAATATAATAATAATAGCGTTTTATATAGCGCCTTTCACCCGAGGGTCACAAAGCACTGCACAAGGGCCACGAAGAGATCGGCATGTCAACAATGAAAAGTAAATAAATAAAAAACCTAAGAATCAAAAATCAATTAAATTATTAAGGCTGCTTCGAATATACTGAAAGGTCGTGAAACTGGCAATATATAAACATCTACCCATCCGTCACTCGCTCCCCCAGTGGTTGGAGTTCCGAGCCCTGCGCTGGCTGCGCATGGTGTTTCACGGCGAGCCGGGCGGCTGTGACGGCGGACGGGAGGCGCGAGGGGGGGAGGATGAGGAGGAGGGCGCTGGGGCGGGCGGCGAGGCGGTGCAAGTGGCGCTGGACCGCTGGCGCACGCGACTCCAGTATTTCCTGTACCAGGCGTACGCGGCCGTTCGGATCAGCGAGCTCTTCAACATCATCCGAGGTACAACGAGAGAGAGAGATTCCGTAGAGACTCGTGGAGACTTGCAGCTCAAAAGGCCTTGCAGAGTTCAATAAAAATGCAAAGGACTGTGTAAAGAAATGGGAAACTGTAATTTAGTCATCGCGCTTCGAAGAATCCCAAAGAAGAAGAAGTGGAGACTTGTGGAGATTCGTAGAGACTCGGGGGATCAAGGTAGAAGCGTTCGCGTCGCGATCCCTGTCAAATAATACTTGGTATAACCTGCAAATTCTACCAAACACTTCGAAGCTGAGCTGGAAAGACAACGATGTCCAGAAGCTCAACAGATCCCAGAAGCCCCTCAGTCTGGAGCAAGAAGAGAGGCCAATGCCCACCGCCTTTAAGGCCAGCACTGACTATTATATCTCTAAATGTTGAAGGGCTGTCTGCAACTAAGGAGGAACTTCTTGCAATGGGAAACTGTCAAGTGGCCATAACGCTTCGAAGAATCGAATTTGAAACAGACTAATAATAAACATCTATCTATCAACACAGAGACCCGCACACTCACATAGCCACATACTCAACACAGAGGTTCACAGAAACAACACAGCGACCCGCAGACTCGCACACACAGACTGTCAGCGTTGCCGGTGTCGCCCCCCTCCTCCCGCAGACTACCCCGAGTCCCAGCATGCCCTGCAGGAGCTGCAGGTCTGTCTGAAGAAGACGAACCAGAAGGGGCAGCTCGTGGCGTCGCTGAAAACGGCGCTCGAGACACGGCTGCTGCACCCTGGTACGGCGATGGTGACGATGTTGATGGTGATGCTGATGTTGATGATGGTGAGGTGGCGGCGGCGGTGGCGGTGGTGGTGGCGATGGTTGTGATGCTAGGTCGACTCAGCCTCAAATGAGTACCTAGTGCGGTGTGTAAATATCGCCACTAGGGAGACAAAGGCGGCCGGGCGTGGTGCTGGTCACCCACCCCCTCGTGTGCCGTGTCGACCTTCATAGGTGCTCGCTAACAGCACTTGTCCCTACAGTCTGTTCAGGCTATATAGGGGATCTTTGTCTTTGTCTTGATGCTGATGACCGTGGTGGTGCTGAAGATGGTGACTGTGATGGTGGTAATGATAATAATTATAATTTCAATTTATATAGCGCCTTTCACCCGAGGGTCACAAAGCGCCGCACAAGGGCCGGGAAGAGGACGGCATGTCCTCTTCGCGGCCCTTGTGCGGCGCTATATAAATTGAAATTATTATTATTAATAATAATAATTTCATAGGCGCTACTCGCTAACGGCACTTGACTCTGCAGTCTGTTAAAGCTATGCCAGGGATCTGTGTCTTTGGTGATGGTGATGATGGTAGTGGTGATAGTGGGGTAGCGGTGGTAGTGATGGTGGTGAGTGTGGGTCTCTGAGTCTTTGAGTCTCTGTGAGTCTATGGTTCTCTGTTTGAGACTATGGGTCTCTATGTGAGTCTATGGGTCTCTATGGGAGTCTATGAGTCTCTGTGAGTCTATGGGTCTCTGTGTTAGACTGAGTCTCTGTATGAGTCTATGGGTCTGCGTGTGAGTCTATAGGTCTCTGTGAGTCTATGGGTCTCTGTGTTAGACTGAGTCTATGGGTCTCCATGTGAGTCTGTGGGTCTCTATGTGAGTATAAGTCTCTGTGAGTCTATGGGTCTCTGTGCGAGTCTCTGAGTCTGTGCGTTAGTCTGAGTCTCTGTGTGAGTCTACGTGTCTCTGCGGGTCTAGGAGTGAACACAGATGACATCATAACGCTGTACATCTCGGCCATCCGCGCGCTCACTCAGCTCGACCCCACCGGGGTCACCCTGGACGTGGTGTGTCAACCGGTGCGCAAGTACCTCCGGTGACTCTCGCACTCGAGCACACCCACACAGACACAGCTGCCCCGTGTAGCCTCTATCAGACTGTAGGCATGAAGTATAGAATACGAGGTTTTTACCCTTACCGGCAATAAGAACACAGTGTTAAGAAGTTTAAACACCAAGTGAACACCTTTTTGCAAAGGCTCCAACGTGCAGGCAGCCACACTTACTTGTGGCAAAATCATGCAAAAATAAATGCTATTGCAATGCATTGTTCTTCAAGGTTATTGGCCAACACCAGACGGCTTTCTCTGTAGCCTAGTCTGTGTACAGCCAGTTTCCGCCACAAGGCAGAAGCTCTCAGGACACAGCAAAGCTCACAGCATCTGTAGTGTTGTTTAAACATCTTAACACTGTTTTCTTATTGCCGGAAAGGGTAAAACCTCGTATTTTCTACTTTATTTGTAGAACGGCAAAAGGTCTTTTGATAATGATGATGATGATGACGACGATGCTGATAATGATGAAGATGTTGATGGTGACGATGCAGGTCTCGTGAGGACACGGTGCGTAAGATCGTGGCGGGCCTGACGGACGACGTTGACGGGCCGAGCGAGCTGGCCGGGGAGCTGACGCGCTCCGAGCCCGTCGAGCTGGAGCACAGCCTGGGCAGCGACGACGACGGCGACGCGCCCGAGGACTGGAACCCGCCGCCCAGCGACGCCGCTCACTCCGGTATCGCTATACACTACACACTGCTCTTCCGCTGGAAATTCGTTCAGCGGAGTCCTAGAACATCTTCAAATCTCGTCTCAAGACTTGCTTGTTCCGTAAAGCCTTCAAGCCCTCCTGCTAGGACTACTGATGCGGCTCAATGCTGTCGTGCCAGGATGTTGGCTCTCTTCCTACCTGCGCCTTCATAGTAACATTTATTCCTTCCTCTGGCTTGGACTGTTGGTGCGGGTCAGTGGTGCCGTGCCGAGATGTTGGCTCTCTCTCTCTCCCTTCCGATCTGCATCTGCTCGGGTACATCTGCTCCCTCTTTGATTGTTGTATAATTATTATTATTTTCCTTTTGTTTTTGTGTCCTATGTCTTATAATTTATCGCTATTGCTTGACTCTCAGTTATTCTGTCTCCCCGTTGTTGACTTGCCGTTCTCTCCACAGCTCGGATAAAAAAAAACCCCAAAAAAATTGTTGCTGATTTTCCGTTCTCTGTCGTTGTTGACATGTCGTTCTCTCCGCAGCCCTGTGCAGTGCTTTGTGACCCTCGGGTGAAAAGCGCTCTATAAATGCTATCATTATTATTATTATAAACTATACAGTCTCTCCTCGACTTACGACATATGCGACTTACGACCACCCGGACTTACGACGGCCGTCCCAGGAACCCTGTTACATTATTTTCGAGTCCCGACGGTTGGTCGTAAAGTCTAACGACGACCGCTCCGGCTGCGCTACGATAACATCGGCTGGCCGCGCTGCCGCAAGGTGACCATATTTGTCATTGTCCGGGGTCTCGATCTGCGTTTGGGTGCCTAGAAGCTGATTGTGTTTAGTTTACAAACTGTCACGAGGGTATTTTCGACTTACGACCAAATCGATTTACGACAGGGTCATCAGACCGTGGATTCAGTGGAAGACACTCAACCGCCTGAGAACTAGAACGGGACGATCAAAAGATGCT
>JAZEWU010000013.1:9214295-9230486 GCA_036362915.1 Geotria australis
CATCAGTGGCGTGCAGAGAGGGGGGTAGAGGGGCCGACGGGCCCGAGCATCCATTTCAGGGGGGCATCCAATCAAAGAGTGAAATTTAACAGTCCCGCAAGCTGCTGTGAATGCGGATCCGTGTTTTAATAAGCGAGACCAGAGTAGAGAACCCGTTACGTGTGAATACCGTGCGTAATGCCGATTAACTCTTTCGGTGCCCCGTCGACGCCGATCGACATTATTTTTCATCGTCCACCGTGCCCTGTCGACGACCGTCGACACGTTATAGTACTGCCTTGCAACTAATTTTATGATCGAATGATAGTTCCCAAAGTTGTCTTCCTTTCTCACATTTCTCAGTACTAGGCCCTATATTTCGGTCTTGGGGGCATACAATCAAGGAGTCGGAGTTGGCCCCGCGGGCATCACCAAACCTCTGCACGCCACTGCCCCCCACCCACCCGCCTCGGCACACACGCGTGGAGTTAACGTGTACGTACACACACACAGGCGCGTTCCTTCCCGTGCGTGTCTTTTGCCGACGTACCCCCCGTCTCCCGAAGGCAGTGGTTCCCAAAGTGCGCTCCGGGGCGCAGCGGCTAAACTCGCAGGGGCGCCGCGGGGATCTCAATTCAATTCAACTTTAATTGTCAATTCCGGCCATGTGTACAGGAAAGATAGAGGATCGAAATGCAGTTTCTCTCAGGCCCCCGGTGTTGGCATATACGTGGACTGGCACACAACAACAAGGGTTTAAAAATATTAGGATACTTTTTTTTTTAAGATTTTCAAGTTAAGCTAAGCTGGGGGTCGGAGGGGGGGCCACAATAACAAGGCACAGATCTAGAACAAAATCTCTAATTTTCGTAATTGTTAGGTGTTTCTGACTTTGGGGGGCGCCGTGGAAAAAATCCTGATACGCTAACTGGCGCCGTGAACCATGAAAGTTTGGGAACCACTGCCCTCTAAGGCACCGGGAGTTTAGTGGCCGCAGCTCGTCAGGGTCACCCCCACGGTAACGCCGGCCCTGCCGTGTGGCTGTCACTGCGTCACGGTTGGGAACGCGGCCAGACAGATGGTCATTGATAATAGTTTCTGCATTGATGTCGGTCGATGGTCTCCAACCATGTTAAGCGTAAGGTTACTTTTCGCATCTAAATCCAACACTTTGCAGCGCTTTGTGACCCTCGGGTGAAAGGCGCTATATAAATTGATATTATTATAACACGAAAGGTACCTCGAAAAAGTATAACTTGCTAAAAAACCCCAAAGAAATTACGTTACGAATAACACCCACCTAATTCTTAGTGTGACACCTGTGCGTGCTGCACACTATCTGTTAGTGCAGCACACTATCTGTTAGTGCTGCACACGATCTGTGTTAGTGCTGCACACTAGCTCCAGCGGCTTGGGTCGCAAATCCAAGCTGCTGGAGATAGTGTGCAGCACTTACAGACTGTTTTAAATAGATGCACCGTACAGAAACTCGACCTTTCCCACTCTGTATATATATATTTTGGTTAATTTAACACGAAGGCTTTCATGACCAATGTTATCCACAGTCTAGCTCTTTTTATGAGTTAGGTCACGTATTAAAGTATATAAGCTTAATTTCTGTTGAAGCTGATTGCAACTATCAGCGAAACGTCGTTCCTTCATTATAGGTGTTGTGGGCTCGCTAACAGCGGGTTTACAACACTTATATACTTTTATATGTGACCTAACTCGTAAAAAGAGCGAGACTATGGATGTATTTTTGTTACGTTAATATCGACGGTTCGAGACTCGGGGATCGAACTGTCGATCGCGAGCGACCGGTTGGAGACCGCTAGTGTAGGTCCGTCGCGGCTCGACGTGCGATGGAGCATCGCTCGAGACCTCCGCCGTCGGGATGGCCGCGTCGAGCGTTTTCCCCCCCTCTCTCCTCCGCGACGTTTCACGCGCCCGACGATGCCTCCGTCGTGAAAACACAAGCGAACAGAGAGGGGGAACGCTCGACCCGGCTATCCCGAAAGAGCAGCTCTCAAGAGCGATCCTCATCGCCCATCGAGCCGCAAAGACCCGCAGCAATACAGACTCTTGTTTCCCCGACGTAGGTGACGACATATTCACCGCCGGCTCGGCGGTTAATTAGCCCCGGCTGTGAGGTTTAAATGAGTGCAGGGCAGGGGCTCGTAGCGGCGTTACTTGTGGGTGTGAGAGCGCCGTAGTGCCGAAACATTTAGTTTTCCGATTAGAACCGTGATGAAAAAATATGGAAGTAGAACATTGCGTTGATTTTTGGCAGAAAACGCAATTGAGATTATTTTCTACGATTCTTTCGAGTTCAATTTTCTACAAAATGTAAGTCAAGCGCTGCCTGCCTAATCGCGTCTCTCGTTAAGGGAACCGGCCTTTACGGTGGCCTGCGTTCGCCTTGGTCATATCTGCGCTGACCTCTAGATGCTGACGGTGCGATCAGCTACCGAGCCGAGAGAACAGCCTTCATCCAGATTGAGCGAGATCCTCCGCAGAGATCCACGGCCTACCAATAGCAGCAATCTGAAATGACACCCCCGCCCGATTCTCGCATCGTATACAGCCTCCGACGATTCGTGGGTCTCCATAGAGAAATTATTATAATAATAATTGCGTTTTATATAGCGCCTTTCACCCGAGGGTCACAAAGCGCTGGGCATTCTCTCTCGTCAAGGGATCGGGTGCGATGTTTTGACGCCAGCGCACGGTTTAAATCGCTCGCGGCGGTGCCTGTACGCTTACACGTTGACTCCACGCGCGCCGCGATGTCCTTGTGGAACTTGCCCCGTTTGTTGATCGATTCCCGACACCCCCCCCCTCCCGCCCACCGAAGCCAGGCGTGTGTCTTGTCGTTGCCGAGCCGGTGCTTGTTGTCAGACGATAGATGCCCTGCTCCAGTTCCTAGTCATCAACTGCTACTGGAAGAGGGTTAAAATCTTACGTGACGGTTGCTTGGGTAGATTAACAATTTCAATTAAGAATCGCTGCCGTGAGCTGCTTTTTTGCCTCCCACGTTGGAGGCATCGTCATGCATCATCATGCCTTCAACGTGGGAGGCGAAACGTCGCGAAGGAGAGAGGGAGAGCGCTCAGTGACACGGCTGTTATCCGAAAGAGCGGCTTTGAAAAAGCGATCCTGAATTGAGCTGTGGAAACATCAGTACAGAAAGAACAGGTTCGAAAAAGCGACCGTCATGAATCTAGCTGTGAAAACCTACATCGATACATTTTTAAAAGTCAGTAATCGTTTTCAGTAACGTAAGAAAACATTTGATTGCCGCTAAACCGTTGGTCCTATAACGCGTGTTGAAAACGCAGTGCGATCGGTCACGAGGCCATGAAACAATATCTTTATGTTTTTCATTACGGGCAGCTCAATGTGGTCGCTTGTCGAACTCCTATCGCTTGAAAGGAGTTTGGCATGAGTAAGACTTTGAACGATTTGAAAATTCCTCTCGAGCTGTTTTTTTTAGCATGGCTATGTCGAGCGTTCCTCATCCCTCCTTCGCGACGGTCAGTCACATATGAACGGTCGTTCATTAGGCTGACGATGCCTCCAACGCGAGAGGCAAAACATCGCGGAAGAGACAGAAGGAGGAACGCTCGACGCGGCTATCCCGAGAGCAATTCTCACACACGGGAGCCGCTAAAAACCTACATCACTACATTTGAACACAGCTGCTCGAAAATCATTTTATCTTCAGAGATGCTTTTCCGGGATAGCTCGACACGGCTATCCCGAAAGAGCATTTCTTGAAAGCAAATTCCCAAGCGTCGAGCTGTGAATACCTACATCGATACATCATTATTTCGCCCATCCAACGATCTCGAAATGTTATCAGTGGTGCCGGGAACAGCTTTCGTTTCACGGAGGCCCAACTGGTTGTTGCGTCTCTCATTCTTTTAATCGTGAACCGGTTATTTCCGTGGTAACGTTTAAAAGTAAACCCTTAAATAATGACAGCGGCACGGACGATGTAAAAAGCAACGGCTTGCTTGAGTAGAAGCACAACGTTTGGCCGATTTTGCGGGTTTCAGCGTGATAATTCTGTAAATGTGAGGGGTTTGTCGACAGCACAAACAGTTTGTGGAATTTCCCGCCATAACGGTCCGAGAAACCTGCCAATAACGGGCGGCGAACGCTCTACCACTCAAACCTCGTTATGTCAGAGTTTAGTAAACGGCTTGGGCCCGCACCTGAGTTAAGTTGCTTGCAACTTGAACGTCGATCGAGTTGAACGCGCTACCGCTCGGCCTTCCTGTCGAGAGTTCAGCAAAGGGCTTGGGCCCACTTGAGCGATCTGGTTGCACGCAACTTCATTTGGATTTGATGATCAGGTTGCGTGCAACTTTGATTGGCGATCAAGTTGAACGCGTTACCGCTTGGCCCTGTTGTCAAGAGTTCGGTAAAGGGCTCGGGCCTACGCCTGAACGATCAAGTTCCATGCAACATGAACGGCCATCAGGTTGCGTGCAACTTAAGTGGCGATCAGGTTGCATGTAACTTGAACCGCGGATCGGGTTGCATGCAAATTGAAATTGGGATCAGGTTGCTTGCAAATTGAACTGAGATCAGGTTGCATGCAACTTGAACGGTGACCAGGTTGCGTGCAACTTGAACTGAGATCAGATTGATGCAACTTGAATGGCGATCAGGTTGCATGCAACTGGAATCGCGGATCAGGTTGCGTGCAACTTAAATGGAGATCAGGTTGCGTGCAACTTGAACTGAGATCAGGTCTGATGCAACTTGAATGGAGATGAGGTCGCTTGCAAATTTAACTGAGATCAGGTTGCATGCAACTGGAACCGCAGAGCAGGTTGCGTGCAACTCGAACTGAGATCAGGATTGATGCAACTTGAACGGCCATCAGGTTGCATGCAACTTGAACGGCGATCAGGTTGCGTGCAACTTGATTGGCGAGACATTTTTGCGTGCAGCTTGAATGGCGGATCAGGTTGCATGCAACTTTGATCGAGATCAGAATGGAGATCAGGTTGCGTGCAACTTGGAACAGCGATCAGGTTGCATGCAACCTGATTGGCAATCAGTTTGTGTTTAGCTTGAACCGCGGATCAAGTTGCACGCAACTTGAAATTGTGGTCAGGTTGCAGGCAACTTTGAATCGACGGTTACCGAGACGACCGCACAAGAGCCGCGCGGCATCACCAACTAATTCCATTTTTATATTTTCAACCGTATTTATTTTCTTTCGTGACCGAACAAACGCCCGGGCGTGTGGGGCACCCGCCTGCCCTTAAGAAGGCCCGCAGTCCATGTGCGTTGGCAGAACTTAATTCGCGGATGTAAATCCACTCGTCACCGTAGCCCTGACCCAGAAGAATCCCGCACTCGGAACTACGCGACGACGAAACTCGTCGCGCGTTTAATTGGCACGCCGTCATTTCTGCTTCGGTTCCGGCCGGAGTCACGCACGGGGGGAGGAAAGTGGCAGCGATGCTAACAGCGTAACCCGGAGCCCGACGATTCGGTGAGGGTTACCGCAGTGTTCGGTTAACCTCCCAAGCCCGCTGGCCGGACGGTTAAACGAATAAGAGGGAGGGTCTGTCCGATGCGTTTGGCTACTTCTCGACCCCAAACGATTGCGGGTTTATAAAAAAAAAATAGAAAAAATTCCAGGCAGAAAACAAAATCCGTAACTCGCTGGGGGGGTTTAAGGGGTTCGATGGTTTCCGATGTTTTTATTACAGTGATGATTTTTGGTATTTTTTTATTTTTTATGTTCTGGTAGGAGGGGGTGGGAATGACTTTGTATCCTATGGGGTTTTGTTTTGGCCCGGAGGTGCGATCGCGGATCGAAAAGTTAAAGACTGACGTCTCTCGCCGAGCATTCACGACGGCGAGGAACGGATATTTTACCCCGGCCGCTCGTGACCGACTGCAACCGGTCGTAAACATGAAAACAACCGAATTGTTACCGTTTATCAAAAGTGTGCAGCCGTGAAAGCCTGCGTCCAATTCCTTTTTCAAGCACCTTTCGCTCAAAGGTTGAAAATCGCTGTACAAAAACGAAGATTGCGGGGGGAATTGATAAATAACAAATAAACACCAGGATTTGATCTTGGCAGTCGTTAGTTTTACCGCAAAGCCGGACCGATTGGACGTTGAACCACACTTTCTTTACGCTCAGGCGCAGTTTAGCTTTCAGTTGTGCTTTTTAATTCCAACTTTAGTTTTTGACCAAAACAAGGAGACTGAATTCTATTAGCATGGTAATGTAACATTTCAATCTATAATGCTGCATGGCATTATATTCGTTTATTATCAGCACCAGCTTAACCCTGCATAGGGGGCTGGGGCCTATCCCGGCAGACACAGGGCGCAGGGCAGGGCTATACCCAGCAAGAGATGCCAGTTTATTGCAGGGCACTAGTGGCAATTTAGTCAGCAGACCAATTAACCGTGACAGCAGCCAGTGTGTTTTTGGACTGTGGGAGGAAACTAAAGTGAGTGGGTGAGTGAGTGGGTGATTGGGTTGGTTGGTGAGTGGCAGTAGCATGTCTTTGGATGCTGGGAGGAAACCGGAGTGAGTGGGTGGCTGGATGGGTGACCGGGTGGGTGGGTGAGTGGCAGCAGCATGTATTTGGATGTTGGGAGGAAATCAGAGCGAGTGAGTAGGTGGGTGAGTGGGTACATGAGTGAGTGGATAGCTGAGCAAGTAGGTGGGTGATTGGCAGCAGCAGCATGTCTTTGGACTGTGTGCTGAAACGGGAGTACCCACCGAAAACCCACACGGAGGACACGGGTGGAGAACGCACAGAAAGGCAGCACCCGAGCCGGGAGTCGAACCCGTTGCTACATAGATACGATAGTCATCTTGTGGCCTCGTCGTTAACTACTTTCTCTCTACCCCCTCCTGTCTCCGAAGGCACGAGCATCCTCCCTGAGGTCGTGTGTCATCGTCATCCGGATTCTCCGTGACCTCTGCGCCCGCGTACCCACCTGGTCCTCACTCAAGGGATGGGTGAGTTCTCCAAATCTGCACCGATGTAGGTTTTGTCACGGCTCCATTTTCTTGACGGTTGCACTTCAGAGCTGTTCTTTCGGGATAGCCGTGTCACTGAGCACGCTTCCTCTCTCCCTCGCGAATCTTGTATATATTTTAATTATTGTCGGCAATTTGCATGTTTGTCGTGTCAATGCAGGAGTCCCGTAAAGATCTTGCAAGCTCACTAGTGTATTTTTGTGCCGTAGTAATAATAATAAACTTCTAAACGTTGGAAGCATGAGGATGATTTCAACGTCTGGGGATGCTTCCAACGCGGGACGACGCTCAGTGACAAGGCTCTCCCGAAAGAACAGCTCTGAAGGGCAACCGTTATGAATCGAGCCGTGACAAACCTACATCAGTATGATATAGGCAATGTTGATGATGTGGAGATGTTGGTGATGGCGGCAATGATGGTGGTGGTGATGATGTTGACGATGCTGATGATGGTGATGACGATGCCGATGATAAAGATGATAGATAGATGTTTATTATCACAGCAGGAATACCTAGTGAGCTTGCAAGCTCTGGACGTGGGATTCCTGCATTGATACAACAAACGCTTTGACTGACCAACGCCGATGATGGCGACTTTGACGTCATTGTGAACGTTGACGACAATGTGACGATGTTGATGACGATGATGTCGATGATTTGACAGGCGATGGAGCTGATCTGCGAGAAGGCGATTGGCACGAGCGAGCGGCCGCTGGGCGTGGGCGAGGCCTTGCGCCGCGTGCTCGAGTGCCTCGCGTCCGGCATCCTGCTCGAAGGCAAGAGCGCGATCGTCAGC
Source organism: Geotria australis (assembly GCA_036362915.1). NCBI lineage: Eukaryota > Metazoa > Chordata > Hyperoartia > Petromyzontiformes > Geotriidae > Geotria > Geotria australis. Next base: position 9,222,098 of record JAZEWU010000013.1, read on the forward strand.
ACAGAGGCGGAATTCTCAGCGACACGGCTATCCCGAAAGAGCAGCTCTCGAGAGCGATTCTCATCACACATCGAGCCTTGACACACATACAGCAACACACATGAGGAACACTCAGTGACGCGGCAAGCGCAGTGCGCATGTTTGTTGTGTCAATGCAGGAGTCCCGTAAAGAGCTTGCAAGGTCACTGGGTATTTTTCTGCTGTAATAATAAACATCTATCTATCTCGTGGGCGGTTCTCATCACATATCGAGCTGTGACAAGCCTACATCAACACAGTATATAGACTGTATGTATAGGCTATAGACTGTATGTATGGACTATAGACCGTATGTATATGCTATAGCGAGGAGGAATGCTCAGCTACACGGCTATCCTGACAGACCGTCTCCCCCGAGCGATTCTCATCACGCATCAAGCCTTGACACACCTACATCAATACACGTGAGGAACACGCAAGTGACACGGCTATCCCGAAAGAGCAGCTCTAATCACACACGGAGCCGTGATGAACCTACATCAACACAGAAGAGGCACCCTTAATAACACGGCTATCCCGACAGACCATCTCCCGCGAGCGATTCTCATCACACATCGAGCCACGACACGCATACATCGACACAGACGAACGCTTAGCGACACGGCTATCCCAGCAAAGAGCGTTTCTCTCGCGGGCCACTCTCACCGCCGCCGCCGCCGTCCGTTTCACCGCAGACGGCTGCGGCATTTCCGACCCGTGCGAGAAGGAGCCCACTGACGCGCTGGCGTCGATGACGGCGCAGCAGCGCGAGGACATCACGCAGAGCGCGCAGGTGAGCTCCGCCGTTCTCGCCGTTCTCTCTCGCTCTCCCGTCGGTTGTTGTTGTCGTGTGTGTGTGTGGGGAGCGGCGGCACAGCTGTTAGCGCGGTGATGACCACCCACCCGCTCGTACGCCTTGCCACCGTTCGTAGTTGCTTGTTGACGGCACTTGCCCCTACAGGCTGTGTTGAGGCTACACGGGGGATCTTTGCGTGTGTGTGTGCGCGAGCGCAGCACGCGCTCAGGTTGCTGGCCTTCGGGCAGGTCCACCGCGTGCTGGGCATGGATCCGCTGCCCAAGAAGGGCAAGGGCGCCGGCGACACAGGTGACAACACGGAACGCCGATTGTTAACCGGTCGTTTTTGTTTCAATTAATCCGCACGTCCATCCATCCATCGTCCGAAACCGCTTAATTCAAGCCAATCCGCTGCCGGAAGAACGCTCGTTAGCCGTTTCGTCCGCTTGTCGCCCGACCACCCCCCCGCGCCCGATCCGAACAGGCGACGCGACGCAAGGCTCCGGCCCCGTGGCCCTAAAACGGCCGCTCGAGAATTCCTCGCAGCCCGACGCCAAGAAACGAAAGTTCGGCCTCAAAGGTGGGTTTCGTCACGCGAATCGGCGCCGCTTTGCCGCGCGGGCGAAAGGTTTTGAAGGCGGCAACCGCACCCTCTTTCGTCGCTATCGTTTCCCGTCGTTGCCTAGTTGTGATCGCAAATCTTGATTTGTGTTTGAAATGTTGCAAACGTTGCACTTGTTTCCTCTCAATGTTGAATACGCTACCTTTAATATGTTTTAGTTTTTTGTTGTATTTTTACTTGTTTATTTTTACTTGTTTATTTGATAAATTTGTGCAATGCTGCGTGTCAACGTTTTTTTGTTTGGTTAATTTGTAAATTTTATATTTAAATTTATTTTTGTCGATTCGCATGTTTGTTGTGTCGGTGCAGGAATCCCGTAAAGAGCTTGCGAGCTCACTGGGTATTTTTCTGCTGTAATAATAATAACAACACATCTATCTATCTAGTAATAATACGGGGAGTCCCCGGGTTACGAACGAGATCCGTTTTTAAGTCTGTCTGTAAGTATATTTTACCTAAAACATCTTAAATATAATAATACGGTAATAATAATAAACCGCTGAAAACGTGCAGTGTTTTGAGCGTCGTGCAAAGTAGTCAGCCCGTTCGTTAGTACGAACCATTGTACGTAATCCACAGTGAAGCTCTGTTAATGAGTTTAGGTCATAGACAGAGCTTCACTATGGATAACATTGGTCATGAAAGCCTTTGAGTTAATTTCATTGTACGTAATTAGATTTTTTTTCAATAATAGGCTTTACGGAGGTCGGTACGTAAGTACGGGCGTTTGTAAGTCGTGCGTTCGTAACCCGGGTACTGCCTGTAATAACGTTAAACATCTACCTCCGCAGGCGACGTCAAGGGCAAGGAGCCGAGCCAGCCGATGAACGCGGTCATGCGCCTCAACCACATCCGCTCTGGCCTGCAGTACAAGCTGATGTCGGAGTCGGGCCCGGTCCACGCGCCCGTCTTTACGATGGGCGTCGAGGTGAACGGAGTAGCCTACGAGGCCTCGGGCTCCTCCAAGAAGGCCGCCAAGCTTCACGTCGCCGTCAAGGTGCGTTGGGACCTAGGAGCGAGAGGCGGCAGGGTGGCGATGATGTTGCGGTTATGCCACGCGGCGGGGTGGCTACAGTCCGATTCCCACCTCGGCGCGTTTCAATCCAATTCAATTCAACTTTATTGTCAATTCTGCCATATGTACAGGACATATAGAGGATCGAAATTACGTTTCTCTCAAACCCCGGTGTTGGCATATACATGGACTGGAACACAACAACAAAGGTTTAAAAATACTAGGATAAAAAAATAAATACTAACATTTGTTTTAGTATTTACAAGTTAAGCTAAGCTGGGGGTCGGGAGGGGGGGACAATAAGAAAGCAGAGATCTAGAACAAAAACTATATTTAATAATAATAATAATTGCGTTTTATATAGCGCCTTTTACCCGAGGGTCACAAAGCGCTGCACAAGGGCCGCGAATAGAACGGCATGTCAACAATGAAAGAAAAAACAACCAATAAGAAGCAAAGTTTATGTGTTCTATCCCCCACCCTGTTCTGCGCGGGTTTCCGCCGGGTTCTTCGGTTTCCTCCAACAACTTAAAAAACAAAACTGCTGAGGAAAGGGATGTCCGCTCCACCATCCTTGGACTGCTGCCGTCGCGACCCTCACCAGGACAAGCGGTTTAGAAAACGGATGGATGGCTCTCCGCGCGTCTCTCCGTACCCGCAGGTGCTCCAAGCCCTGGGCCTGCCCACGGGCGTCGAGATGAAGATGATGGAGGAGGAGGCCAAGGCCAGCGAGGAGGGCCCCAAGGGCGAGACGTCGGCGGCGCCGGCCGGTGCGCCGGGCGGAGCGGTGGCCACGGTGGCGGTGGTGACGGTGGTTGAGGCCGGAGCGGCCGTGGCCGACGGCAAGGCGGAGGGCATGGTTGCCGGCGGAGAGGCGGCGCCGGCAACCCCCACCGCTGCCACCAAGACCTGCGTGGTGAGCTGGGAAGCAGGAGGAGGTCGCGCGGGAGTGGCGAGCGCTGACGTTATTTATTCGTTCGTTTGTTCGTTCGTTCTCGGTCGCCGCTTAAATCGTGTAGAAGAGCGGTGGGTTCCCAAACTTTCTCTCGGTTCACGGCGCCCTTTAAGTGTATCAGGATTTTGATCCACGTGGCCCAAAGTATAAAAATATGATATGGCGTGTATCGTAAATTTGGAATATCCACTGCGGTGCCCCGGAGCGCCACAGCGCACACTTTGGGAACCACTGGTTCTTCTCATGACCTGGCACAGGTGCTGTGGTGACGTCACCGCCATTTGGTGGCGAACGGTGGTTGTTGTTATGCTTGCTAACAGTGCTTGACCCTACAGTCTGTTTAAAGCTACAAGGGGGATCTTTCTGTGTATGTGTGGGTACTCACTAACAGCACTTGACCCTACATTCTGTTTAAAGCTACACGGGGGGTGACCTTTGGCTGCGTGCGAGCGCAGGCGGTGATGAAGCAGCCCGGGCTGGTGCTGACGGCGCAGGGCAAGAACCCCATCATGGAGCTGAACGAGAAGCGGCGCGGGCTAAAGTACGAGGTGACGTCGGAGGAGGGAGGCAGCCACGACAAGCGCTTCATCATCCAGGTGAGGCGCCCGCTTGTTCCCCGTGCACCGCTCGCTCCTCAGTCCTCACGCTCCTACCTCTGACTCCTCCGCTTTCTCCGCCGTGGTTTCTTCGTCAAGGAGCGTTCTAAGAGGATGTGGTGGCTATGGCGGCATTGCGGCTGACACCATTTGCCTCAGAACACCCCAAAAGCTCATCCTACCCCCCTCCTCCTCCCTCACCCACTCCCTCCTCCACCGCCGACTCCATACGCCGAGTGTCCGTTCGCGCTAACCAACAATCCCCCACCTCGTGCCGGCCTTCACAGCCTGCTACTCGCTAACGGCACTCGCCCCCCGACAGTCCGTTAACCCTGCGCGGGTTGACCTTTGCCTTTCACCCGGCGGCGACAGGTGGAGGTCGACGGAGAGAAGTTCAAGGGCACCGGCAGCAACAAGAAGGTTGCGAAGGCCAACGCGGCGCTCGCCGCTCTCGAGAAGCTCTTCGCCGGGCCCAACGTGCCCTGCCCTACCAAGACGTTCAAGCAGGTGCCGAGGGAGGGAGAGGCCGCCGCTTCAGCTTTCGCCGAGACACGTTTCCGTATAATCCTTCGATTATATCCTTCGGCTGGCTTGGGAACGCCTGGGAATCCCCACCCAGGAAGAGCTGGAATCTGTTGCTGAGGAAAAGGATGTCTGCTCCACTCTCCTTGGACTGCTGCCGCCGCGACCCTCACCAGGACAAGCGGTTTAGAAAATGGATGGATGGACGTTCCGTTAGTGCGTTAAACAGGCGTGGACTGCTGGGGTAAAAACTTCGCAAAGTCAAAAAATCGGAAAATCCCGCTATAACGGTTGCTTTTCAAAGCTGTTCTTTCGGGATAGCCGTGTCACACTGAGCTCTATCTCTCTCCCTGCAAGTCTATACATGCAGTCCATAGTATATACATACAGTCCATAGTCTATACATACAGTCCATAGTCTATACATACAGTCTATACATACAGTCCACGACCTTTCAGTATATTCGAAGCAGCCTTAATCATTAATTTTTTGTTTTAGTTTTTATTGGTTGTTGATATGCCGTTCTCTTCGCAGCCCTTGTGCAGTGCTCTGTGACCCTCGGGTGAAAGGCGCTATATAAAATGTTATTATTATTATTATAGTCTATAGCAGTGGTTCCCAAAGTGTGCAACGCGGAATTCCGGGGCATCGCAGCTAACTCACAGGGTCACCACAGCGGGATATTCCAAATTTTAGATAAATGCCATATTATATTTTCTGACTTTGGGCGCCGTGGCGAAAAAATCCTGATACACTAAGGGGCAGCCATGAACCGGGAAAGTTTTGGAACCAATGAACTTATTGTATCAGGGCGGCAGAGTGGTGCAGTGGTAAGATCTGCACCTCACAGCAAGAAGGCCCCGGGTTCGAATCTCGGCTCGGGCGCCTTTCTGTGTGGAGTTTGTGTGTTCTACCCGTGTTCTGCGTGGGTTTCCTGCGGGTTCTCCGGTTTCCCCCCAAAACCTAAAAAAAAAAACACTCATTAATTATTTGACCGATAACATCATAATATATAGGAAGCAGTGTGTGGCAATATGGCGCCGGCAAACCGCCTGGCTGCCTCCTCTGCCTCTCTGCGTTTTCCTCGCTACACCTCCGAGTCCTTCTCTCGTCCAAAGGATATCTTCGACATTGAATGAATACGTACCACGCGTTATAAATGTAAAATTATTATTATTATTGAAGGCTACACGGGGGATCTTTGTCTCTGTGCGAGCAGAACGTTCCTGGAGTTCGCGGCAGAGGATTTGGTCGCGGCAGAGGTCGCGGGAGAGGTTTCGGCTACAATTCATTCGACGGCGGCAACAAAACCGGTGAGGATGAGCGCGTTATAAATTTCATCCATCCATCCATTTTCTAAACCGCTTGTCCTGGTGAGGGTCGCGGTGGCAGCAGTCCAAGGAGAGTGGACCAGACAATCCCTTTCCTCAGCAACAGAGGTTACCGGGTTCGATTCCCGTCTCGGGTGGAGTTTGCGTGTCTCTCTCTGTGTGTCTGTCTCTTCATAGGTGCTCGCTAACGGCACTTGCCCCAACAGTCTGTTAAGGCGATATAAGGGATCTTTGTCTTTGTCTGTCTCATCGCGTGTCCGCGTGGGTTTTCGCCGGGTACTCCGGTTTCCTCCCCCTCGTGCGCCGTGCCGGCTTTTGCCGGTGCCACTCGCTAACGGCACTTGACCGTGCAGTCTGTGTGAGGCCGGACCCTTATCTTTGTTGTCTTTGCGTGTTGCCGTGTCTACAGGCTACAACCCCAGCTCCAATTTCGGAAATGATGGGAATAATTCAAGTCACGGCGCCGGTGGTGGTGAGTAACTGACCTTGACCGTAACATTTGACACCCTAGCCTTACCATACGACATGGACAAAGATCCCCCAAGGGAGACCCTATCAGGAGTGCTGGACTCAGACCTGTTAATAATAATAATATATTTGTAACGCGCGCATATTCTCCGGGCGCGCTTGCACCCGTTGATTCGGAAGCGCGGAGCCTGGCTCAGTCGGTTTGTTGTAAGTCGGTGAAGAAGTGACTTTTTAAAAGTTTTTTTAAGGTTGTGGGGGACTGTGTTAGGCGTAATAGATACGGCAGGCTGTTCCAGGTTGTGGGTGCCGTGACCGAGAATCGGCGTTGCGCGAAGGCTGTGCGCGAGCGCGGTGTGCCGAGTAGGTGCCGTTACGAGCCGCGTAGAGTGCGGGATTGTGTTGGGGCGAGTGGCCGGAGTAGCGATGCGAGGTATTTCCTGGTGTCCTGCGTGGACAGCGCGGTGGCATACTATTGCTGTTTTGTCGGTGATGCGTTGGTGGATGGGTGGCCAGTTCACCAAGTGAGCCCCTCCTATCAGGAGCACTGAACTCGTCTCCCTCCTTCCCTCCCTCCTCCCCGCATCTCACTCCTCTGACAATCCAGGTGGATTCTTCCCGAGCGGCGGATTCTTGGGCTCGGGGGGGTCTCAGAGCCAGGCTCCGGCCGCCGCAACCACCACCGCCACCGCCACCGCCGCCGCCGCCGCCACTACACCCGCTGCCACCGCCGCCCCCGCCGCAGTCCCACCCATCCCAACCCCAGGGCCACCCTTCCCTAGCGGCGGCGGCGGTGGTGGCGCTGCTGGTGCTGGTGGCGGTAGCGGCGGTAGTGCCGCCGCCGCTTCTGGCGCCAGCCAAGTCCCCTCCACACTACCGACGGCAAACAAGCACCAGTACGCGGCTGCCGGCGGCGGCAGGGGCGCGGGGAAACCGCACTACGGTGGCGGAGGAACCGGCGGAAGCTTCCGCGGTGGAGCCGGTGGTGGCGGTGGTGGAGCCGGTGGGGGCGGTGGTGTAGCCGGTGGCGGTAGCCTCGGCGTGGTTAGCAGCGGCGGGGGCGCGCCGTCGAAGCCGATCTCGGCGCCGGCAACACGCGGCGCCAAATCGTACCATTACCAGAAGCAGGGGGGCTACGGTGGCGCCAGTAGCGCCGGTGGCGCCGCCACTTATCAGCAACAACAGCAGCAGCAGCAGCACCACCATCAGCCAGCGCACCAGCAGACGCAGCATCACCACCATCAGACGCAGCATCAGCAAGCACAGTCTCACCACCAGCAGCAGCAACAGCAACAGCAGAGCAGCGCGTACCAGGGCTACCAGACTCAGGGCGCCAGCTACCAAGCGTCCGGCGCTGGCTACCAGCAGTCGAGCTACGTGCCGGCGGTCGCGGCGGCGGCGGCGGCGGGTTACGCGGCCCAGAGCGCCGGCTACCAGAGTTCGGCTGTGGCGCCGGCCGTGTACAAGAGCCACGCGGCCAGCGCCGGCGCGGGCTACGGCAGCCAGGTGTCGGCCTACGCCGGATACGGTGAGTGGGAGCGGGCTGGGAGGGACGGGGAGAGCGTGCGGTGAGAGGGTAGGGTGGTGGTGGCTCGGCGGTTAGCGCACTTCTAGGCGACCCGAGTTCGAATCCCGCTCGCAGCCAACAGCGGTGACGATTTTCCGAATCGGTCCTGGGCCCTCCCTTATGACGACTCGGCCTCAAATGAGTACCTAGTGCGTTGTGCAAACATAGCCCACCTCCTCGTGTCAACTTTCATAGTTGCTCGCTAACAGCATTTGACCCTACAGTCTGTGAAGGCTATACGGGGGGATCTTTGTTGTCTGTTTGGTTAAAGGAGTAGTGTTCTGTGTGTGCAGTTGAGAGAGATGGTGGGGGTGTGGTGAGAGGGAGGGTGTGTGAGCGGTTGACAAGGAGGGTGGTGGTGAAGGGAAGGGCGAAATGGGTGCGACATGGGCTAGAGAAAAGATGGACAGATAATAATAAGAATTTCAATTTATATAGCGCCTTTCACCCGAGGGACACAAAGCGCTGCACAAGGGCCGCGAAGAGAACGGCATGTCAACAA
>JAZEWU010000013.1:9242136-9258152 GCA_036362915.1 Geotria australis
GACCGATGCGGCACAGGAGGACCCGGAGCTGGGTGGACTTGCTGAAAAGCCGTGGTGACGTTACTGCCACTTAGTGGCGAATGGCGGTTGTTGTTGTCCGTGTGTGCGTGCGTCAGTGCTCGTCTCTGGCCGAGGTCCACAAGAAGGTGAGCTACTCGCTGTTCAAGAGCGGCACCGTGTCGCTCACGGTGAGCACCGACCTGCGCGGCTACGTGCCGGGGCAGCTCGTCCGGCTCAGCAGCGCCATCAGCAACGGCACCGGCAAGAGCGTCTCCGGCGTCACCGCCACGCTCATGCAGGTGGGCATCGCGCCTCCGAGTCGGTCTCTCGTCGAATGAATACCTTCGACGTTGAATGAATATGTGCGCGTTAGAAATGTGAAATTATTATTATTATTATTGTCGGTGGGCACACCGGGGCGACAGGGCCTTGGAATAGATATATAGATAGAGCTGTTATTATTACAGCAGAAAAATACCCGGTGAGCTTGGGAGCGCTTTACGTTTCACTCCCCGTCAGTATATTCGAAGCAGCCTTAATCATTTAATTTTTGTTCCTTTGGTTTTTATTGGTTGTTTTTTTGCTTTTATTTCATTGCTGACATGCCGTTCTCTTCGCGGCCCTTGTGCAGCGCTTTGTGACCCTCGGGTGAAAGGCGCTATCTAAAATGTTATTATTATTGTTATTTATTTACGGGATTCCTGCGTTGACTTTTTGGACGGAGAGTTCACAATCCTGAAAGCCGTGGTATAACTTGGGCACTTGCTCCCTGTGCTCCCGAATGTCTCCCCGTGTCTCCGCGTGTCTCCCCGCGTCCCCCCATCCCGCGTGCAGAAGGTGACGTTCCGCGGTCGCTGCGTGATGTACGACGTGCGGACGCTGGCGCAGGTGGAGGGCGGCTCGGTGGGCGCGCGACAGAACGCCCGGTGGCACGAGAGCATCGCGCTTCCGCCGCTGCCACAGTCGCACCTCGTCATGTGCCACCTCATTGACATCGAGTACTTTGTACAGGTGCGGGCCGGTGGTGGTTGGCAGCCGTGGCTCGGGGGGATCAGGGTAGAAGCGTTCGCGTCGCGATCCCTGTCAAGACTTCTTCTTCTTTGCGATTCTTCGAAGCACGACGGTCAGCCTCCGGACATCGCCGCCTCCCAGCTCGGCCTCGAAGTGTTTGGTAGAATTCGCAGACAATACCAAGTATTACCTGACAGGGATCGCGACGTGAACGCTTCTACCTTGACCCCCCCCTGTCAAGTAATACTTGGGATTTACCTGCAAATTCTGCCAAACACTTCGAAGACGAGGAGCCGAAAGACAACGATGTCCAGAAGCTCAACAGATGCCAGAAGCCCCTCAGTCTGGAGCAAGAAGATAGGCCAATGCCCGCCCGGCTTTAAGGCCAGCCACTGACTATTATATCTCTAAATGTTGAAGGGCTGTCTGCAACTATAGAAGAACTCGTTGCAATGGGACACTGTCATGTAACCATCACGCTTCGAAGAATCGACTCGAAGCTGTGGCTCAGTAGCGCTACGCTGGGCCACAAATCTGCCCATGACCCGACGTTGAATGAACATGCACGCGTTATGAATGTAAAATTATTTACTAACAACCGCCACCACCGGGCCCCTCGTCCCGGCCACCGCTGTCTCCCCCCAGGTGGCCATCCGCAGCATCGGCCTTGCGGCGACGTTGCCGATCGTCGTGGGCAACGTCCCGGTGCTCGGCTCGCTGGCGCCGGGCGCGGCGCCGGCCGGCACCGCGCCCATCGCTCCGTCGCTCACGCCCTCCGCGCCGCCGCTGCCGCCGCCGCCCGGGGTGGCGCTGGTCTACGCTGGGGGAGGCGGCGGCGGCGGAGACGGGGGCATGTACGGTGAGCGGTCGGCGACGCACGGACCTGTTCCGTGTCTGTGCGTCAGGTTGGCGAACGGCGGCGGTTGCGGTTGCGGTTGTTGCTGTGTCTGTGAGCTCGCAAGCTCACCGGGTATTTTTCTGCTGTGATAATAAACACCTGGGGATCAAGGTGGAAGCGTTCGCGTCGCGATCCCTGTCAAGTAATACTCGATTACCTGCAAATTCTAGCAAACACTTCGAAGCCGTGAGCTGGGATTCGAACTCGGGTCGCCAGATTCGTAGCCCGGTGCGCTAACCGCTGGGCTACCGCTCCCCAGTGGTAGCCCCACGACACAGCACACGCAACACGCACTCTCGCCTCACCTCCTCCCCCTCCGCTCCCTCTCTCTCTCTCTCCCCACAGACCCGTCGGCCACCGCTCTCCCTACCAAGCTCCACTCTCAGCTGCAGGACGCCCGCTCGTTCCCCGGCTACCCGTCCCCTCCGGGTTCCTTCGCCGGCGCCGGCGCCGTCGCCGGCTGTTCGGCGCCGGGCGCCGGCGCGTTTGCCGCGGCCCCCGGCCCGGCTTACGGCCCTCCGTCCCTCCCGGCGGGATTCGGTGCCGGAGGTCCCCAGCTGTGCCTCGCGCCGGGAGAAACCGTTCCGTTTTTCGGTAACGCCGGTAACGCTGCCGGTCCCGGTCCCGGCCCGTCGTCGGCGTCCCATCATCCCTTGCTGCTTCCTCCCGAGTTCGGGGCGGCCATGTTTCCGTACGGTGAGTTTGCGCGGTTTTGGTTTTGCCGGCGGCGGCAAGCGCGGCGGGACCGATACCCAGTTTGCCATGAGCGCCGCCTCCGTTGCAATACGCACTTTGGATAAGCGGCGCCTCCATTACCGTCCCAAGTTACGATCAAGAAAACCTTTAAAAAGTCACCTCTTCACCGACTCACAACAAACCGACTGAGCCGGGGCTCCGCGCCTCCGAATCGACGGGTGCAACGCGCCCGCAGAATACGCGCGCGTTCCAAAAGTACATTACCATAGTAACCGTTTACACACCGCAGCATTGCGCACCTCTGTGACTGATGTCTGTGGCCGTGTCGCCGTGTCTCTGCGACGCAGACCCGCCGCCGTCCTACGAAGAGAGCTGCCAGGCCGCCAGCGATGACGCCGCACAGATGGGTGCCTCGGCTCCCGACCCACTCGGGGGTGGGCGGCCAGCGGAGCCGCAGGCCCCCTGTGAATGAGGGCAACCCCTCCGGCGGATGGTGAGCCGGGGGGGGGGAGCTGCCCTCGGTGGGTCCCCTAGGCCGGGCGACGGCGGGACCGTTGTTGGGCGAACGGGGGGCAGGTGTTCAGTGGCCGAAGGTGCTGAGTCTTTGCGTGAGACTGTGGGTGTCTGTGTGTGAGTCTGTGGGTGTCTGTGCTGTGCGTTTATGTGTGAGTCTGTGGGTGTCTGTGTTGAGTCTGAGGGTCTCTGTGGTGAGTCTGTGAGTCTCTGTGTTGAGTCCACAAATCTCTGTGTGAGTCTTTGGGTCCCTGTGTTGAGTCTGTGGGTCTCTGTGTGAGTCTGTGGGTGTCTGTGTTGAGTCTGCGGGTCTCTTTGTGAGCCTGTGGGTCTCTGTGTGAGCCTGCGGGTCTATGTGTCGAGTCTGCGGGTCTCTGTGTTGAGTCTGTGGATCTCTGTGGTGGGTTTGCGGGTCTCTGTGTTGAGTCTCGGTCTCTGTGGTGAGTCTGCGGGTCTCTCTGTGTGAGTCTGTCGGTCTCTGTGTGAGCCTGCGAGTCTCTGTGTCGAGTCTGTGGGTCTCTGTGTTGAGTCTGTGGGTCTCTGTGGTGAGTCTGCGAGTCTCTGTGTGAGCCTGTGGGTCTCTGTGTAAGCCTGTGGGTCAATACGTAAGTTAACAGATCAATATATGTAAGCCTACGACTCTTATGTAACTCCATAGGTCAATAAGTAAGTCTGCGGCTCAATACGTAAGTCCGTCTCTGTGTAAATATACGAGCCACTGTGTTATTTGTCAGTATCCATTCGCAGGGCCTGCGAACGCCTTGTGCAGCGAGACACTGGAACGGCCGAGCGTGCGGGATACAGCGTTGCCCCCTCGCACAAGCGGAGTTTTCCCCGGGGACGCTCGCCGTGTTTGTTTGCAGCGGTAATATTTGCGATTCGCAGAAAGAAGGCCCTGCCCGAGGCGGTTTGATTCCCGCCTCGGGCGCCTTTCTATGTGGAGTTTGTGTGTTCTCTCAGCCCTGTTCTGCGTGGGTTTCCTCCGGGTTCACCGGTTTCCTCACACAAGTGAAAAACACTCACTCATTAGTTGAGAACGTCATAATGTATAGGAGAGTGGTGTCTGGTGGGTTGGCACCGGCTCACCGCCTGGCTGACTTCCTCGCTACGCCTCCGTATCTGTGTCTTGTCAACGTTTTCCAGACAACGCCTCCTATATATTACGATGTTATCGGCCGATTAACGAGCGTTTTTTTTTATTGTGGGAGGAAACACGAGAAACCCGGAGGAAACCCACGCAGAACAGGGTTGAAAGAACACACTGAACTCCGCACAGAAAGGCGCCCGAGGCGGGAATCGAACCGCCTCGGGGCGGGACCTTCTCTCTGCGAGGCGCAGATGTCACCGCTGCGTAGACACCCTGTATTATATATAGGCTAAACCACTGTTAGGTGCATGGGGCATGTCACCACTTGTGGTTAAGTGTGCAGCGGTGGGTGTGTGGGGAGCGGTGGCGCAGCGGTTAGCACGCCGCGCTACCAACCCGGGCTGTGACCCGAGTTCGATTCCCGCTCGCGACCACCACCACCACCATCAAGTGACTGTTATCTGAACCGGTCCTGGGCCTCCCCTAGGTCGACTCAGCCTCAAACGAGCACCCGGTGCGATGTGTAAACATCGCCGCTAGGGAGACGAAGGCGGCTGGGCGTCCTGCTGGCCACCCAACCCCGTCGTGTGCCGTGCCGGCCTTCATAGGCGCTACCCGCTAACAGCACTTGACCCTACAGCCTGTGTGTATCTCCATAGGCGCTGCTCGCTAACAGCACTTGGCCAAAGGTTGCCACCTCAGAGGTATAATAAACTGGGACATATTGTGTGTGGAGTCAACAGACTGGGAGAGAGAAAGAGGGGACTGTACCCTGTGTAGCTGAGCATCGCTCTCTAGAGCTGCTCTTTTGGGACAGCCGTGTCGCGATCACCTACGTCATGAAGCCTGTGTAACGGGGAAAAAACCCAGACTCTGAATTAATTACTTGCTCCGTGGAAAAGTACAGGCAGTCCCCGGGTTACGAACGCCTGACTTACGAACGCCCGTACTCTTGTACCGACCTCCGTAAAGCCTATTACTTGAAAAAATCAAGTTACATACAACGGTTCGTACTAACGAACCGGCGGACTACTCAAAATACTGCGCGTTTTCAGCGCTTTATTATTATTACCGTATTGTTATATTTAAGATGTTTTAGGTAAAATATGTACCATATACTAAGACAAATGTTTGACTAATTGACGGTCTTAAAAACGGAACTCGTTCGTAGCCCGGGGACTGCCTGTACATATTTCCCTGCAGCAGGTTTACAGCCGAGCAGCATGGTGGCGTAGTGGATAGCGCAGCCGCCTCACAGCAAGAAGGTCCCGGGATCTTATCCCGGCTCGGGTGCCTTTCTGTGTGGAGTTTACACGTTCTCTCCCCGTGTCCGCGTGGGTTTTCGCCGGGCACTCCGGTTTACCTCCCACAGTCCAAAGACATGCTGCTGCATAGGTTAATTGGCCTGCTGATTAAATCACCCCCGGTGCCCTGTGATGGACCGGCGTCCCATCCTGGGTATAGCCCTGCCTTGCGCCCTGTGTCTGCCGGGATATGCTCCGGCTCACCGCGACCCTGTGCAGGATTAAGCGGTTTTCTGACAATGATAATGATGATGGCAACCTTAACGGCGGCCTGGTGATGTGTAAACATCGCCACTAGGGAGACAAAGGTGGCCGGGCGGGCGTGGTGTTGACCACCCACCCCGTCGTGTGCCGTGCCGGCCTTCATGGGTGCTGCTCCCTAACAGCACTTGACCCCACAGTCTGTTAAGGCTACACGGGGGAGCTTTGTCTAATAGGGCCTACTCCACATTGTTCTCAATTGGAGGCTCTCGAGGTGTTCCGATAATTAAAAGTTTATATCTTCGTGACGTGTAAATACTGTATTACAATGTATGAAATGGTTTTATTGTTGACTGCTGTAAATACTTTTGGATGAACGCCTGAAATTATTACATAAATAAAGTATATATATATGACATTACACTTTGAGAGTCCGTGTGAGTCCATGGGTCTCTGTAAGTCTATGGGTCTCTGTGTAAGGCTGTGGTCTACTACTCTACTGTATTAATAATAATAACTACTGTTAGTCGAAGGGACCAATGTAAATCTATGGATTCCTGTCATTAAGCATATGGGGTCTATTTAAGTCTAAGGGTGGGTCCAATGTTAGTCTATGGGACCAATGTTAGACTATGGGTCCAATGTTAGTCTGTGGGTTTCTATGTAAGTCTGTGGGTCTCTGTGAGCCATTGGAACCCGGACTGAGAATATCAACTCTACAGCTCAGTCTATGAGTTTTTATGAGTCTTTAGGTCACACACACACTGATTTGCATATTAATGACTACTTAGCATATGCATATATTCCAATTAAATACTTAGAGCGTATGATGTCTGAGCGCCCACGCGTATCCGCACTAGGGAATGCAAACATCGCGTCGCTCCCGCGCATGCGCGTTACGATTGGGACTGGCCTCTCGCTGCCTTATCAGTGCTACGGATTACAAAAAGGCTTTTCCCGCGTTCGGCCTGAGCGCGTCTTAAGAGGGAATTTGAGGCGATTTTTGAAAGAATATCGCGGCGGGAAACGACACGTCTGAGGTAAATCTTTAGATTTCTCCTCAGAAAATGTATGTAAACCGTCTGGTAAAGATTGTTTTTCTGTTGCGGGTGAACACTGTGTTACGTGTGTGTGGGCGTCATGGCGGCCTGTGCGGCTGAGTGGACTTAGCCGATGGGCTGGGACCGGTCTGTTTGCAGGAGAAGGTTCGTGAAGGACGCTGCTGGGCAGTGCCAGGCTAGGTGCACCTTGAGGCTACTGGTCGGTTAGAGGCAGTCGCCCTCCAGCGATCACAGTGGGTGGAGGAGCGACGCTCACAACAGCGAGCGGATCGCCGGGCAGATAAATCTCAGCGAGTTGGTTACAGGTTGTGCCTCGATCAGTCATATCCGTCTGTCCCGTGACCTGCTCCTGCACTTAGCCTGGCACAGCAGTCATCCCGTGGCACCTGGTTTACGCGGTTGTCTGTTGTTGTTTGTGGTTGTCGATGTGGTTGTTGGTGGGTGTCTCAAGAGCCACCATGGGGACCGGTGCGGATGTGCGGGACATCTTGGAGCTATCGGCTGACGGCGAGATGGTGGCGCCCATCAGCAAGCGGGACCTCCTGCTTCCTCCCGACAAGGTGCCCCCAACCACTCACCAGCTCACCCACTCACCAACTCACCCACTAACCACCTCACCCACTCACCACCTCAACCACTCACCAGCTCAACCACCCACCAGCTCAACCACCCGTACCTACCCACCTCAATCACTCACCACCTCGACCACCGCAACCACCCGTAAAGAGCTTGCACGCTCACTGGGTATTTTTCTATCTATCTAAACTCGTGTCTGTGTGTCTATGTGGGGAAGCGGTGGCTCAGCGGCCATCAACACTAGTGACCATTTTTATGAACCGGTCTTGGGCCTCCCCTAGGTCGACTCGGCCTCAAATGTGTACCTGGTGCGGTGTGTAAACATTGCCGCTAGGGAGACAAAGGCGGCCGGGCGTAGTGCTGGCCACCCAGCCTCTCGTGTGCCGTGCCGGCCTTCATAGTTGCCCCTCGCTAACGGCACTTGCTGAGGCTATACGGGGGATCTTTGTCTTTATCTTTGTTAGAAAAAGTCCAAGAAGCTGGCGGAGACTCCCACGTTCAAGCGTCCCGAGGGGATGCACAGGGAGGTGTACGCCCTGCTCTACTCGGACAACAAGTGAGGAGGACACCGTCTCCCCGTGTCTCCCCGTTCCTCCCCGCGTCTCACCGTCTCGCACCTTGCCTCCCTGCGTCTCACCATATCTCACCGTCTCTCCCCTTGCCTCCTAGTACCTCCCCGCGTCTTCCCGCGTCTCACCGTCTCTCCCCTTGCCCCCCCCTCCCGCAGGGACGCCCCTCCGGTGCTGCCTAGCGACACGTCGCAGGGCTACCGCACGGTGAAGGCCCGGCTGGGGTGCCGAGTGGTTCGCGCCTGGCGCTGGACGCCGTTCACGCACCCGGCGCGCTCCGACGGCGCCGTGTTCCACCACTGGCGCCGGGCCACCGACCCGCCCAGCGAGTACCCCTTCGCCCGCTTCAACAAGGTAATAACGATCCATCCGTTTTCTAAACCGCTTGTCCTGGTGAGGGTCGCGGTGGCAGCAGTCCAAGGAGAGTGGACCAGACATCTAATAATAATAATAGCATTTATAGAGCGTCTTTTACACCCGAGGGTCGCAAAGCGCTGCACAGGGCCGCGGAGAGAACGGCACGCCAACAACGACAGAGAACGGGTAATCGGCAACATTTAACGCGCGCAGATTCTCCGGGCTCGTTGCACCCGTTGATTCGGAGGCGCGCAGCCCGGCTCAGTCGGTTTGCCGCGAGTCGGTGAAGGCCGGCGACTTTTAAAAATGTTGTCGTCGTCTTCGCAGAGTGTGCAGGTGCCCGTGTTCACGGACCAGGAGTACACGACGCACCTCCACCACGACGACTGGAGCCGCGCCGAGACCGACCACCTCCTCGACCTGTGCCAGCGGTTCGACATGCGCTGGGTCGTCATGCACGACCGCTACGACTGCACCACCTACAAGGTGACCGACCGCGCGCTGTCGCTCGCCCTGTCTCCAGAATCGCCGCGTCTCTCGCTCCGTGTCTCCGTGTCGGTGTGGCTGTGTGTCTCACCGCGTGTCCGTGTCTCACTGTGTCCCCCGTGTGTGTATCTCTCTCCGTGTCTCTGTCATGTGACCCCGGCAGCGCCGCTCCGTGGAGGACATGAAGGAGCGCTACTACGCGCTGTCCGGGCGCCTGCTGCGCGCGCGCGCCCCGCCCGGCTCCGAGCCGCGGGTGCCCGTCTTCGACGCCGACCACGAGCGAAGGCGCAAGCTGCAGCTCGAGCGGCTCTTCAGCCGCACCCCCGAACAGGTACCCCTCCCGTGGGGGGTGGTGGGGCCCGTGGGGGGTAGTTGTTGCCATGGTGACCTGGGACGGGGATGCAGAGAAGAGTTGCCAGGGACAACGGGAAAATCAGAGTCTGATGGTTGCTCTTCAGATCTCTACCCACGTTGGAATCATTATCAGGCGTTATGTCAAATAATTATAATCATAATAATATCAATTTATATAGCGCCTTTCACCCGAGGGTCACAAAGCCGCCGTGCCTCCGTTCCCTCCCCCCCACCCCGCGCACACAGCTAGCGGAGGAGGAGACGCTGGTGTCGGAGCTGCGCCGCATCGAGTCCCGCAAGAAGGAACGCGAACGCGCCACGCAGGACCTTCACAAGCTGATGGGCGCCACGGCCAGCGCAGCCGCCTCTCTGCAGCAGCACACGCAGCATCACCACCACCACCAGCAACAGCAGCAGCAGCAGCAGCATCACCAGCAGAGCGCCGGGCAGCACGCGGCCGGCGCCGGAGCCGGCGGCGGCGGCGCCGGCTCGCTGTCGTCGGCGCCGGCCGGAGCCGGCGGCGGGCAGGCCGGAGGGCCGCACCACCACCACCATCACCATCACCACCACCACCACCACCGGCCGCACGAGCGCAAGGCCAGCAAGAAGAAGGCGACGCACCGGCGCGGAGACTCGGGCGACCGCTCGGTGAGACGCGAGCGAGGGGGTGGGCGGCGGCGGTGGTGGTGACGCACACGCACACGCCTGCCTAGGAGGTGATAGATAATAATGATGATGATAATAATAACCGCATTTATATGCATTTTTATTATTGTCAGCAATTCGCATCGTTTGTTGTGTCAATGCAGGAGTCCCGTAACGAGCTTGCAAGCTCGCTGGGTATTTTTTTCCTGCTGTAAGAATAAACCGTCTGTCTGTCAAGCGGCACACTCACACGTGTTCAGTCTCTACAACTGCGATCCACCTGTGACCTGACCGTGACCTGACCGTGACCCCCGCGTGACCCCGCGTGAGCAGGCTGTGCTGGAGACTGCAGGGATCAAGTTCCCCGACGCCAAATCGGCCGGAGTGATGCTGCGCAGTCAGAGGGTGCGTCTCCCTCTCTCACTCTCTCACTCTCGCACTCCCTCTGTGCGCCGGTGAGACTTTGGGCGGCAGGGTGTTTGAAACGGTAACATCTGCGCCTCCTCACAGAGAGAAGGTCCTGCCCGAGGCGGTTCGATTCCCGCCTGTGTTGTTGTGACGCTGTGCGTCGACGTGACGCTGTGCGATGCGGTATGACGTGGTGTGTCGGTGTGTGTTTGTTGTCGGTGTGACGCGGTGTGCAGATGAAGCTGCCGAGCTCCGTGGGTCAGAAGAAAGTTAAAGCCATCGAGCAGATCCTCACCGACCTGGGCATCGGTGCGTAGCTCACCGCGGCTCACCGTGTCTCAATATTAAGACACAGCTCACTGTGGCTCAGTGGCTCACCGTGTCGCACTGTCGCTCAAAAGTGAATCACCCCGTCTCAATACTAAACACTGAGAGACGCCGTAGTCTTATACAGAGAGCCACAGACTTGTTGGGAGACACAGACTCACACTGGCTCCTCTCTCGAACACTGATAGGTAGGTGTTTATTATTACAGCGGAAAACACCCAGTGAGCTTGCAAGCTCTGCAATAATAATAATAGCGATTTATAGAGCGCCTTTCACCCGAGAGTCACAAAGCGCTGTACAAGGGCCGCGAAGAGAACGGCATGTCAACAACTAAAGAAAAAACAACCAATAAATACCAAAGCAACAAAAAAATAAATGATTTAAGGCTGCTTCGAATATACTGAAAGGTCGTGAAACTGGCAATCTTAAGAGCGGCAAAAATCTGCCAGCGGGATTCCCGCATTGACGCGACGAACCTGCAAACTGGCCAACGCAAATCTCCCACCCACCCACCCACCCAAATCCTCTCTACCCGCCGCACCGCCCCCCCAGACCTGAACCCGATGCCAACGGAGGAGGTGGTGCTCCTTTACAACGAGCTGCGCTCCGACCTGGTGCTCCTCTACGAGCTGAAGCAGGCGCTGGCCACCTGCGAGTACGAGCGCCACACGCTCACCCACCGCTACCACAACCTCCGCGCCGTCGCCACCGCGACCGCCACCGCCACGGGAGGGGGGGCGGCGGCGCCGGTCGCCGAGCCGGTGACGCCGGTCGGCGGGGCGGTTGCCGCGGCGATGGCGGCGGCGCAGTCGTCGTCGGCGTCATCGACGTCTTCGACGTCTTCGACGTCGTCGTGCGTTTCGGCGGCGGCGGCGGGCGGTGTGCGCGCAGGTGAGGCGGCGCGCGACGCGCCCGGAGAAAATTGCCCCTCGCGTTGCAAAAGTAGATTATTGTTATTGTGGTTCGGTCGGCCGCGTGGTGAAGACGCCCGGGCGACGAAGTAACCGCTCGCTGAGCCGTTTGCTCTGTCGAGCACCGATTCGCTCCACCAATCCGCTCAGTCGCTCGCTCCGCGAACCAACCGCTCCGCTCACTCGCTGGGCAACTCGCTAGCTGCAATCGCCCGACTCGCTGAGGCACTCAATCAACCAACCACTCACAGAGGCACTCACTCCAATCACTCACTCACTCACTGACTGAGCAACTCACTCACGCCAATCACTCACTTGCTGAGCCACTCGCTCAACCACTCACTCAACCAACCTGCCACTCACTGAGCAACTCACTCAACCGACCGGCAGACAAATACATGCCGCTGCCATTCACCCACTGTACCCAACCTACCCACCCACCCCGTCTCTCACCGTGTCTCCCCACGTCACCCCGTGTCTCACCGCGTCTCACCGCGTCTCCCCGCGTCTCAGAGGGAGAGCTGCAGTGCGCCGATGCGTCTCGCTCCGAGGGCCTCATGGACGTCATGGGAGCAAACATCCCGGTACAGATCTCACACACGCGCGGGGCGAGAGAGAGAGAGACGTGTAGGGTGTGTGTGAGAGATTATGGTGAGGTGATGCACGTCATTGGAGCCGTGTGTAAACATCCGCCACCGGCTCCCGTCTCTAACACCGACTCCGGTCTCGGACACTCGCATGCTCCGCAAGTGGGATTCCTGCGACGCAACATACGCTCGGACCAATGAACCAACTAACCGACTAACTAATCGACCGCGTGTCGATGTGCGTGTGTTGCGTGTGCCCTTTGCCCCCGCCGCCGGCACAGCGCAAGCGGAGAGAGTCGGCGCCGGGGATGGCGCTCGTCAAGAAGAAGAAGAACTAGTGGCGTCATCAACAACTGTACGGCTGTAATTACGCACGCACGTATCCATACAGCGCCATCGACACGGGTGGCGCAGTGGTTACATCTGCACCTCACGGCAAGAAGGACCCGGGTTCGAACCTCGGCTCGGGGCGCCTTTCTGTGTGGAGTTTGTGTGTTCTCTCCCCCTGTTCCGCGTGGGTTTCCTTCGGGTTCTCCGGTTTCCTCCCACAAGTAAAAAAAAAACACTCATAAATTATTTGGCCGATAACATCATAATATATAGGAAGCAGTGTGTGGCAATATGGCGCCGGCAAACCGCCTGGCTGCCTCCTCCGCCTCTCTGCGCTTTCCTCGCTGCGCCTCTGAGTCGTTCTCTCGTCGATGAATACCTTCGACATTGAATGAATATGTGCCACGCGTTATAAATGTAAAATTATTATTATCTACTGCGTCATCATCAACAGCTATAATAAACACAGCGTCATCACTAACAGTTGTGTAGGGGGGGTTGACAGCTGACACACGCATACAGCATCAACAGCGATGTACATACAAAGCTGTACACAATCAGATACATATGCAGCATCCAGACCTGTTCACCATCAAGGGAGACCCTAGCAGGAGTGCTAGACTCTAGACCTGTTCACCACCAAGGGAGACCCTAGCAGGAGTGCTAGACTCCAGACCTGTTCACCATCAAGGGAGACCCTAGCAGGAGTGCTAGACTCCAGACCTGTTCACAACCAAGGGAGACCCTAGCAGGAGTGCTAGACTCCAGACCTGTTCACCACCAAGGGAGACCCTAGCAGGAGCACAGGCTTGGTAGTTGTGTATAAACGACAGCCAGACTGTACCAGGGTACATGTAGAGCTGTGTAGACTGCTGGGTTTGTGTGCAGGCGCCACAGTCTGTCTGTCTCTGTCGAGTACGTTTCGGAGAGAACGTGTGAAATGTAAATGTTCATTAAAGTGTTAATCGATCACTGCATTGTGTGTGTATGTTTGCCTTTATAGGTGCTACTCGCTAACAGCACTTGACCCTACAGCCTGCGTGAGGCTACACGGGGGAGCTTTAGGTGTATCTCTATAGGTGCTACGAAGGCGGCCGGGCGTGGTGCTGGTCACCCACCCCCTCGTGTGCCATGTCGACCTTCATAGGTGTTCGCTAACGGCACTTGCCCCAGCAGTCTGTTAAGGCTATACGGGGGATCTTTGTCTTTGCTACTCGCTAACGGCACTTGACCCTACAGTCTGTAGAGGCTGCACGGGGGACCTTTGTTGTGGTGACACTGCACGTGACGTGTTGTGACACCGGGGAGCGGTGGCGCAGCGGTTAGCGCTATGCTGCACTACGAACCCAGCGACCCGAGTTCGAATTCCGCTCACGGCCACCAACACCGGTGACGATTTTCCGAACCGGTCCAGGGCCTCTCCTAGGTCGACTCAGCCTCAAATTAGTAGCTGGTGCGGTGTGTAAATATCGCCGACTCGGTAGAATGAAGGCATCCGGGCGTGACGGTGCTGGCCACCTCCAACCCGTCGTGTGCCGTGCCGGCCTTCATAGGCGCTACTCGCTAACGGCACTTGACCCTACAATCTGTCGGAGGCTACACGGGGGGTCTTTATCTTTGCTCTGGCTGCCGGGGTGTTTGTGCATTTTCTGGAACCCAGCACAATGTGAATCATTGTCTGGTCGAGTCATCACATTCGTTTTCAAACATTCATTACAGGTGCCGCGCCCCAGCATTAACCACGCACCTCTTATAATAGCATTTTATAGAGCGCCTGTCACCCGAGGGTCACAAAGCGCTGCACAAGGGCCGCGGAAAAAAGCAACTCGTAAAAACCAAAGCAACAAAAATTAAATGATTAAAGCTGCTTCGAATACACTGAAATGTCGTACAGATGCGGAGGAGGTTAGTGAAGGACGCTACTGGGCAATGCCAGGCTAGGTGCACCTTGAGGCTGCTGGGCAGTTGGAAGCAGTCGCCCTCCAGCGACAACGGAGGGCTGAGCTAGGATGCTCACAACAACGAGCGGAGCGCTGGGCGGATAAAGCTCAGCGAGTTGTCACAGTGGGGAGCACAGGTGGTGTTCCAATTAGGCAGCCCGTGACACCTGGGCCTGTCCCGTGACCTCCTGTCAGCGAGCCTTCGACACTCCGCGTGACAGCCTCAAGGTGCACCTGGCCTGGCACAGGCGCCGTGGAGACGTCACCCGCCACTTAGTGGCGAACGGCGGTAGCTGTTGTTGGGTAGATGAGATGGATGGGTGACCTTCGATCCTTGCCACCCACCCAGCTATGAGGTCACCCATTAACGAGCCCGGTTGGTCATTAACGGCACACGGGGTAAATATGTGATGACACACGCAGGGGGCGAATGGGCAGTTGTTTTCACGGAGGTCAACGGACACCCTCTTCCTTCAGCACCGCGCCGTCTCACAACACGCTCGGCTTTCTGATACAACACAGGGCCTTCGTCTGATTCAAAACAGGACCTTCATCTGATACAATACAGATCCTTCTACGCAAACACAGGAGCCTGTCATATAACACAGGAACTGATTCAACACAGGAGCTTCTGATTCAACACAGGATCTTGTGATTCAACGCAGGACCTTCATCCGATTCAACACAGTTGCCTGATACAACACAAGATCTGATTCAATACAGGATCTTCTGATTCAACACAGGATCGTCTGATTCAACGCAGGAACTTCTGATTCAACACAGGATCGTCTGATTCAACGCAGAACCTTGATCCGATTCAACACAGGACCTAATTCAACACAGGAGCTTGTCATATTAACACAGGACCTTCGTCTGATTCAACACAGGATCTGATTCAACACAGGAACTTCTGATTCAACACGGGACCTGATTCAATACAGGACCTGATACAACACGGGAGCTTATCATATAACACAGGACTTTCTGATTCAACACAGGATCTGATTCAACACGGGAACTGATTCAACACAGGACTTTCTGATTCAACACAGGACCTTCCTTTCTGCCTCAGAGGCATTCGGGGAAAAATAACTGCCCCGGGGGCAAAACTAATCTCGTGGAAAAATGGAATACGAGGTGTCTTCAGCGTCATCATCAACAATGAGTCTACAGTCGGTACCATCATCAACATCATCATTGGTACCATCATCCTCAACATCATCAACATCGTCACCATCACTCACAACAGCAGCATCAACATCATGGTCGCCATCACTCGGAACATCACCATCAACATTATCGTCACCATCACTCACATCCACATCAACAACACCATCACCTCCACCATCAACATCGTCACCACCATCACCAAAACCACCACTGCCACCACCCTATTCATTTCACTCGACATCACCACCACCACATCTTCAACAACTGTTCCTAGTGACCCAGCCACCACCACCATCATCACCGTCATCACCACCATCACCATTGCCACCACCATCCACATCGCCACCATCACCAAAACCGCCACCCTATTCATTTCACTCGACATCAGCACCACCACCACTACCACCACATCTTCAACAACTATTCCTGCACACCCAACAACCACCACCACTACCATCACAACCATCATCATCATCACCACCATCACCACCACCACCATCGACGTCAATCACCTGGGTGCCACGTGCTCGTCACGTGACGGGGCTACGGGTGCGGCGCGTCACGCTTGTGCTGGGCTTGCTGTGC
>JAZEWU010000013.1:9279554-9291758 GCA_036362915.1 Geotria australis
TGTTAGAGATGGGAGTCGGAGTGTTAGAGACAGAAGTCAGTGTTAGAGATGGGAATCGAACCCAAGAGAGAGAGAGCGACCCGCAGACTCCACACAGACAGGCGGCGGCACCCGAGGCTTCAGGAACGGAACCCGGGACCTTCTCGTTGTGAGCTGGCAGCGCAACTTCACCGCACAGCTACCATGCCAATTTATACAGCGCCTTTCACCCGAGGGTCACAAAGCGCTGCACAAGGTCAGCGAAGAGGACGGCATGTCAACAACGAAAGAAAAAAAACCCAACAAAAACCAAAGCGACAGAAAATAAATTATTAAGGCTACTTCGAATCTACTGAAAGGTCGTGAACCTGGGTTGGCCCAACAGTTGAGTATCGCTGCCGCCTCACAGTAGGAAATCATGGGTTCGATTCCCGGCTCGGCTGCCGCCACCTGTCTGTGTGGAGTCTGCGGGTCTCTCTGTCTCTCTCGCTCCGTGTGAGTGAGAGTTTGCGTGTCTGTCTCTGCCCGCGTTACACCAGCCACTTCTCACTCAACCACTCACCCATTCCACTCGCCAACCCACTCACCTATCCACTCACCACAGGCCAAACATACGCTGCTACTGCTGCCTAGGTTAATTGTCCCGCTGACTAAATCCCCCTCACCGTGACTAACGTTGTCACGGGAGAAAACCCACGCAGAACAGGGGGAGAGAACACACAAACTCCAGAATAGTTGTGGGAGGAAAGCTGGGAACCCGGAGGAAAGCTGGGAACCCGGAGGAAACCCACGCAGAACAGGGGGAGAGAACACACAAAACTCCTCACTAGTTATGGGAGGAAACCGGAGATCCCCGAGGAAACCCACGCAGAATAGGGGGAGACAACCAGACACACACAAACAACACGGCACGGACAGAACAAGCCATAATCCCAACCGCGTGCCGAGTTCACGGTTAAGCACCGGGTCTTACCTTTGCCGTAAGCTTAGAACGACCGTAGTAGGGTAGGCTCGGTCGGTATCTAGCGTGCTTGATAAGCGGAGACGCTGTGAGGCGAGGAATCTCACTGGGCTGCCTTTAACGTGGGCGGTTAACTCAGGTGAGAGAGTCGCAGTTGAGTGGCGCGGAACGCGGGGGAGGGGCCGTCGGACGCAGGGTGTGTGTTTTGTGGGTCGTCCGAGCTACAATGCCAATATAGACACCGCGTGTGCGTTGATAGAGCGGAAAATACCACGTGAGCTTGCAAGCTCGGCAAGCGGGGTTCGTGCGATACAATGCTGTTAAGGCGCTGGATGTTACCACTGCATAGACACCCTGGTAGAGAGAGGGTAGTGATAGGGGCCAGTGTTATAGACCGGAGCCAGCGTTAGTGACAGGAGCCAGCGTTATAGACAGCAGCCAACGTTAGCGACAAAGAGCCAGCGTTTGAAACCCGCGCAGAACAGGGAGAGAGAGCACGCAAACTAAAAAAAAAACCCAAAAAATGGTTGCTGATTTTCCGTTCTCTGTTGACATGTCGTTCTCTCCGTAGCCCTGTGCAGCGCTTTGTGACCCTCGGGTGAAAGACGCTCTATAAATGCTATTATTATTACACAGAAAGGCGCCCGAGGCGGGAATCGAACCGCCTCGGCTAGGACCATCTCTCTGTGGGGAGGAGGCGCGGATGTTACCATTTAGATTTGACACTCCAATGATGTCACACCAGAAATCCCACATTGCCAAACCTGCTTTGACGCGACACCCCGATGCAAATGTTTAGTGGCCGCAAGGTTACAGAACCTGATTGGTTTGTGATGTCACATTTTTACAAGTTGACACGAGTGTTATAACCTGTGGGTTCGTGACTCCAATGCTAAAGTCTCCCATAGACTCCAATGTTAATTTCTGCCATAGACTTCAATGTTAAAGCTTCCCATAGACTCCAATGCTAAAGTGTCCCAATAACCCCAATATTAAATCCTCCCATAGACTTCAATGTTAAAGTCTCTCATAGCCTTCAATGGTATTGTCTCCCATAGCCTTCAATGTTAAACTCTCCCATAGACTTCAATGTTAATTCCTCCCATAGACTTCAATGTCAAATCCTCCGGTAGACTTCAACGTCAAATCCTCCCGTAGACTCAAAGGTTAAAGTCTCCCCTAGACTTCAATGTCAAATCCTCCCATAGACTTCAATGTTAAATCCTTCCATAGACTCCAATGCTAAAGTCTCCCATAGACCAGGTCTTCTCAACCTTTTTCACCTCAAGGCCCACTCGGGTCTGGTCTCCACGGACCACTCACTAGGTGGCGCTCACTGCCCACTGATGGGTCGCGACCCAGCGGTTGAGAAAGGCACCACCAGGTTATGCGTCCTTTACCATAGGGTTATATTGTGGTAGTCAGCTCAGCTCGGTTCTAACTCGCTTGTAACTCGGTTCTAACCGGGGCGATCCTGTCTCAACCACGTGTTTGTGATGTTTCGAAACACTACTGTTGCTTAACTTAGTCACATTCGTGACAAATATTTGTCCATAATGCATCTCCTTGTTTGGGTTGGGTCACGTAAACAATCTGTCATAAACCCGCCAACATATTTCCACACACTGCTTCGTATATATTATGATGTTATCGGCCAATTTAATTAATCCATCCATCATTTTCTAAACCGCTTGTCCTGGTTGAGTGTCGCGGTGGCAGCAGTCCAAGGAGAGTGGACCAGACATCCCTTTCCTCAGCAACAGATTTCAGCTCTTCCTGTGGGGGGGATTCCCAGGAATTAGTGGGGGGTTTTTTAAGTTGTGGGAGGAAACCGGAGGACCCGGAGGAAACCCACGCAGAACAGGGGGAGAGAGAACACGCAAACTCCACACAGAAAGGCGCCCGAGGCAGGATTCGAACCGTCTCGGGCAGGACTTTTGTGAGGCGCCACCCTGCCGCCCAGAAATTAGACGTTTCGTCAGGATTACAACTCATCCTCTGTGCCTCCAAGGTGACAGGAGGCGATACGGGGAGAGTTGGAGGAACGCTCGACACTGCTATCCCCAAAGAGCAACTCGCTCTTCGACGTCACATCCGCCCACGAGAGGCGGGAGAATTTGGCGGGACGTCGGCCGCCGACTTAAAAGTTCCACTTTTAAATGTACGTAAACACGCTTCAGTTAACATCAGTCTTACAATGTACGGACTAAAATAAATTTTAAAGAAAAGCAGTATGTTATTGTTATTAAAATATCCGCTAATTTTGTGAAGTTTCCCTCAGTAATCCGTACGCGTTGTGGTGGTCTGCGTGTTTAGCAAATGGTGCCTTGATGCGTTTCGTGAGGTAAACGTTCCCTCAATTATTAAGTTTGAAACACTCCATCAAAACGCACACTTGTGTTGATTACATGACTTTTTACCACACTGTACCGTATACACTCTGATACAATGAGTTATTATTGTATCGTACAATGTGTTTTATTGAACACGGCATTCCACGTGTCTTGTGACCCACCCATGTAATCGACTTCAAAATGGGTCTTCTTCTTTGCGATTCTTCGAAGCACGATGGTCAGCTTCTGGACATCGTTGTCTTTCCTCTCGGCTTCGAAGTGTTTGGTAGAATTCGCAGGCAACACCAAGTATTACATGACAGGGATCGCGACTTGAACGCTTCTACCTTGGATGGCTGGATGAGTGGGTAGGTGAGGTGGTTACGTGATTGGGTAGGTGAGTGTGGTTAGGTGAGGTGGATGAGTGAATGGGTGGGTGAGATGGTTAAGTGACTGGGTAGCTGGGTGGGTGACTTGGTGAGGTGGGTGAGTGAAGTGGTTACGTGGCTGGGTATGTGAGTGGGTAGGTGAGGTACGTAAGTGCCTTAGTAGGTGAGTGAGTAGTTAGGTGAGGTAGATAAGTGAATGGGTAGGTGGGTGAGGAGGTGAGTGAGTCAGTGCAAAAAATTGCATGCCCACGGAACGATCATCGCTAAATAGTTACAAGACCGGGAATAAGTGTCGTTCTTAACAGTAGACCTCAGCGCAAGTCCCTCACTTTCAGCAGGAATCCTGCTTCCAAGAGCTTGCAAGCTCACTGGGTATTTTAATAATATATATTCATTCATGCTTTCAGGTTAATCGTCCTACTGAGTAAATTTCCCCAGGTACCCTGCGATGGACTGGCGTCCCATCCACGGTATCGCCTCTTGTCTTGCGCCCTGTGTCTGCCGGGATAGGCTCCGGCTCACCGCGACCCTGTACAGGGTTAAGCGGTTTATCAAAATGGATGGATGGACATATTCATTCACTGCTGAAGCTACTCATTCGGTGAGAGAACGACTCAGAGGCGTAGCGAGGAAAGCGCAGAGAGGCGGAGGAGGCAGCCAGGCGGTGTTGCCGGCGCCATATTGCCATATATTATGATGTTATCGGCCAAATAATTAATGAGTGTGGTTTTTTTTCTGTCGTAATAACTAACATTTGTCTAGGCGAGTGTAGTTCGTTTGGCGGCACACATCTGGTATGTGGGCGGTAAGCGGAATGTTGACACTGGGATCTTGATTCCCGGGGCAGGGCACCCCTCCGGAGAGGAGATCGTGAACGAATGCAAGAGATGCGTCACGAAAATGAAGACTTCCGTTTTGGCCATCGACTCTCCGAGGCACAGCCGACGACCTTGGGGTGGGGGGGAAATGGATCAAGACGGAGAAGTAAGGACTACGCGGGCGCGGTGACGTAGTGGTGAGCGTGTGGTGAAGCGTGTGGTGAGTGTGTGTGACTTGCTGGAAACCGGTTCCGGCGGTGTCAAGATCGACCCTCTCTGTTGGAGGAGGGTTCGTGAAAGACGCTACCGGGCAGTCGGAGGCAAGTCGCCCTCCAGCAACGACGGAGGGCCGAGCGGCCAAAGCACAGCAAGTTGGCACAGTAGGGAGCTCAGGTGGTGCATCTGCCGGTCATCTCGGTCAGGCAGCCCGTCGTGACACCTGGGTCTGTCTCGTGACCTCCTGTCGGCGAGCCTTCGACACTTCACGTGGCCTCCAGGTGCATATGGCCTGGCACAGGCGCCGTGGTGACGTCCCCGCCACTTTGTGGCGAATGGCGGTTGTTGTTGTTGGTGAGTGTGCGGTGGGGCGGCACGGTGGCGTAGCGGTGAGTATCGCTGTCGCCTCGCAGTGAGAATGAGCCGGGTTCGATTCCCGGCTCGGGTGCCGCCGCCTGTCTGTGTTGAGTTTGCGTGTATGTCTCTCTCTCTCTCTCCCCGTGTCCGTGTGGGTTTTCACTGGGTACTCCGGTTTCATCACAAAGACATGCTGCTGTCACTCACCCACCCACTCACTCACCCACCGATACACTCACTCACCGACCCACCCAACCACTGACTCACTCACCGAACCACCCACTCACAAAGTACAACGATACGCGGCCTGCCACTCCACCCACTCAGCCACCCACTCAGCCACCCCGCCCAGCCACTTGCTCACTGCTTTTGCCTCGGGTTAATTGGCCCACGGCTCTGAAGAGCAACCATCATCCGTATGTCTGTCGACGCGTACCTGCGGAAAATGGCATGTAAGCCTCGCGCTGGCGAAACTGCCCGTCTTTGTCGAGGAAGTGGCCCGGATAAAACTTGTCGGGTTTCTCCCAGTAAGACGGGTCGTTCAGCACAGAGCCCAGCAATGGAACGACCTCTGTTCCCTGCGGTGGAGGGGGGGGATTGTTCAGAAAACGAGCGAGCACACACACAGCACTTACCTTCAAAGATGGTACCGACGTTTCGCTGAGACTTGCCCCTGATGAAGCTGAGTGGAAGTCTCAGCGAAACGTCGGTACCATCTTTGAAGGTCAGTGCTGTGTGTGTGCTCGCTCGTTTTCTCCAACATATCGACGGGTGCACTACACTTACACACTTTTTTCACGTGACCTAAACTCATAAACTGAGCTTCACTATGGATAACATTGGTCTTGAAAGTCTTCGGGTTAATTTTACTCCTTAATTATTAGGCCGATAACGTAATAGTATATCGGAAGCAGTGTGTGTCGATATGGCGCCGGCAAAACCGCCTGGCTGCCTCCTCCGCCTCTCTGCGCTTTCCTCGCTACGCCTCTTTTGAGTCCTCCTCTCGTCGAAAGAATATCTTCGACATTGAACGAACATGTGCCACGCGTTCTAAGTGTAAAATTTACTGTTTAAACTATTACTATAATCGCCCACCTTCGGGATGAGGTACCCGCGGAAGGTGACGTCGCTGGGCGTCGCGTGCGAGAAGCTGTACGGCAGCAGGTTGGCGAAGCGCTGCGTCTCGTGGATGACCGCGTTGGTGAACGGCAGCGACCCGCGGTCGTCGCATCTCGGCATGCGATCCCGACCCACGACCCGGTCCAGCTCCTCTTGCACGCGACCTACAAGGCGGTCGCGGGCGATAGGTTACGCGCGTACGCCTCCGCGTGTTCGTTGTTGTGTCAATGCGGGAATCCCGTAAAGCACTGGTCCCCAACCACCGGTCCGCGGACCGGTACTGGTCCGTGGGTCATTTGGTACCGGGCCGCACAGAAAGAATTAATAACAAATTTTATTTTATTGATTATCAGTCTGAAAGATGTTTTATTTTGAAAAATGACCGGATAATTCGGCGTAATGGTGAGTTGTATTTTTTGTGCACTTTATATTTGTTTTTATGCCGGTAGTATTAGTTTATTTCGTCATATTTCTCCCCCCCCCACAACTTGAAGGCCGGTCCGCGAAAATTTGTCTTACATGAAACCGGTCCGTGGCGCAAAAAAGGTTGTGGACCGCTGCCGTAAAGAGCTTGCGGGCTCACTGGGTATTTTTCTGCTGTCATCGTAAACATCTATCGGTGTTGTCCATAGCCTAGCTCATTTTATGAGTTAGGTCACGTGAAAAAATATAAGCGTCGCAAACCCGCCTCCACCCGGACACGGCCAATCAGTAAAGGGTTGTCACGGGAACAAAAACGTGCCAATTCGTTACTAGTTCAGCACACCGGTATGTTGGAGAGCGAGCACACAACGTTTACAATGAAGGTACGACGTTTCGCTGATAGCTGCAATCAGCTTCATCAGGAACAAGGATCTGGCGAGCTCCAACTCTATCAGTCTTAGTCCATCAGTCAGTGGAAGTCTATGGGTCATTAAAAAAAATATGTGTTGCTGATTTTCCGTTCTCTGTTGACATGTCGTTCTCTCCGCAGCCCTGTGCAGCGCTTTGTGACCCTCGGGTGAAAAGCGCTCTATAAATGCTATTATTATTATTAGTCTATGTGTCAGTGTTAGTCTATGAGTGAGCCCAGCAACCTTGCGGAGAAATCTCATTTCTGCCGCTTGTATCCGCGATCTCGTTCTTTCGGTCATTCTAAATAATTCATTCATGGTCAGTGTGTGGCAATATGGCGCCGGCAAAACCGCCTGGCTGCCTCCTCCGCCTCTCTGCGCTTTCCTCGCTACGCCTCTGAGTCGTTCTCTCGTCGAATGAGTACCTTCGACAGTGAATTAATATGTGCGGGTTATAAATGTAAAATTATTATTATTCACTGTGTCTTTCTTTTAAGCGGGTACTAAGTACGAATGAGTCGCTGTGAGAAACCGCTTAATCCTATACAGGGTTGCGGTGAGCCGGAGCCTATCCCGGCAGACACAGGGCGCAAGGCAGGGCTATACCTAGTATGGGACGCGCCAGTCCATCACAGGGCAAAATATAAATAGTATTTTGTTATATTTATATTATTATTGAATTGAGAATTGCCGTCGTGTGCATGAGTGTCGTGTGAGCGAGCGAGCGAGTGGGTGTGCGAGCGACGCTTACTCTGCGTGTCGGGGTAGTGCATCATGAGCAGCAATGCCCAGCAGATCGTCGAATAGACCGTCTCGGTGCCGGCCATGAACAGGCTCACGGTGCAGGCCAACAGCGATTTGTCGTTGAACGGGCTCTCGCTGTTTCCCGATTCCTGTTCGACAACGACAAGCCGACGATTCAGACCCCCCTCCCACCCCCCGGGGTGTTCCGAGCGGGTTCCGAACGCGGGTTCCAAACGCGAGTTCCGTTGGCCGGTTCCCTTGGCGAGTCGTTTTGTCGGCGAGTCGCAGCGCGGTGCGGCGTTTGGTGTTTGTACCGATGTACGTTTGTCACACTGGCTCGATTCGTGACGCTTGCTCTTCAGAGCCGTTCGTTCCGGATAGCCGTGTCACCGAGCGCGCTCAACGTCATCCCAAAAGAACACTTCTGAAGAGCAACCGTCATCATTGTTTGTTTAATTTGTTATTTTTTTTCTTTCTTGTTTTTGTCAATTCGCATGTTTGTTGTGTCGATGCAGGAATCCCGTAATAATAACAATTTACATTTATACCGCGCACATATTGATTCAATGTCGAAGGTATTCATACGACGAGAGAACGACTCAGAGGCGCGGGGAACGCGCATGGCGGCGGAGGAGGCAGCCAGGCGGTTTGCCGGCGCCATTATTGCCACACACTGCTTCCTATATATCACAATGTTATCGGCCAACTAATTAATGAGTTTTTTTTCTTAAAGTTGTGGAAGGAAACCGGAGAACCCGGAGGAAACCCACTCATAACAGGGGGAGAGAGAACACACAAACTCCGCGCAGAAAGGCGCCCAAGGCGGGAATCGAACCGCCTCGGGCGAGACCGTTCTTTCTGCGAGGCGCGGATTTTAGCGCCGGGCCCGCCCGATTCTGCCGTGGAACCAACGGCGCCGACCTATTTCGCCGACCTTCTGCTGCTTGTCTCTGAACGCGTCGATGTAGTCCCGCGGCTGTCCGGGCGTCCACGTGGTCTGGTGCTTGTCGACGATGCTCTGGATGTGCCAAAGCATCTTGTCTTTCATCTCGAAGAGGCGGTTGTGCGGGCCGGGCAGGCGCTTCAACACCGACGGGAACGCGTTGTACAGCTGGCGACCTCACACGGCACAGCGGACATTCGTTCAGTTCAGTGGGTGAGTTTTGTGTGTGTGTGTGTGTTTAAGCTGGAAGGAGACCGTTGTGCTGTGTGGGTCTTTGTAACAGTTTTGCTGGCAGGGGTGGGTAAGAGATGGGAGTCACAGTGTTATGGATGGGAGTCATAGTGTTAGGGATGGGAGTCACAGTGTTAGAGATGGGAGTCACTGTGTTCGAAATGGGAGTCACAGTGTTAGGGATGGGAGTCACAGTGTTAGAGATGGGAGTCACTGTGTTCGAAATGGGAGTCACAGTGTTAGAGATGTGAGTCACAGTGTTAGAGACGGTAGCATCATCAGGCGTGGGATGCGAAACCTCGCGAGGGAGAGAGAGTTCGATCGCTCGGCGACACGGCTATCCCGAAACAACAGCCCTGCAGAGCAACCGTCACGAATCGAGCCGTGGTGACAAGCCTCCATCAACACAAGGATAATAATAATAATAATAGCATTTATATAGCGCCTTTCACTCGAGGGTCACAAAACGCTGCACAAGGCTGTGGAGAGAACGGCATGTCAATAACATCAAGACAGATTAACTGAGAGTCAAGCAACAGCGATAAATTATCTTGTGACATCCTCGCCGACGCGTCCGTTAAGCCGATCGTTCCGTCGACGCCGCCGCCGCCGCTCACCTGCGGCCAGAGTCCTCCCAGGAGCTTCGTGACGGAGTTGAGGTACATCATGAGCTGAAGGAAGTTGGGGTCTCCGTCGTCGAAACGCTCCCCGAACGCGATGGAGCAGATGTTGTTGGCGACGGCCGACGAGAGCATGTCCTTGATCGCGAACGCTTGCCCTGTTCGTCGGCATCATCGGCAGAATCGCGCGCTCTGTTTGCCGCGTCGATGCCGGAATCCCGTAAAGAGCTCGCGAGGTAATTTTCTGCAGTAATAATATAATTTTATATAGCGCCTTTCACCCGAGGGTCACAAAGCGCTGCACAAAGGCCGCGAAGAGAACGGCATGTCAACAACGAAAGAAAAAAACAACCAATAAAAACCAAAGCAACAAAGAATAAATGATTAAGGCTGCTTCGAATACACCGAAAGGTCGTGAAACTGGTAATCTTAAGAGCGGCAAAAATCTGACAGCGTCCCCTAAGATGGGCGTCACTTCCTTAAAGACAAACACGGAGGGAGACAGGGAGGGAGGGACATAGGGACACAGAGACAGGAAGACAGAGAGACAGACACGAGGGGGAAACAACGCTAAGTGGCGGTGACGTCACCACGTCGCCTGTGCCAGCCCATATGCACCTTGAGGCCACGTGAAGTGTCGAAGGCTCGTCGACAATGAAACACACACATAGACACATGCAACAGGAAAGAAAAACAACGCAGCCACCCACAACAACAAAAACACAACAAAAAATAAGCATCGAAATTTAACACGAAGGCTTTCATGACCAATGTTATCCAATGTTACAGCCAACTTGATGAGGTTGTCCATAGTGAAGCTCTGTTTGTGAGTTTAGGTCATGTGAAAAAAAGTGTGTAAGTCTAGTGTGCCCGTCGATATGTTGGAGAAAACGAGCGAGCACACGCAGCACTCACCTTCAAAGATGGTACCGACGTTTCGCTGAGACTTGCACTCAGCTTCATCATACCGACGGGTTTACGACACTAAATAGCTCTCGGTGCCCTGCGACGGCCTGGCGTCCCATCATGGGTATAGCCCTGCCTTGCGCCCCGTGTCTGCCGGGATAGGCTCCGGGCTCACCCGCGACCCTGTACAGGATTAAGCGGTTTCTGTCGATAGATGGATGGATGGTGTCTAAGTAAATGCCCGTACCGTTATTGCTGGCAATATTCTTGATGAGAAACGCCACTTCAATGCAGATCTTTTCCTCGATACTCCTGTTTCCGAAGCCGAAGTTCTTGAGCACTTGAAGACTGAACCGCTTTTTGGTCGTAAAGTTCTCCCCGTGCGCCATGGTGATGCCTGCGGGGGGACACAGACAAAGATCCCCCGTGTAGCCTCACACAGACTGTAGGGTCAAGTGCTGTTAGCGAGTAGCGCTTGTAGAGATGCACACAGACAAAGATATTTCTTGTAGCCTGACCGAGATGACTGGCAGATGCACCGCCTATGCTCGTCACTGTGCCAACTAGCTGTGTTTTAGCCACCCGGCGCGCTGCTCGTTGTTGTGAGCGTCGCTCCTCTGCCCTCTATTGTTGCTGGAGGGTGACTGGCTCCAACACTCAACTGTAGATCCTCACCAGTGTCAGACCCAGTGTCACCAGTGTCAGACACAGTCTCACCAGTGTCAGACCCAGTGTCAGACCCGGTTTTACCAGTGTCAAAAAAATAATAATATTCCCCGTATAGCCTTAACAGACTGTAGGGGCAAGTGCCGTTAGCGAGTAGCACCTATGAGGTTGAAACGGCACACCAGGAGGTAGGTGACCAGCACCACGCCCGGTCGCCTTTGTCTCCCTAGTGGCGATGTTTACACACCGCGCCAGGTACTCATTTGAGGCTGTGTCGATCTAGGGGAAGCCCAGGACCGGTTCAGAAAATCGTCACTGGTGTTGGACGTGAGCGGGATTCGAACTCGGGTCGCCAGGTTTGTAGCCCAGCACAGCGCTAACCACTGGGCCACCGCTCCCCATTCACCAGCGTCATACCCGGTCTCACCAATGTCAGACCCAACCTCACCAGCTTTATCCAAATGTCGCCAAAATGCAAGCGGCTAAGAACAGCGCAGACCATCGACGCGTCAGTAATAATAATAATAGCATTTTGTATAGCGCCTTTCACCCGAGGGTCACAAAGTGCTGCACAAGGGCCTCGAAGAGAACGGCATGTCAACAATGAAAGAAAAAACAACTAATAAAAACCAAAGCAACAACAATTAAATGATTAAGGCCGCTTCGAATATACCGAAAGGTGGTGAAACTGGCAATCTTAAGAGCGGCAAAAATCTGCCAGCGTTCCCCTAAGATGGCCGTCACTTGCTTATCATCATCAGCAGCATTACCATAAAAAAAAAATGGTTGCTGATTTTCCGTTCTCTGTTGTTGTTGACATGTCGTTCTCTCCGCAGCCTTGTGCAGCGCTTTGTGACTCTCGGGTGAAAGGCGCTCTATAAATGCTATTATTATTGTTATCATCACCACCATCGCCACCGCTACCGCTTAATCCCGTACAGGGTCTCGGTGAGCCGGAGCCTATCCCGGCAGACACAGGACCTTGCGAGATAGGGCTATATATAACCGTCGTTCCTTTTTCTCCCGCAGCCCTGACGGAGCGTCGGGTGTGGAGTTCCCCGTGCTTCTCTCTCTCTCTCTCGCACTCAC
>JAZEWU010000013.1:9320489-9334156 GCA_036362915.1 Geotria australis
GGCCCTTGTGCAGCGCTTTGTGACCCTCGGGTGAAAGGCGCTATATAAAAGGCTATTATTATTATTATAACAGAGGGAGAGGGAAGGAATTGCAATTATTCTTGCTCTCAGAGGCTGTTCATTTGGGATAGCCGTGTTACTGAGCGATGTCCATCTCTCTCCCTCGCGACGTTTCGCTTCCCACGTTGATGAGGTATCGTCAGGCGAAACGTCGCGAGGAACAGAGGGAGATCGCTCAGTGACACGGATGTCCCAGAAAGAACAGCTCTGCAGAGCAACCGTGTTATAACACAATACAAAAATCTGCCGTGTTCTCACCAACGGTCCGTGTCTCGTTTCAGACAAGAAGCTGCAAGAGATGTGAGTACGTGCAAAGACAAAGGTCCCCCGTGTAGCCTCTGACTGTAGGGGCAAGTCCCGTTCGGGAGGAATAGCTGCGTCAGTCGGTTGGTTTGTGTTTAATCTGGAAGGAACCGTTGAGCTGTGTAGCTCTTTGTAACAGTTGTCCAGCAGGGAAGGGTAAGAGACGGGAGCCAGTGTTAGAGATGGGAGTCATAGTGTTGGAGATGGGAGTCACAATGTTAGAAATGGGAGTCACAGTGTTGGAGATGGGAGTCACAATGTTAGAGATGGGAGTCACGGTGTTGGAGATGGGAGTCACGGTGTTAGAGATGGGAGTCACAGTGTTGGATATGGGAGTCGCAGTGTTAGAGATGGAAGTCACTGTGTTGGAGAAGGGAGTTACTGTGTTGGAGATGGGAGTTACTGTTAGAGATGGGAGTCACAGTGTTAGAGATGGGAGTCGCAGTGTTGGAGAAGGGAGTTACTGTGTTGGAGATGGGAGTTACTGTTAGAGATGGGAGTCACAGTGTTACAGATGGGAGTCACAGTGCTAGAGATGGCAGTCAGTGTTAGAGATGTGAGTCACTGTTATGGATGGGAGTCACAGTGATGAACGATGGTGATGATCTGTGATTTTGAGCGATGATGGCTCTGATGATGGCGACGATGCAGGTCTGCGAGCCCAAACCAGTACGGTGCGCGCGAGGCCATCAACCCGTCGGCTCGCAGAACCCTCATCACGGACAGCGGCTCGGAGCACAGCTACGCCACATACGGCACGGTGCGGACACCGCACCACCCACACTCACCACCGACACTCACTCCCGACACTACTGATACTCACGACCGACACTCGCCACCGATACTCACTACCGATACTCACTACCGACATTCACTGAACCCTGATCACGGGCCCAGGCTCCGATCACAGCTATGCGACATTCAGCACGGTGAGGACACCGCACCACCGACACTCACCATCAACACTCACCACCGACACTCACCACCAATCACTACCGACACTCACTATCGATACCCACCACCGGATCTCACTAACTGTGTCAAGATCGACCTCTGCGGAGGAGGTTCGTGAAGGACGCTACTGGGCAGTCGGAGGCAGTCGCCCTCCAGCAACAGCGGACGGCGGAGGAGCGACGCTCACAACAGCGAGCCGAGCGCCCGGCGGGTAAAACTCAGCGAGTTGGCACGGCGGGGAGCACAGGTGGTGCATCTGCCAGTCATCTCACCCAGTCAGTCCGTGGCACCTGGGTCTGTCCCGTGACCTCCTCGTGCACCTAGCCTGGCACAGCAGTCAGCATGTTGCACCTGGGTCTGTCCCGTGGTGACCTCCTGTCGGCGAGCCTTCGACACTCTGCACGTGGCCTCAAGGTGCACCTGGCCTGGCACAGGCGCTGTGGAGATGTCACCGCCGCTTAGTGGCAAACGGTGGTTGTTGCTGTGTGGTGTGTGTTGTCGTGTGTGTCTGTAGGAGGATAGCCAGCTGTACACTGACATCACAAGCCTACGGTCCTCCACACTGACCAACCAGGAGACACTCTCTCGTACAGACAGCTACTACAGTGAGACACGCACACACACTCGCAACGATACAAAGACAAAAAATCCCCCGTGTAGCCTTAACGCACCGTAGGGACAAGTGCTAGAGGTTGACAAACCTGGCTATGACCCGAGTTCGAATCCGGCTCACGGCCACCGACACCGGTTCAGAAAATCATCACCGGCCGTGGGTTTCTGCCTAGGTCGACTCGGCCTCAAATGAGTACCTGGTGCGGTGTGTAAACATCGTCACTTGGGAGATAAAGGCGGCCGGGCGTGATAGTGCTGGCCACCCACCCCCTCGTGTGCCGTGCCGGCCTTCATAGGCGTTCCTCACTAACAGCACTTGACCCTACCTTCTGTGTTGAGGCTACACGGGGGATCTTTGTGTGTATCTCTTTCGGCGCTGCTCGCTAGCGGCATTTGACCCTAAAGCCGGTGTTGCCGGTTTCACGACCTTTCAGTGTATTCGAAGCAGCCTTAATCATTTAATTCTTTGTTGCTTTGGTTTTTTATTAGTTGTGTTTTCTGTCGTTGACATGCCGTTCTCTCCGCAGCTCTTGTGCAGCGCTTTGTGACCCTCGGGTGAAAGGCGCTCTATAAAATGCAATTATTATTATTACACGGGTGACATTTAGCGTTTTGCGTCGCAGGTACGGTGGGCAGCTGGGTGGGCCCCCTTCGAGGGGGGCCCCGCGGTGGAGGAGGAGGAGGAGCAGGTGGGGGAGCCCCCCACATTTACCACGAGCCGCCCGGGCACCCTCCCGTGTACGAGACGCCGGACGACTCGCGAGCGCCGCTCTACGATCGCCCGGGACGGGAGGACGGAGCGAGGCGCGGGTGGGCGGTGAGTCTCGGCGCGGCCCATCAACCACCCCGTCTCTCCCGCGTGTGTTCTCATGACACCTGGGTCTGTCCCGTGACCTCCTGTCGGCGAGCCTTCGACACTTCACGTGACAGCCTCAAGGTGCATATGGCCTGGCACAGGTGCCGTGGTGACGTCACGGCCACTTAGTGGCGAACGGCGGTTGTTGCTGTTGTGCGTCTCCCCGGCGTATTCTGGTGTCTCCCGCATGTTTTCAGTGGTGTGTCTCGAGTGTCTGTGTTCCCCTGTGTCTAGGCAGCCATATGTCCATCTCACGTGTGTCTCCATGTCCGTGTGTCCGTGTGTCCCCGTGTCTGTCTGTGTGTCCCCTGTCTGCGTGTCTCCAGGCGGAGCCCATTGCGGAAGAGCCGCTGGACTTTGACGACGACGAGGAGATGGAGCCGGCGATGCCCTTCGAGATGCGCGGAGACCTCGTCTGACCGTCCACCCGTCAATCGGCCACTAACACCTTAACACCTACAGGCCCGCGGAGCTTGGGGCCACGCATGCCGTGATCCGCCAACCCCCGCTGGCCTCGCGAGTCCCGCCGGAATGACGCGGGGGCTGCAAACGACGCGAGTTCGCGATTCTCCTCCGACTCTGGAGCCGCGCGGTTTATTGGTCGGTTTAGCAACATAAACGGTGGTGCCTGTTTACACGCACACGCACGCGCACGCATTCACGATGGCATCGCGTTGTTACTCCAGTAACGCTTTCAGGTCGGGACTGGGTCCAAGACTGGATCAGTACAGGTCCAGGACCGGTCGGCTCCGGACCGGTCCGGTCCAGGACAGGTCGGCTCCAGATCGGTTCAGGAATGGTCCTGATCCACCAGTCTTGGACCGGTCCAGGACTGGGTGAGGACTAGTCCCATACTGGCCAGGACCGGGTCCGGTTGAGGCGTGGTGTGAGGGTTGGGTGGTCAGCCGGTCCCCGCGTCGCCGATGCTCTCCAGCATCCTCTCCACCACGAGCAGCTCCTTCTCCACGGCCTCCATCTGCGCGCGGTCGCCACGGAAACACACACACACACAGCCGCGGCGTGTAGGGTGCAGTGTGTTGCGGAGTGTGTGTAGGGGGTGGGTAGTGTAGGGTCTAGTGTGGTCTAGAGTGTAATGTGTGTCGTATGTAGGGTGTGTTGTGGTGTGGGGTGTAGTCTAGCGCATTGTAGAGTGCAGTGTGAGTAGGGTATGGTGTAGGGTGTATAGTGTAGTGTGATTATTGTGTTTAGTGGATAGTGCGCATGGTGTAGTTGACGCAGTCTAGTTGTATGGTGTAGTGAGTATAGCGTAGTGTGGATATATGGTGTAGGGAGCGTAGTGTATCGCATAATGTAATGCGTGTAGTGTGTGTGGTGCTGTCCCGCACGCCAGACGCCGTGTGTGTGAGTGACCTGTGCGCGGTGCCTGTCCCGCACGCCGGGCGCTGTCCCGCGTCGGTAGCCCTCGTCCACCTCCCTGCGCCGCATCCGGCCCAACCGCTCCGCCAGGCGCTCCCGCACCGCGCACAGCCGCTCCCGCTCACCGGCAACCACACCCTGCACAACCACAACAAAAATAAACAAACACGATACCACAACGCCTTGTGTCTCCCCTTTCATGCGTCCATTTTCCCCAAGATGCGTCCATCTCTCATCCATCTCTCATCAAGGTAGAAACGTTCACGTCGCGATCCCTGTCAAGTAATACTTGGTATTACCTGCAAATTCTACCAAACACTTCGAAGCCGAGGAGCTGAAAGACAACAATGTCCGGAAGCTCAACAGATGCCAGAAGCCCCTCGGTCTGGAGCAAGAAGAGAGGCCAATGCCCGCCTTTAGGGCCAGCACTGACGGTTATATTTCTAAATGTTGAAGGGCTGCCTGCAACTAAAGAAGAACTTGTTGCAATGGGAAAACTGTCATGTAACCCATCACGCTTCGAAAGAATCGAATTCTCCGTTCCGGCGCGCGTCTCACCTGCAGCGGCAGGTAGACGGCGCCGCCGGCGACCGTTGCCCCAGCTGCCCCCCCCGGGGGAGGGCGCGTCCCGGCGTCGAGGAGACGGAGTTGGTGACACCGACACAGGGCGCAGAGCGGCGCCGAGACGGCCGGCAGCAACCGCGCCAGCCGCTCGCTCCCCGGGTCTACCCACACTGGCGCACGGACACAGAGGTGCCCCCGTGGAGCCTCTCACAGATCTGTAGGGTCGAGTGCTGTTAGTGAGTAGCACCTATAGGGTACATCTGTTCCCTCCTTGCTTGTTGTAGAATTATTATTTATTTCTGCTGTCTTTATGTCCTATGCCCTATAATTTATTGCTACTGCTTGACTCTCAGTTAATCTATCTTGATATTATTGACATGCCATTCTCTCCACAGCTTTGTGCAGTGCTTTGTGACCCTCGGGTGAAAGGCGCTCTATAAATGCTATTATTATTACAGACAGACCCAGGTGCCATGGGCTGACTGCTGTACCAGGATAGGTGCAGGAGGAGGTCACGGAACAAACCCAGGTGCCATGGGCTACCTGACTGAGATGACTGGCATGTGCTCCCTACCGTGCCATTCCACACACACACACACACAAAGGCAAAGATCCCTCGTGTAACCTTAACAGACTGTAGGGTCAAGTGCCGTTAGCGAGTAGCACCTACGAAGGCCAACACAGCGCACACGTACACACACGCGTAATAATAACAATCTCCCGGCGTTCCGTGCGTGTGTCTCACGTTCGGGGCGCTCCCGAGTGAGTCCGTGTTGGGCCCTGAGTTTCCGCACGGCCCTCACCACGTCCAGCATCAGCTCCACGTCCTCCTCCACCGCCGGCGACCGCCAGCCGGCCTGTCGCAAACACGCGCGTACACACACACACACGATAATGGTCGACCGCCTGAGAACTAGAACGAGACGATCAAAACATTCTTTGGTCAGATGGGGCTACAAGACCGGCCCAACCACCCGTGAATGTGGAGAAACAGACCATACTATGGAACACTGCTTTGTCTGCGCTCTACCACCCAACCTCTGCAGCTCAAAAGACCTTGCAGAGTTCAATAAAAATGCAAACAAACTGTGTAGAGAAATGGGAAACTGTAATTTAACCATCACGCTTTGAAGAATCGCAAAGAAGAAGAGTAGAAACTCGATTATCCGTCAGGGGTTGGGACCG
Organism: Geotria australis; assembly: GCA_036362915.1. NCBI lineage: Eukaryota > Metazoa > Chordata > Hyperoartia > Petromyzontiformes > Geotriidae > Geotria > Geotria australis. The sequence continues at coordinate 9,326,401 of JAZEWU010000013.1, forward strand.
CGGCCGTGGCGGATATTCGAACGGACGGATAACGGAATACTTTATGTACAGTCGATTAGTTTATCAATAATAATAATCGTACAGTATTTATTTACGACACGCTGGAGGGAATATATCCTTCGGCTGGCCTGGGAACGCCTGGGAATCCCCCTCTCCAGGAAGAGCTGGAATCTGTTGCTGAGGAAAGGGATGTCTGGTCCACTCTCCTTGGACTGCTGCCACCGCGACCCTCACCAGGACAAGCGGTTTAAAAAATGAATGGATGGATGGATGGAATGTACTGTACTTTACAGTATATAACAGTAGAATGGTGTACAAAGAAAATTAAAAAAATAAAACAATTACAGTACAGTACATTAACAAAGACTGACGGTTAACAGAGACTGACGGGACACTTGACACTGCTTCTTCTTCTTTGCGATTCTTCAAAGCACGATGGGCAGCTTCTGGACATCGTTGTCTTTCAGCTTGGCTTCGAAGTGTTTGGTAGAATTCGCAGGCAACACCAAGTATTACCTGACAGGGATCGCGACGTGAACGCTTCTACCTTGACCCCCTGATACCAGTCATCGGCGAGTCCCAATCACCTTCACATCCTTCTGCGCCACATCAGTCACGACCACGGGGGTCAAGGTAGAAGCGTTCACGTCGCGATCCCTGTCAGGTAACACTTGGTGTTGCCTGCGAATTCTACAAAACACTTCGAAACCGAGGAGCTGAAAGACAACGATGTCCAGAAGCTGACCATCGTGCTTCGAAGAATCGCAAAGAAGAAGACCACATCAGTCACGACCACAACCATTCAACCCACTCGGGCTCACCACCATCTCGTCGGCGGGGAAGGTGGCGACGCACACGCTGGGGGCGGCATCGCCCGGCACCCTCGGGTGGCGCTGCCACAGCTCCTCCGCCAGGAAGGGCGCCATCGGAGCCAGCAGCCGGAGTCCAACCTCCACCGCCGCGTGGAGGGCGCCCAGCACCGCCCTCACCTCGCCAGCGGTGCCCGCGGCCAGCACCGGTTTCACCGATTCCTGCGCCGGGAACGGGGGGAGATAGATAGATACTGATGTTTGGTGATTTTGTTGTGTTCAATGCAGGAAATTCAATAGTGTAGTGTATGTGTACTGCAGGCGTGTACTGTATGTGCGATTTAGGCGTGTACTGTATGTGTAATGCAGGTGTGTACTGTATGCGTACTGCAGGCGTGTACTGTATGCGTCGGTACCAGATAGACGTCACAGATGTCGTGCAGCCACAGGGTGTGCAGGGCGCTGGACGCGGCCGGGAACGAGAGTTGGCGCAGAGCGTGGTTGTAATCGCAAACTGCGGTGGCGACGCGCGACAGCAACCACGCCGGCATGCCGGCACCCTCCGCAACCACCTACAACCACCACAACAATCACCACAACCATACAGACAACGATCCGCCGTGTAGCCTCACACAGGCTGTAGGGTCAAGTACTATTAGTGAGCAGCACCTATGGAGATGCGCACAGACAAAGATCCCCCGTGCAGCTTTGTGTGTGGTGGCCGTGGGCCGGGCTCACCGCGCTAACCGCTGAGCCACCGCTCCCCCTCACTACAACCACAACAACCACACCGGCAAGAAGTGAGGGGGTATGTTACTCTGGTGAGGGCGAGTTTGTGATTAGTGAATGAGTCTTTGAGTGTGGTAGGTGGTGAGCTGTGAGGGCGAGTGAGTCTCACCGCGGCGAGCGGTGAGGGTGAGTACGCGGGCCCCATCGCTCTCCGTGTGAACAGGAACGCGTTCCAGATCTTGTTGCAGAAATGGCGCCAGCTCAAGATGGCCGCCACGTCTACACTCACCTCGTCACCTTTGGGATGAGTGGGTAGTGAGTGGTGGGTGAACAAGGGGGGTGAGGGAGGCTGAGCAGGGTGTGTACTGTGTGTATGCCGTGTGCAATGCACGTATGTACAGTGTGTGGACCGTGTGTACAGTGCGAGGGTACCAGTGGTGCGGAGCGAGTACAGTGCCAGACGGAGGCCGTCGGCTCCGATCTCCGGGATTCCCAACGGAAACTCCTTCCTCTGCGGAGACACGGTGTCACGGGGTCACGGGGACACGGCGACGCGGGGAGACGGGGACATGAAGACACGGGGAGACAGTGATGGTGACAGCGTTGCAGTGATGGAGTTATAATGTTGCCATCATTGTAGTTCATGCCACTCAACACGTTTCCCAAGGTTGTCGCTTGTGTTGTTGTGTTTTTAGTTGTTGTTGTGTATCGTCGCGTCACGATCGTTGCGGTTGTGTATCACGATACGGTTGTGGCTGTGCGCTGTGTTGTTGGCGGTTGTCTCACCTGCCCATCCTCTGCGACCTTGACCTCTCTGGGGTCCAAGTTCCCCTCGCGAAGTTTTCGCTGCAGCTCCTGGGAGAGAAACACTCGCTGGGTAACACTCACCAAACACTCACCCAACCCACTCACTCACCCACTCATCCATCCACTCAATCACCTACCCACCCACCCAATCACCCACTCAACCACCCACACATCCGCTCACTCACTCACCCACCCACTCAATTGCTCACCCACCCACTCAATCATTCACCCACCCACCAATCCGCTCACTCTCTCACTCACCCACACATGCAATCATTCACCCACCCACCGAATCATCCACTCACCCACTCAATCACTCGCCCACTCACCCAGTCAATCACTCACCCACCCACCCACTCACTCGCCCACACAGACAGAGACGCAAAGACTCAGAGACAGGAACACTCAGTGAGAAGAGAGACAGAACCACAGATGAGGGGGGGGGAGGCAGAAGCAGGCACGCAGGCGGTGACCCGACGCCAACACTGCACGGCTGTCGCGGTGGCGGTTACCGGCAGCGTCGCTCCGTTGATGACGTCCATGGGGTCGATGACGTTGCCCAGCGACTTGCTCATCTTCCTCCCCCGCGCATCTCGGACCATGGCGTGAAAATACATCTACAAAGACAAAGGTCCCCCGGGTAGGCTCTCGGGGGCGGAGGGGGGCAAGTGCGGCCGGCGAGCGAAGAGAGAAGGTCCCCGACCGAGGCGGTTCGATTCCCGTCTCGAACGCTGGTTCCTGTCTTGAATGCTGGTTCCTATCGCTAATGCTGGTTCCTGTCTCTGACGCTAGTTCCTGTGTCTAACACTGGTTCCTGTCTCTAACGCTGGCTCCTGTCTCTAACGCTGGTTGCCGTCTCTAACGCTGGCTCCTGTCTCTAAGGCTGGCTCCTGTCTGTAAGACTGGTTCCTGTGTTTAACGCTGGCTCCTGTCTCTAACACTGGTTCCTGTCTCTAACGCTGGCTCCTGCGTCTAACACTGGCTCCTGTCTCTAACGCTGGCTCCTGCGTCTAACACTAGCTCCTGTCTCTAACTGTGTGTAAACGCTGGTTCCTGTCCCTAACGCTGGCTCTCATCTCTATCACTGCCCGAGACGGTTCGATCGCCTCCTCGGGCGCCTTTCTGCGCGGAGTTTGTGTGTTCTCTCCCGACCCTGTTCTGCGTGGGTTTCCTCCGGCTTGTGTAATGGTGTACTGGCCATGGGGCAGCGTGTGTGTGTGTGTGTGTAAGGGCAGCACTGTGGGTTACCTGTGGAAAGGGCAGCTGTCCCGTGAGCTGCTGCCCCAGCATGACCATCCGTGCCGCCCAGAAGAACACCAGGTCTTGTCCCGTCTCGAGCAGCGAGCTCGGGTAGAAGTTGCTCGTGTCGGCCGTCTGCGCCGCGGCGGAGACAACGCCGGGACGCTCAGACACGGGGACAGGGTGTCCGTGCGTCGGTGATGCCGGCGCCGGGCAGAGAGAAGGTCCTGCCCGAGGCGGTTCGATTCCTGTCTCTGACGCTGGCTCCCGTCGCTAACGCTGGCTGCCGTCTCTAATACTGAGTCCGGTTTCTAACGCTGGCTCTTGTCGCTAACACTGGCTCCTGTCTCTAACACTGGCTCCTGTCTTTAATATTGGCTCCCGTCTTTAACGCTGCCTCCTGTCTCAAATACTGGCTTGTGTCTCTAACACTGGCTCCCGTCTCTAATACTGGCTCCTGTCTCAAAAACTGGCTCAAGTCTCTAACACTGGCTCCAGTCTCTAATCCTGGCTGCCGTCTCTCACGCTGGCTCCAGTCTTTAAACACTGGCTCCCGTCTCTTATTTATATATCAATGCATTAGTAGCTCGGGTTGATCTGTTATAGCTACGCGGGGAGACACGGCGAAACACGGGGAGACACCGGCGCAATTGTCAATTGTAATTCTATTTCGGAGTCGCGAGCTCACCCACCGGGTCCGGCCAGCCCAGGACGGCGAACGGGAGAAGAGCCGAAGAAAACCACGTGTCCAGCACATCCTCGTCTGCGTAAAGACAAAGACCCCCGTAATAGCCTTAACATACTGTAGGGTCAAGTGCCGTTAGCGAGTTGCACCTGTGAAGGTCGACACGGCACACGAGGCGGTGGGTGACCAGCACCACGCCGGGCCGCCTTTGTCTCCCCAGTGGCGAAACTGTTCGCACAACAACTCTGTATCATTGACTTCAATGGTTAAACCCTCCCGTAGACTCCGATGTTAAATCCTCCCGTAGACTCCAATGTGAAATCCTCCCCATAGACTTCAATGTCAAGACTGCACGTTTTTTGTCGAGGTTTTCCGGTAATATCCGGTCGCGCCCGGCCGAATCGCTGGCGCCGCGAGTGTCCGTACCCTGACGCAGAGTGAAGGATCCGGGTTCAAGCCCCAGCTGCGATTGTGCCTTGCGCGCGGCCTCCTCCTCGTCACGCGCGCACACCCACCGCTCCTCCTGCTGCTGTCGGGCAGAGCGGTGCAGCAGCGGTGCAGCGTCGTCAGCACGTACAACAACAACAACCGCGGTTAGCCACTAGGTGGCGGTGGCCACGACAAAGACAAAGATCCCCAGTGTAGCCTTAACAGACTGTAGGGACAAGTGCCATTAGCGAGCAGCACCTATGAAGGCCAGAAACGGCACGCGAGGGGGTGGGTGGCCAGCACCACGCCCGGCCGCCTTTGTCTCCCCGGTGGCGATGTTTACGCACCGCACCAGGTACTCATATGAGGCCGAGTCGAGCTAAGGGAGACCCGGGACCGGTTCAGAAAATCGTCACTGGTGTTGGTGGCCGCGAGCGGGATTAGAACTCGGGTCGCCAGATTCGTAGCCCGGCGCGCTGACCACTGAACTACCGCTCCCCACATACACCACATTCACGCACCATACAGCCACATCACACACACGATACAGCCACACCACGTACACACACACACACACCACGCACACCACCCACTCTAGTCAGCACACCAACGACTTAATCGCCGGCTCAAGGGTTTACAAACCGCTGTGGTTGTTGTGGTTGTGGTGGCCGGTATGACGCGGTACGCCGGCACGCGGTGACCCCACCAGATTTGCCGCGACACGCACCAGTCCCTGCCAAGACAAGGATCCCCCCCGTACACCACTTAGGTTCCCGGGTTCGATTCCCGACTCGGGTGCCCGCCGCCTGTCTGTGTGGAGTTTGCGTGTCTCTCTCCCCCACCCCCCCGTGTTACCCAGCCACTCGCTCAACTGCCCACTCACTCAGCCACTCGCTCAACTGCCCACTCACTCAGCCACCCGCTCAATCGCCCGCTCACTCATCCAGTGTTAGATTCTGCCGCCTGTCTGTCTCTCTCCGTGTTAACTCAGCCACTCACTCAACCGCTAACGGCACTTGACCCTATAGCCTGTATGAGGCTACACGGGGGAGCTTTGCCTGTGTGTATCTCTATAGACGCTACTCGCTAACAGCACTTGACACTACAGCCTGTGTGAGCTACACGGGGGAACATTGTAGTTAGTATTGTTTTTTTTTGTCGTTGTGCAGCGCTTTGTGACTCTCGGGTGAAAGGCGCTCTATAAAATGCTATTATTTATTATCTGCGTGTGGTTACTTGACGTTGGAGAGCCAGGAGGTCCATGTCTTGGTCATGGTTGGAGGAATCACCTCCAGGTCACCTCTCTCGACAGCCTAGGAGACACGGGGGAGACACAGGGATAAGAGACACAGGGGAGACACGGGGGAGACACGGAGACAAGTGTCGCCCGGTGTCTCTCCCCGCCCGTGTCTCTGCAATGTGTCTCCACCGTGTCTGCCGGTGTCTCCTCCCGTGTCCCAGTGTCTCCCACGTGTCCCCGTGTCCCCCTGATGTCCCATGTGCCTAACCCATGTCCCCGCATCTCCCGTGTCCACTGTGTACCCCCTCCCGTGTCTCTCCCCGTGTCTCCGTGTCACCTGCACGGCTCGCTGTCCCATCTCGCGACAGCGGACAAACCACTGAGAGCGCAGCATCGGCTCCACCACGTCTCCAGATCGGCTACGGAGACACGGGGACACGGGGATATGGGGACAGGGAGACATGGGGACATGGGGGTACGGAGACACAGCGTCAGAGAGTGAATGTTCACCTGCTGCGTGTAAGTGTGAGTGAGTGACAGTGTGATTGTGAGTGTGTGACAGTGAGCGTTCACCTGCTGTGTGTGAGTGAGTGACTGAGTGTGAGTGAGTGTTCACTCGCTGTGTGAGTTAGAAACAGTGTTAGTGAGTGAGTGTTCACCTGCACAGTGGGAGCGTCGTGTTGTGAGGTTCGCTGCGCCGCAGCAGCTGCGCCTCTCTTAGCCACCGCAAAATCTCCACTCGCGCTCGGTAACGCGGCAACCCCTACGCGGGGAGACACGGGGGGAGACACGCGGGGAGAAAGGGTGATGATCAGGAAGAGGATGACGACCACGATGACAACGACGACGACGAAGACTGCACTTTCCTCGCTGCGCCTCCGAGTCCTCCTCTCGCCGAATGAATATCTTCGACACTGAACGAACATGCGCCACGCGTAATAAATGTAAAATTATTATTGTTGTTGTTATTATGACGATAACAACAATGAGGGGGCACCTGCAGGCGCGTCCCCGCCAGCTCGCCCATGCGCCCGTCGTCGTCGATGACGGGCAGCGGCGCGAGGAGGTGGCGCGACGACACCTCCAGGTCCATCTCGTCGTGAGCCGGGCTCAGCTTGACCGCTCCTGCAAGCACGCGGTTGTCGCGGTTGTTGTGGTTGTCATTGTGGTTGTCGGAAAGAAAATAAATCAAGATAATAATAATAGCGTTTTGTATAGCGCCTTTCACCCGAGAGGTCACAAAGCGCTGCACAAGGGCGGCAAAGAGAACGGCACGTCAACGATGAAAGAAAAAACAACCGATAAAAACCAAAGGAACACAAATTTAATGATTAAAGGCTGCGTCGAATATACCGAAAGGTCGTGAAACCGGAAATCTTAAGAGCGGCAAAAAATCTGCCAGCGTCCCCTAAGATGGCCGTCACTACCTTAAAGACAAACAGAAAATACCGAGTGAGCTTGCAAGCTCTCTTTGCGGGATTTCCGCGACACAACAAACACGCGAAATCGACAAAAATCAATAAAAAATATATATTTAAAAAATATATTGTGCCCTCCGGCAACAACGGAGGGGCGGAGGAGCGACGCTCACAACAGCGAGCCGAGCGCCGGGCGGATAAAACTCAGCGAGTTGGCACAGTAGGGAGCTCAGGTGGTGCATCTGCCAGTCATCTCGGTCAGGCAGCCCGTCATGACACCTGGGTCTGTCTCGTGACCTGTCTGCGAGCCTTCGAAACTTCACGTGACGGCCTCAAGGTACGCACGCCTGGCCTGGCACAGGCGCTGTGGTGAGGTCACCGCCACTCAGTGGCGAATGGC
>JAZEWU010000013.1:9336688-9348832 GCA_036362915.1 Geotria australis
CACCCACCCCCTCGTGTGCCGTGTCGACCTTCATAGGTGCTTGCTAACGGCACTTTCCCCAACAGTCTGTTAAGGCTATAACGGGGATCTTTGTCTTTGTCTTTGTCTTGTGTGGGCGAGCATGTTGTTGTATGCGGGGTAAGTGTATTTGGGTGGGTAGGTGAGCGAGTGAGCGAATGGGTGTGTGAGCGTGTGGGGTGAGTGAGCGTGTGTGTGAGTGAGCGAGTGTGTGGGTGAGCGTGTGTGTGTATGGAGGGTAAGTGTATGGGTGGGTAGGTGAGTGAGTGAGCGTGTGAGCGAGTATCCCCTCACCTCGTCCATGGTGAATCTATCTCGACTCCAGTCAAGAGACGCTCCGAGACCCCGGAGCTGGGAATAGATTTGACCCCCCTTCCTGTGAAGATAAAGACAAAGGTCCCCCGTGTAGCCTCACACAGACCACAGGGCCAAGTGCTGTTAGCGAGTAGCTAACAGCTGTCAGTCAGTTTGCATTGAAGCTGGAAGGGACCGTTGATCTATGTAGCTCTTTGTAACAGTTGTCCAGCAGGGAGGGGTAAGCAAGTTACACCAGGGACCTTTGAGTGTGCTGCTCGCTAACGGCACTTGACCCTACGGCCCGTGTCGAGGCTACCTGGGTAAGCTGTGTCTGTGCAACTCACGAGGCGGCCCAGCGCCCGGTCTCCGCGAGGAATTCCTCGCGGCCCATGTCGTGACGCGACAGCCCCCGCTCCTTAGACAGGTGTCGCTCCACCACCACCTGGACACACGCACACAGACAAAGGTCCCCCGTGTAGCCTCACACAGGCTGTAGGGTCAAGTGCTGTTAGCACCACACACACAAAGGTCCCCCGTGTAGCCTCACACAGGCCAGAGGGTCAAGTGCTGCTAGCGGCAATGGAGTACAAACACAATAACCGTCGCCGTTCGCCACTAAGTCGCGACGGTGACGTCACCCCGGCGCCTATGCCAGGCCAGGTGCACTGCTCCCCCAAGGAGCAGCAAAGAGCGGCTATCCCCAAAGAGCAGCTCTCGAGGGCGATTCTCGAGCCACCGTGACAATGGTTGTTGTTGTCACCTGTGTAGCGATGCCCGCGTGGTCCCTGCTTGGTATCCACACCACCCTGTGCCCTTGCATGCGGTGCCTGGCAACACAGATACATACAAAGGTCCCCCATCTAGCCTCAGCAGACTGTAGGGTCAAGTGCTGTTAGCACCGCTGGGCTCAAACACAGCAATCTGGCACGGTGGGGAGCACAGGTGGTGCCCCGGCCAGTCATCTCAGTCAGGCAGCCCGTGGCACCTGGGTCTGTCCCATGACCTCCTGTCGGCGAGCGTTCGACACTCTGCGCGATATCCTCAGGGTACACCTGGCCTGGCACTGGCGCCGTGGTGACGTCACCGCCGCTTAATGGCGAATGGCGGTTGGTGTTGTTGTTGTTGAGCGAACAGGTGAGCGAGCGGGTGAGTGGATGAGCGAGCGGGTGACCGAGCGGGCGAGCGGGTGGGTGACTAAGCGGTCAGCTGACCAGCGTGCGAGAGCGTCCTGCAGGGCGGCGGTGAGCGCGTGTCCCAGGTGCAGCGTCCCCGTCACGTTGGGAGGCGGGAGACACAGCGAGAAGGTCGCGGGGACGCGCTGGGGGACGCGGGCCTGGGACAGAGACACGGGGACACGGAGGCACGGCGATATCGTCGTGGAGACGATCTCGCTACTGGCTGAGAAGCTACCCGAGCGGCACGCGTTTGCGTCGCCGATTGGCTGCCGCACCACCCACGCTCACGCGCGGCCATATCGTGACACGTAACAAAGTGATACTAATGATCTTATAGAGCGTATATCGTAACCGGATTTCATTGTATTGTGAGGCCATCGTAATTCAATTCAACTTTATTGTCAATTCTGCCATATGTACAAGACATATTGAGGATCGAAATGCCGTTTCTCTCAGACCCCGGTGTTGGCATGCAGAACCTGTGAGGTGCCCACGTGGTGCTCATGAGGTACTAGTGAGGTACTAGCAACGTACTCACGTGGTACTCGGGAGTGAAGAACCCCTCCTTCTCCCACCACGCCCCCCACGCGGCCTCAACGAAGCGGGGACTGAAACTGCGAGGCAGCGGTATCGATGTGTCTGACAACCACAACAACCACCTCAATGTTAAATCCTCCCATAGACTCCAATGTTAAATCCTCCCATAGACTGCAATGTTAAATCCTCCCACAGACTCCAATGTTAATAACAATTTCAATTTATATAGCGCCTTTCACCTGAGGGTCACAAAGCGCTGCACAAGGGCCGCGAAGAGGACGGCATGTTAAATCCTGCCATGGACTGCAATGTTAAATCGTCCCATAGACTACAATGGTAAATCATCCCATAGACTTCAATTACTTCAATGTTAAATCCTCCCAGACTCCAATGTTAAATCCTACCATAGACTCCAATGTTAAATCCTCCCATAGACCAGCGCTTCTCAACCTATTGCACCAATAGCGGGCTTAGCGGCTACACGGGGGATCTTTGTCTGTATTACCTTTCTTGTCTCCAGGTTTAGTGTTCACTTCGTAACGGTCCGACTCTGGCACGGGTTTAAACTCCCGACTGTGACCCGGTTCCTGAAACAACAAAACAACAACGAAACCTAAGATGACGACCATCTTAGGGGACGCTGGCAGATTTTTGCCGCTCTTAAGATTGCCAGTTTCACGACCTTTCAGCGTATTCGAAGCAGCCTTAATCATTTATTATTTGTTGCTTTGGTTTTTATTGGTTGTTTTTTTCTTTCGTTGACATGCCGTTCTCTTCGCGGCCCTTGTGCAGCGCTGTGTGACCCTCGGGTGAAAGGCGCTATATAAAATGCTATTATTATTAAAAAAATAGATCATTGTCAGAAACGGCTTAATCCTGTACAGGGTCGCGGTGAGCCGGAGTCTATCCCGGCAGACACAGGGCGCAAGGCAGGGCTATACCAAGGATAGGACGCCAGTCCATCACAGGGCACCGGGGGCAATTTACTCAGCACATTTAGTTTGTATTATTACAGATGTTTATTATTACAGCAGAAAAAATACCCAGTGAGCTTGCAAGCTCTTTACGGGATTACTGCTAGACAACACTTAACCTATGCAGCAGCAGCATGTCTTTGGACTGTGGGAGGAAACCGGAGTGGCCCGGCGAATCCCCACGCGGAGAACATGCAAACTCCACACAGATAGCTCGTTTTCTCCAACATATCGACGGGTGCACTTCACTTACACACTTTTTTTCACATGACCTAAACTCATAAACAGAGCTTCACTATGGATAACATTGGTCGGGAAAGTCTACGAGTTAATTCCACACAGTAAGGCGGCGCCCGAGCCGGGATTCGAACCCGGGTGATTCTGGCTGTGAGGCGGCAGCGAGACTCACCGCTACGTTATCAAAAGTCTCCACGTCAGTTTCCAGTTTGTCCCTCTGTCTCTGTCGCCTCTTCAACTTGTTAACCTTGTCTCGGAACCCCGTGTCTCCGTTTAGCCGCGGAGACGCGGGTCCCCCGTGTCTCCCCGTCTCCCCATCGCCACCCGTGTCCCCCTGTCCCCCTTGTGTCCCCAAACATCTGTGTCTCAAGAGACAAAGACAGGGGACCCTCTGTCTCGCACGCAGTAACAGCACGTGGGTGCCACGCAGCAGCATTGTTTGCTCAGAGACACGGGGAGACACCGGGAGACATTCGCGCAGACTTGAAGCGGGGATTCGTGAGACACGGGGAGACACGGAGAGACACGGGGAGAGTGGGTTTGATAGCAGGCAGCTCAGAGACACGGGCAGACACGGGCAGACATTCGGAGACTGGAAACGGGGATTATGAGACACTAGGAGGAGACTGGGTCAAGCAGGCAGTTTAGAGACACGGAGACTCAGCGGAAAGCGCTGGGAGACACGGGGAGACAATGCGGTCGCTGAGACTGAGACACGGTGAGACAGAGCTTCCGGGACGGAGCGCGGACAACATAGAGACACAGGGGAACACACGGAGAGACACGGGGAGACAGGAGGACACGGGGGAGACTCGGAGACGCGTGGGTGATAGGGACACAGCGACCCCTGAGAACACGTGCAGACCACGCAAACACGTGGAGAGACAGAGAGACGGGAGACAAGCCACTCGGACACTCTGAGACAAAGCCGTGCAGACGGGGAGACACGCGGAGACACACGGACAAGACAGAGACACTGTCTCCACTAAACTGTACGTAAAGTACTACACTACTCGCGTTGTCAGTGTGGGTACTGTACAGTCACGTGTCTCCCACCCGGTGCCCCCCCCCGTCCACTGTGCCAGCCAATCAGCTGCCGGTAAAATATAACCCAACCCCCCTCTAAAAAAACAATGACAAAGATCCCCCGTGTAGCCTTAACAGACCGTAGGGTCAAGTGCTGTTAGCGAGTAGCACCTATGAAGGTCGACACGGCACAGGAGGGGGTGGGTAGCCAGCACCACGCCCGGCCGCCTTTGTCTCCCTAGTGGCGATGTTTACACACCGCACTAAGTACTCATTTGAGGCTGAGTCGACCTAAGGGAGGCCCGGGATCGGTTCAGAAAATCGTCACTGGTGTTGGTGACCGTGAGCTGGATTCTAACAACAAGCGCCGTTCGCCACTAGGTGGCGGTGACGTCTCCACGGCGCCTGTGCCAGGCCAGGTGCACCTTGAGGCTGTCAGGTGAAGTGTCGAATGGTCGCTGACAGGCGGTCACGGGATAGACCCAGGTGGCATTGGTTGACTGCTGTGCCAGGCCAGGTGCATGAGGAAGTCACAGGACAGACCCAGGTGGCATGGGCTGAGATGACTGGCCGAGGCAACCACCTGTGCTCCCCGCTGTGCCAACTCGCTGAGTTTTATCCGCCCGGCGCCACGCCCGTTGTTGTGAGCGTCGCTCCTCCGCCCACTGCTGTCGCTGGAGGGCGACTGCCTCCAACTGCCCAGTACCCTCAAGGTGCACCTAGCCTGTCCCCAAAGAGTAGCTATAGAGTATAGAGAGCGATGCTCATCACACAAACATCAACACAGGAGGAGGAACGCTCAGTGACAAGACGACAGACTGGGTGTAGAAATAAATAAACACATTTACATTTCTAACGCGTGGCACATATTCATTCACTGTCGAAGGTACTCATTCAATGACGAGAGAACGACGCAGAGGCATAGCGAGGAAAGCGCAGAGAGGCGGAAGAGGCAGCCAGGCGGTTTTGCCGGCGCCATATTGCCATACACTGCTTCCTGTATACTGTATTATGTTATCGGCCAAATAATTAATAAGTGGGTTTTTTAAGTAGTGGGAGGAAACCGGAGAACCCGGAGGAAACTCACGTAGGACAGGGAGAGAGAACCCACAAACTCCACATATACTATAATAATAGCGTTTTATATAGCGCCTTTCACCCGAGGGTCACAAAGCGCTGCACAAGGGCCGCGAAGAGAACGGCATGTCAACAATGAAAAATATATAAATAGAAACCAAAGGAACAAAAAACATTAAATGATTTAGGCTGCTTCGAATACACTGAAAGGTCGTGAAACTGGCAATCTTAAGAGCGGCAAAAATCTGCCAGCGTCCCCTAAGATGGCCGTCACTTCCTGTAAGTATAGACTGTAGTGAGAGGAGGAACGCTCAGTGACACGGCTATCCCAAAAGAGCAACACAGGGAGAAACTCGTCGGCATCAGAGTGCAATTTTATTGTCAGAAACTGAAATATAAATTAATTTGTGCACAAACAGGGTTTACGTCTCATAGCAAAAACCAATCATCATCATCACAGGGTCAGCCGGAGGTTAAATCACCGAATCCCCCGACACCCGGTTCTCATCATCAAAACTGGCGGCTAAAGCGGAACTAAATCGATTGGATTCTCAAGATTGGCGCGCGCGAGTTGAGTTTCACTTCCAGTTTTTCACTCCCAGTTTCACGTCCCAAATTTCACTTCCAGTTTTTCACTCCCAGTGTTTCACTCCGTTACATCCAGCCAGTCTTAACCTCCCATGCAGTCTCAACCACATCCAGTATTACTACAACCCTACCATTCCTCCCGTCTCCACAGGCACACAGAGAGGCACGGGGTTCTACAACGCGGGCGGAACAAAGACAAAGCTCCCCCGTGTAGCCTCTAACAGACTGTGTAAGGGGGTCAAGTGCCGTCAGCTAGCAGCACCTATGAAGGCCAGCACGGTACGCGAGTGAGGTTGGCCGGGGGGGGGGTGGGTGGCTAGCACCACGCTTCCCCACCCGCATCTGTCTCCCCCTCCCCCCAGTTGCAATGTTTACAAACCGCACCGGGTACTCTCATATTTGAGGCCGAGTCGACCTAGGGAATCACGAGGGAAGCTCGATATTGACAACACCAGGCACCCCTCCCCCCACCGTCTCCCACTCTCTTAAATAATTATACCTTTAGGTATTTCGAGTTGAAACCGTGGCCAAAACGATTAACGGACACGGGGGGATCGACGCGTGGACGACCGAACGAACGATCGCACGAGAATTCCTGGAGAAATGTGGCAAAAGATTTGGAGCGTTTAAATGTGGGGACCTTCGCAGAGACTGTGCGTTGCTCTGGGAGTGTACTGTGTGCTACGGAAGCGTACTGTCGTGAGGGTAATATGTAAACCGTGCACTGTGATACGGGAGTGTACTGTGTCACAGGCGCGTACTGCCTTTTCGCAGCGTGCTGTGCCAACTTCATAAATGTGCACTAAATCAGTGGACTGAACCGTGTTTTTTTACAGGAGTGTACTGTGTCGTTTGGAGTGTACCGTATCTAATTCAGGTGTACCGTCGTGGAGTGACGATGTACTGTCGTAGGCGAGCGTCACAACATCGTGTCACAGGCCAGGTGCACCTTGAGGCCGTCACGTTAAGTGTCGAAGGCTCGCCGGAAAGAGGTCACAGGACAGACCCAGGTGCCACGGCCTGACTGCTGTGCCAGGCTAGGTGCAGGAAGAGGTCACGGGACAGACCCGGGAGTGATTGACATGAGTGATTGACATGAGCAAAAACGGTACAGTAAGGAAACGCGCGCGCATACAGTACACAGGCACCCCACGTGTGCATTCATCCCCAGTCACCTCCTCTCTCTCGTGCCTGGCCGAAAAACTAACGCGCCTTTCAAATTTTAGGAATTATGAAATTCTGGAATTTTAAAAATTTCAGGATTTCAGAAATTTTGGAATTTCAGAAGTTTTGGAATTTCAGAAATTCGAAATTTGGAACTTAAAAATGTCGATACGAGGCCACAAAATATGATTTTCAAGAGACGGCAATTATCGCGCTATGCCGGCCAACCACCCACACACCAACCAACCGACTCACCCACCCACCCACCCACCAACCCGCTCACCCACCCACCCACTCACCAACCCACTCACCCACCAGCTCACCCCCTCACCGACAAACCTTCGTAACATCGCGATTCCTGTTAGCCTGACCGATCAATTCTCGATGACCGCCACTGGCAGCTTGTATCCTGACAAACGTTTAACCACAGTAGCGCCACAGTGGCAGCGGGTGAAAGGCGCTATATAAATGCTATCATTATTATTATTATTAGCCTTATCCACATCGTTATAATTTAAAGTTACTTACAAGTGTAATGGGGGGAGGCAAAATGTTGCGAAGGAAAAAGGAGGAACGCTCAGTGACACAGCTATCCCCAAAGAGCAGCTCTCGAGAGCGACTCTCAATTAAATCCGTTCCAGTGTCAGTGACAGTGATTTGCAATAATGTCATCAAGATCAATGAAAAATTCATTGAAATTACCTGCGGATCAATTGATTGTGTAGGCGTTCAGCACAGTGGTTAACTCGTTCCAAGGGCTGAGTCGACCCAGCGGGAAAGGCCCAGGACCGGTTCGGAAAATCGTCGCCGGTGTTGGTGGTGGTGGCCGTGAGCGGGAACCGAACTCGGCTCATAGCCGGGCTCGTAATGCGGTGGCGCGCTAACCGCTGCGCCACCGCTCACACACGCACACACCCCTCCACACACCCGCTGTGTATATAAAGGGTCGGAAAACACACACGTACAAACATACGCACACACATATACAAAGACAAAGATCACCCCCTCCCAACGGTATAGCCTTAACAGACTGTCGGGTCAAGTGCTGCTAGCGAGCACCCACGAAGGGCCGACACGGCACACGAGGGGGGTGGGTGGCCAGCCCCACGCCCGGCCGCCTTCTGTCTCCCTAGTGGCGATTGTTTACGCACCGCGCCAGGTACTCATTCGAGGCCGAGTCGACCCAGGGGAGGCCCCCGCACCTGTTCGGAAAATCGTCACTGGGTGGTCGGTGGCCGCGAGCGGGATTCGAACTCGGGACGGCCAGGTCTGTGGCCCGGCGTAGCGCTAACCGCCGAGCCACCGCTCCCCCCACACCTACACACACACACGTACACTTACCTACACACACACACGTACGTACGCACGCACAGCGAGCTGTGTGGACGTACAGAGGCACAGAAGCTTAGTGGCACAAACATTGGCAGGGCCATCGCGGGGTCACGGGAGGTCACGTAAAGGTCAATCCGGGGTCACGCTGATCCCCCCCACACCCGGGGGTCACGCGAGGTCACACCGCTCACCCCACGAGACACGGTTTGACCGTGTCTCGTGTTTGACCGTGTCTCACACAGACCGTAGGGTCAAGTGCCATGAGCCGAGTAGCGCCGTTGAAGGCCGGCACGACACATGAGGGGGTGGGTGGCCAGCACCACGCCCGGCCGCCTTTGTCTCCCTAGCGGCCGATGCTTACATGTGTGTTTCCACACCGCACCCGGTATTCGTTTTAGGCCGAGTCGAGCTAGGGGAGGGCCCAGGACCGGTTTGGAGAATCGGCGCTGGTGGTGGTGGTGGCGGTGGTGGTGGCCGTGAGCGCGGTGTGGCGCGAACCGCTGCGCCACCGCTCCCCACAAATGACAAAGCTCCCCCCGTATAGCCTCAACAGACAGTAGAGTCAAGTGCCGTTAGCGAGTAGCACCTATTGAAGGCCGACACACACAAACACACAGACAGACGTCATAGTGACCACGCGTTGGGGTCGCCAAAGGTCACATGAGGTCATGACGACCCATATTCTCGGGTCTCCCAATCATCTGGGAATGGCACGAGTGACGTACGAACCGGGTCCGCGCGAGTATAAAATCACGGAATACCGGGAATGCCGCTCCCGAACGGACGGGTGTCCGGCGTTTAGGAATGTCGCGATAGTCGATCGGAATGTCTCCGTGTACGGCACATCGGGACGCCGATGTCGGAATGTTTAGGGAATGTTCCAAACGTCGGGATATATGTACAGTGGAGGGAGACGGTTCGGAATGTCGGAACGTTGGAATGTTGGGAATTCGGGAATGTCGCGAGATAGAAAAGCGGGAATTTTGAAATGTCGGGAGAACTGCGAGAGGAAATGTCGAACATGGAAAGATTGTCGGAATTCGCGAGGGAACTTCTGATCCCAATGGACGGAATGTTGGAATTCTGGACGGAATGTTGGAATTCTGGATGGAATGTTTGAAATCCGGACAGACTGTCGGAATTCCGGAATGAACGTCAGATCCCAATGGACGGAATGTCGGAATTAGAGGGAATGTCGGAAATTTGGACGGAACGTTGGAATTCCGCACAGATTGTCAGAATTCCGAACAGAATGTCGAAACATCAGAATTCCGGAGGGGACTTCAGATCCCAAGAGGGAATGTTGGAATTCCGGACGAAATGTCGTAAATCTGTACGGTATGTCGGAATTCCGGACATAATGTTGGAAATTCGAACGCCATGTTAGAATTCCTAATAAAACATCGGAATTCCAGAGGCAATGTCGGATCCCAATGGACGGAATGTCGGAACGTCGAGCCTTCACAATGCAACGTCGGACTTCCGGACGGAATATCCCGTTCCCTAGGAATGGCGACGCAGGATCAACGACACGGAGCGTCCGACCGAGGAGACGGGAGTAAAAGAATTCCCGCAGGAACCTCCGGGAACATCCCGAGGTTGTCAGAATGTTGTCGGAATGTCGGAATTCCGCACAGCGTTCCCAAGTGGTCACGAGACTACGAGGCTTCCGCAAATTCCTACAAAAGCAAACGTTTACAAAGCTCCCCCGCGTAGCCTCGGTCTGGCGCAGGGTCAAGTGCGGCCGGCGCCCCGGCAGGGGGTAGGTGGCAAGCGCCACCGCCCGTCCCGGCCGTCTTTGTCTCCCCTCCCAGTGTGGAGGCGACAGTGGTGATTGCCGGAGTGGTGGTGCGATGGTAGCGGAGACGGTGGATTTCTTTGGAGTGTCGTCGTTGGACGGATGCTGTGTCTGTGTCTTCCGTGTCTCAGCATCACCGCGTCTCAGTGTCCCTGCGTCACCGTGTCTCCGCGTCACCGTGTCCCCGCGTCTCAGTGTCCCTGCGTCTCAGTGTCCCCGTGTCCCCGTGTCTCAGTATCCCCGTGTCTCAGTATCCCCGCGTCTCCGTGTCTTCGTGTCCCCGCATCTCTGTGTCTCAGTATCCCCGCGTCTCCGCGTCACCGTGTCTCAGTATCCCCGTGTCTCCGCGTCACCATGTCTCAGTATCCCAGCTTCACCGCGTCTCCGCGTCTCCGCGTCTCCGCGCGGCAGTCAGAACATAAGTGCGTCGTCCGTGGACGAGAATCCGTGGGCGCCGTTGTCGTCTGTCGGCACCACCTGGGGTCGGCGAGACACGGAGCGGAGACACGGCGGAGACACGGGGGGAGGGGAGACACGGGGAGGATAGATAGATGTTTATTATTGTTGCAGGGGGGAGACCCACTCACTCACCGACACACTCGACCACCGACTCACCAGCTCGCACACTTATCCACCGACTCACTCACCTACATACCCACCCAACCGATCCATCCATCCACTGCCCACCAACTCCACACCACACCCCCACCCCAACACTGACTCACCATTCCACCCACACCACCCACCCACCCACCCCAAAGATCCCCCGTATAGCCTTAACAGACTGTAGGGGCAAGTGCCGTTAGCGAGTAGCACCTGTGAAGGTCGACACGGCACACACAGAGGGGGTGGGTGACCAGCACCACGCCCGGCCGCCTTTGTCTCCCTATTGGCAATGTTTACACCCCGCACCAGGTACTCATTTGAGGCCGAGTCGACCTCGGGGAGGGCCCAGTACCGGTTCGGAAAATCGTGTTGGTGGCCGTGAGCGGGATTCGAACTCGGGTCATAGCCAGATTTGTAGTCCAGCATAGCGCTAACCGCTGACCTACCGCTCCCCACCCACACACCACACACCACACCACACACCTGGTTGCCATCAGCCACTGGCTCGGTTCCCCAGAGGAGCTGCTGCTGTTGCAGGAAGAGCTCCCTCTCCTGCTGCAACTGCAGCTTCCAGCTCTCCAGCCCTGTGTTGCCCTTGGGAGTGTACGAGCCTAGCCCTGGGGTAGAGCACAGGGGGACAGAGAGGGGGACAGAGAGGAGACCGGGCAATCACACGTTGCTCGTGTTACGGACAGCCAAGCAGTGGGAAGGCGCCGCTAGGGAGACAAAGGTGGCCGGGTGTTTGTGTGTGTGAAAGTTCCAGCAAAACGTCGGTAACATCTTTCTCGGTTGTGGCACCCACAACCCGGAACAGCCTGCCACACCTATTGCGTCAAACACAGTCCCCTACAGCCTTCAAAAAACTCTTAAAAAGTCACCTTTTCACCGACTCACAACAAACCGACTGAGCAGGGTGTCTCCGCGCCTCCGAATCAACGGGTGCAAATGCGCCACGCGTTACAAAAGTAGATTATTATTATCAAATGCTGTTTGTGCCCCGCTTGATTCTCCAACATATCGACGGGTATACAACACTTACATGTTTTTTGTTCACATGACCTAAACCCCGGCTGCGTGTGCGAGCGATCGATCGAGGGAGCGTGAATGTTCTCCGTCCAGGCCGAATGCCTTTCCTGCCATCTCCGCGGGTCCCTCCCATCGCTATGAATAGACGCACAATGCGCATTCTCCCGCCGCCGCATTGTTACTTCTGTATTTGTTATCGTCGCGTCATCACGTCGACACCCGGCCGCTCGACATAATACTACGGCAAAGAATCTCAAATTCTCACACGGTTACAACGGGCGCGACAAAT
>JAZEWU010000013.1:9352126-9364028 GCA_036362915.1 Geotria australis
ATAGAGACACACACAGACACTGCGTCCCTATATATAATAATAATAGCGTTTTCTATAGCGCCTTTCACCCGAGGGTCACAAAGCGCTGCACAAGGGCGGCGAAGAGAACGGCACGTCAGCAATGAAAACAAATAAAAGCCAAAGGAACAAAAAAAGATTAAGGCTGCTTTGAATATAACTTAGGACGTTACGGGGCAATTCATTACTAAGGTATCGCAAACAAAGCCATGGGTGTGGTATTATCGTCACCACATCTGACTACAACCTTTGCACCCATACCTCTGTTGTTTACACACAGTGCCAAGCATCCATTAAGGGCTGAGTCGACCTAGGGGAGGTCCGAGGCAAGATCATGATGTCACCACGAGTCAGAATCTAACGAGGGCTGCATGGAGCAGGAGTTCTCAATCTTTCGCACTTCAAGATTGAGATTTGCGATCATAGACTTTAACGTTGAACCCTTCCATAGACTTCATTGTTAAAACCTCCCATAGACTTCAATGTTAAATCCTCCCATAGACTTCAATATTAAATCCTCCCATAGACTTCAACGTTAAAATCTCGCTTAGACGTCAACGTTAAACCCTCCCATAGACTTCAATGTTAAATCCTCCCACAGACTTCAATGTTAAATCCTCCCATAGACTTCAATGTTAAATCCTCCCATAGACTTCACTGTTAAATCCTCCCATAGACTTCAATGTTAAAATCTCCCACAGACTTCAATGTTAAATCCTCCCATAGACATCAATGTTAAATCCTCCCATAGACATCAATGTTAAATCAACCGCTCTCCGCACTACAACCACAGTCACCACACCACTACCAGGAACCACCTAGTCCACCCATTGTCAGAAACCGCTTAATCCTGCACGGGGTCGCGGTGAACCGGAGCCTATCCCGGCAGATACAGGGCGCAAGGCAGGGCTATAACTTATACTACGATGAGACGCCAGTCCACCACAGGGCATGGAGAGAAATTTAGTCCGCAGACCAATTAACCTACGCAGCAGCATGTCTTTGGACTGTGGGAGCAAAACCGGAGTGCCCGGCGAAAACCCACGCGGACACGGGGGCGAGCGAGAGAACATATGCAAACTCCGCACAGAAAGGCGCCCGAGGCGGGATTCTAACCGCCTTGTGATGTACGACAACTCGGTTACGCTGCCCCAGAGCGCTCAAGGGCAGAGTTCGACTCCCTGCTGGACTTCCTGCTAGCTCCTGCAGGCGCTAAACATAGAAGCGGCCGAGCCAGCTGCGTGGCATTTAGCCGACACCTGGGACACTTCCTGGCAAGTTCACCCCCAGGTGCATTTAAACACACACACACACAAAGACAAAGGTCCCCCGCGTAGCCTCGACAGAATGTAAGGTCAAGTGCCGTTGAGCGAGAAGCCCCTATAGAGATACACAGACAAAGATCCCCCGCGTAGCCTCACACAGACTGTAAGGTCAAGTGCTGTTAGTAAGTGGCACCTATAGAGACACAGACAAAGGTCCCCCGTAGAGCCTCAAAAAGACTGTAAAGTAAAACGTTGTTAGCGAGTAGCACCTATACACATTCACACTCAAATAATAATAATAGCATTTATAGAGCGCATTTCACCCACAAATATCCCCCGTGTAGCGTCACACAGACTGTAATGTCTGTGTGATGCGAGTGGCACCTATACAGATACAGACAAAAATCCCCCGTGTAGCCTCAACAGACGCATCGCTCCCCACTGGACAACTGTTAAAGAGAGCTACACAGCTCAACAGTTCCTTCCAGCTTAAGTACAAAATGACCGCTGTTGCTGGAGGGCGACTGCCTCCAACTGCCAAGTAGCGTCCTTCACGAGACACCTCTACAGAGGTCGATCTTGACACCGCTGGTACCGGTTATCGCTGGTAACACACACGCGCACACTCTAATATTAACTCACAACACACGTCATTCTCCAAAGACGTCACCACGGCACCCGTGCCAGGCTAGGTGCGCTTTGAGGCCGTCACGTGAAGTGTCGATGGCTCGCTGACAGGTGGTCACGGGACAGTGTCATGGGTTTGCTGACACGCAAAGGCAAAGATCCCCCGTGTAGCCTTTAACAGATTGTCAGGGCAAGTGCTGTTTGCACAACCTATGAAGGCCGGCACGGAACACAAGGGGGGTAATGCTGGCCAGACCCACGCAAGACCGCCTTTGTCTCCCCAAGGCTGACGCTCATTTATAATAATGACAAAAAAGTACAATGTATAACGCCCCGTGGCACAGATTCATTCAAGGTCTGGTATAACTTGTATTTTTTTTATTTTATTTTTAATTTTTTTATTAATTGGTCAATTATGTCTGGTCCACTCTCCTTGGACTGCTGCCACCGCGACCCCCACCAGGACAAGCGGTTTAGAAAATGGATGGCTGGATATTTTTCTTCATTTTTGTCAATTCGCGTGTTTGTCGTGTCAATACAGCAATCCTGTAAAAAGCTCGCAAGCTCACTGGGTACTTTCTGCTGTAATAATAAACAGAGACGGGAGCCAGTGTTAGATACAGGAGCCGGTGCTAGAGACAGGAGCCAGTGTTAGAGACAGGAGCCAGTGTTAGAGACAGGAACCAGTGTTAGAGATAGAATCCAGGCTTAGAGATAGCAGCCAGCGTTAGATACGGAAGCCAGTGTTAGAGACGGGGGCCAGTGTTAGAGACAGGAATCGAACCACCTCGGGCAGGACCTTCTCTCTGTGAGGAGGCGCGGATGTTACCACTGCACCACCCTAGTACCCTACGATAAAGCTCATGCAACATACTCGTCAATGGCGCTGGCGGCAATGTTTACACGCCGCAACCAGGTGCTCATTCGAGGCCGAATCGACCTAGGGGAGAGGCCCAGAACTGGCCGCGAGCGTGAATCGAAGCCGGCTCGCCGGGATTTGTAGTCCGGCGACCTAAGCGCTGCGCCACCGCTCCACTTTGACAGACACAGGCATTCGACGCACCAACTCAGGGACAGCCACCCACGCCCTGCTCACAACGATAACCATCTGTCGATATACCTCACGCCCTAACCACACAGGTGATAGATATACGGTGCTGCAGGGTGGAGCAGTGGAAACCCCTTAAACCTCGCCAGTGACAAATGTCTGGTTTCGATTCCAGACCCGGGCGCCTGTCCCTCTCTGTGTGTGTGGACTTTGTCCATCCGTCCATCCATTGTTATAAATCGTGTACAGGGTTGCGGTGAGCTGGAGCGTATTCCGGCAGACGCAGGGCGCAAGGCAAGGCTATACCCAGGATGGGACGCCAGGCCATCACAGGTATACAGAGACACGAGTAGAGAGATACACAGAGCCTCAGAGACACACAGATACAGAGAGACTCAGTGATACATAGAGTCTTAGGTGTACAGAGACTCAGATACATAGAGACCCAAGTTATGGACTGCTTAGTAACCCCATAAAGATACACAAAGACCCACATAGCCAATGTAAAAAGATACGAGGTTTCATCCTTTCTGGCAATAATACCAGTGTTAACATCTTATAACGACAAATAGTGTCAGGTTTTCAAAAAAGCACGCATGCTTGTGGCAAAACATGCAAATAAAATGCTTTGACAATCGTGCGTGTTTGGTAGAAAAATTGACACTTTGTCTTCTTCTTCTTTGCGAGTCTTCGAAGCACGATGGTCAGCCTCTGGACATCGTTGTCTTTCAGCTCGGCGTCCATTTGCCGCTTTAACGTCTTAACACTTGTATTATTGCCAGAAAGGGTACATCTTTTTGCGTCATGTATTTCTATGAGATACACTCATAGAGATACACTCGCAGAGATACATAGAGACCCATAGAAATGTATTGTGACTATTCAATTTAAACTATGGACCGCATATTAAATCCAGACGCATAGACATGCAGAGACCCATAGAGATACATAGAGATCCATACAGATACAGAGACCCATAGAGCTACACTCATAGAGATACATAGAGACTCGTAGAGATACGTAGACTCGTAGAGATACACAGAGACCAATAGACATTATACAAAAACACATAGACATACACAGAGACCTATAGAGATATACAAGACAAAGACAAAGATCCCCTATATAGCCTTAACAGACTGTAGGGGCAAGTGCCGTTAGCGAGCACCTATGAAGGTCGACACGGCACACGAGGGGGTGGGTGACCATAGAGATACATACACTCATAGAGACCCACAGCAATACATTATTGGTGATGTATCCCAAACTATGTACCGCACAGTAGATAGATATGTTTATTATTACGGCAGAAAAATACCTAGTGAGCTTGCAAGCGCTTGACTGGATTCCTGCCATACAACACTGAAGGAAACATCCATCCATCGTCAGAAACCGCTTAATCCTGTACAGGGTAGCGGTGAGCCGGAGCCTATCCCGGCAGACACGGGGCGCAAGGCAGGGCTATAATAATAATAGCAGCGTTTTATATAGCGCCTTTCACCCGAGGGTCATAAAGCCCTGCACAAGGGCCGCGAAGAGAACGGTATGTCAACAATGAAAAATAATAATAAAAACCAAAGGAACAAAAAAAAGAATGATTAAGGTTGCTTCGAATATACTGAAAGGTCGTGAAACAAATATATGACAACTATGTCACGAATACACCGCTCGCAAACTCGAAACCAGGAGTCAAATCACAGCCACCACCGTTTCCTCGTTAATTATTAACACAACAAGCAGGAGAGACTGACAAGGCCTGAGATTTGACCCCCCCCTCTTTCACGCCTACCCCCCCGTCTCGCCTAGAGGGTCCTGCCTTAAGGACGCACGCGAAGCCGGCAGAGAATCTAGGCAAGGACGGGGCGGCGTCTGTTCGGAGGGTGGGCCTCAAAAGCAAATAAGCAAATACGCAAATACAATTATAAATGTTTGTTGATTATGAAGGCTGTAACTGCGGTTAATGTATCGATTAATTAAGTTGGTAATTGCAGTTTGTTCATTGATTGATTAATTGCTAAGCAGGTAACTGTAGGTGCAAATTGATTGATTGTTATGCTTGTGACTGAATGTGTTATTATTGATGTTAATTATTACAGCAAAACAAATACTCAGCGAGCTTGCAAGCTCTTAACGGGATTCCTGCATTGACACAACAATCACTGTAGGTGTTGATTGACTGATTTCCAATGCGGGTGTTCACTTTGAGTCACTGTGAGGGGAGCCACCGATGTTACCACCCAAGTTCGATTCCCGTTCACGTTCACCCAGTCCTATACTGTTCCCCGCCTAGGTTGACTCGGCCTTAAATGAGTACCTGGTAGGTGGTTAGTGTGGCTGCAATGTTGTGGTTAGTGTTGTGGGGAGCGGTAGCTCAGTGGTTAGCGCGCTGGGCTACAAACCCGACGGACCAAGTTCGAATCCCACTCACGGCAACCAACACCAGTGACGATTTTCCAAACCGGTCCTGTGCCTCCCCTAGGGTCGACTCAGTCTCAAATGAGTGTACCTAGTGCGGTGTGTAAATATTCCCACTAGGGAGACAAAGGCGGCCGGGCGTGGTGCCGGTCACCCACCTCCTCGTGTGCCGTGTCGACCTTCATAGGTGCTACTCGCTAACGGCACTTGACCCTACAATGTGTGTGAGGCTACACGGGGAATGTTTGTCTTGTGTGGTTAGTGTGGGACCCTATTGCGTCTATGCATTTCACTTACACTTGTTGCCTATGCATATGCTATTACTACTTATTATAATTTCATAGTATTCTTGACGTTTCATTTTAAATACTTAAGCTTGTACGTTATCACACATCATTTTTTGAGAGAATGTGAACATCGAGTCTCACTGTCATGTATCTTATGTGTATGTGATCAATACACTTGACTGTGTATATACTATAGGCTGTGTGTGCAGACTATAAGATGTGTGTACAGACGATAGACTGTGTGTACAGGCTGTGTGTCTAGGCTATAGAGTATAGACTGTGTATAGACTATAAACTGTGTGTACAGCCTATAAACTGTATGTATAGACTATAAACGAAATGTATAGACTGTCGCCTGAATAAACCTACAGCCATGTATCTTACGTGTGCGTGATCAATCCACCCTGACTCGGCTTGAACATGACAGCAACACTAGACAGCGGATCCGATTATGGCAATGACACCGCACCACAGACAAAGATCCCCCGTGTAGCCTTAACAGTCGGGTCAAGTGCCGTTAGCGAGCAGCACCTGTGAAGGTTGACACGGCACACACGAGGTGACAGCCACCACGCCCGACCGCCTTTGTCTCCCCAGTGACAACGTTTACACACCGCACCAACACCACCACCCACCGCCTCACACACACACGCACACGCGTACGCCACGCATCCACCGCCGCTGACCTTCTTGCTGCGGTCTCCGGCTCCGGACAGCAGGCAGGACCTGCCGAGGCGCTGGTACCCGCCGATCACCTCGATCTCGTCCGCCGGCGGGAAGCGCTTCTTCAACTGCTGCCCGAGGGCCGCGTGCGCGTCGCCGCGTGACGCCGTGCCGCTGTCCGTCTCGCTGCCGCCGGCCTCGGCCCGGGCCCGCGGCGCCGGCGTGATCCTGTACGAGTTCCCCGGCTCTTTGGTGATGGTCGCGCCGCCTCCGACGCCTCCGACGCCGACGCCGCCGCGCTTGGCGACGACGCCGATCCCCGGGCCGTCCTCCAGTCCCCGGATCACCTCGTCGATGTCGGACTTGGGCAGCGCGTCTCTGCCGGGCCCCGCGGAAGGCGCCGGGGACGGCCGCGGGCTCCGGGGAGACTGCGGGGAGGCCGGCGCCACGGCCGCCGGTCGGTGGGACGTCGTCGTCGGCGGCGGCGGCGACTCCGGCGGAGTCGGAAACTCGCCGCCGCCGACCGGCGCTTTCCCCGAAATCGGCGACGCCGGCGACGTCGACCGAGACGCGGGCTTGGCGTCGGCGGCGGAACCGGCGTGGCTCGCTGCCCGGCCCTCGGAATTCCCGGCCTCGCCGCCGCCGGCCTGCCGCCGCTTGGGAACGACGGTGATGGAGTAGCCGGAGCCGGCGCGCAGCTCGGCCAGCGCCCGGGCCTGCCGGTCGCCGGCCGCGACGCTCGCCGGGTCCGGGCGGCTCGCCGGGCGGATCTCGAAGTTGGGGCCCGACTGGAACCGCGGGCCGCGGTTGGCCGGCGGCGGGTCGCGGGACCTCGGCGACGGAGGCGACAAGTACGGCGACGACGAATCGAGGGTCGTCGGCGTCGAAGGTTTGGGACTTTGCGCCGGCGGCGGCGCCGGCGGCAACGCCACCGCCGCCGCCGCTTCGACCGGCGGAACCGGCAAGAGCCGCGGCAGCTCGGAGTTCCTGGCGGCGGGCGGCTTGGAAAGCTTGACCGGCGCGCCGCCCGGCTGGCCCCGCGGCTCGGCGGGGCGCCGGCCGACCGGCGACCTCGGCGCGGCGTTAGCGGCGGCCGCCGCCGGGCCGGGCGGCTGCCTCTCCGGGTGGACGGTGAACGAGTTTTTGGAGCGCGGCGTGAACGGGCTGCTGGGCTCCTCCGCGTCGTCCCGGGGCGACGGCAGCTCCGGGGCCCGGTCCTCGGGCCCGTCGGCGAACGGGTCGGCGCCGAAGCCCGGCCCGCCGCCGTTCGCCGTCGGCGGCGGCAGCGGCAGCATGGGCCGCGAGCGCTGGGGCCTGCTCGCCGCGACCGTCGCCGACTTCTGACCCCGCTGCTGCTTGGTCAGCGAGCCGTGCCACCTGCTCGCCGCTCCGTCGACGCCGCCGCCGCCGCCGGCGTCGCCGCCGGCTCTCAGAAAATCATCGGCGCTCGCCGACCGCCGCGGCCCCCACGTGTTGCCGGGTTCCCTGGAGCGGCCGCGCGGCCCGTCGAAACGCGACAGCAGGCGGCTGACGCGGCCCTGCAGCGTGAAGCCGTCGTCTTCGGCCTCGCCGCGTGACGCCGCGCCTCCCTCGCCGCCCGCTTCCGGAGCCGGAGCTCGGATCACCAGCACCTCGTGGGCGACCATCGCCGGTCCGCCGGCCGATTTCGCCGGGCCGCCGCCGCCGGCGCCCTTCGCCCGCGACAGATAGTAATCGGGGTCGGACTCGATGATGATTATGTTGTCGGCGCGGATGGTCCGGATGCCGGGTATCTGGCTGTACAGCTCGAGCAGCGGGTCTTGCGGGGCCGCCTGGCCGGCGTTGGGCCCGCACGGAGCGGGTCCCGGCCCCAGGGCAAGGCCCGCGGCCCGACGCTCCCGCTCGCGGGTCACGAACGGGTTCTCGCACACGGGACGCAGGTTCTCCTGGAGGACCAGCGCGTTCGGGTCGCTGGGCGGCGGGTCGTCGTCTCGCCGGCGGTCCTGGTGAAAGCGGCGCCCGTGACCGTAGTGGTGTTCATGCTGATGATGATGATTCTGTTGATGGTGCTTCTGATTCTCAAGCTGCTTCTGATTCTGAATTTGCTGCTGCTGTTGCTGCTGATGATGATGATGATGATTCTGATTCTCAAGTTGTTGTTGTTGCTGTTGCTGTTTCTGCTTGTGGTGACCGAGCAGGTCTGGGACCCCCTTCCTCCGCCGTTTCTCCAGCAGCTCCCGCTTCCAAAGCGGCACCGTCAGCTGATCCGCCTCGTCCCTGTGGCGCCTCACGGCCGCGGCCTGAGACATCGTGCCTCGTCCGTGTCCCCCTGTCTCCCCCTGTCTCCCCCCGTGTCCTCAAGTCTCGCCCGTGTCCGACCTCCTGTCTCCCCCCGTCTCCTGGTTCCTGTGTCTCTCCGTGTGTCTGCTCTGGGTGCGGCTTGCTGGGGCTATGTGTCGCCGTGTCTCAGTGTACCCGTGTCTGTTGTCTTTGCGTCTCCTGTCTCTCAGTATCCCCTGTGTCTCCTCTCAGCGTCCCCGTGTCTCAGTATCTCCTGTCCCCTTCGGTATCCCCGTGTCTCAGCGTCCCCGTGTCTCCTGTCTGTGTGTCCCTCTGTGTCCCTGTGTCTCCCTGCGGGTGTCTAAACCTCACCTAAACCTCACCAGCTCACTTTGTCCGGCGCCTGTCTTGTCCCCCGTGTCTCGGCGACTCTCACACAACCGTCACTTCTCCCCGTGTCCTCATCTCGGTTCGTGTCTCCCTATCCAAGCGGCTATTGTCTCCCGTTCCTAGTTGTCCCCCGTGTTCGCTCCAGCGTTGTCTCCGTGTCTCTGTCCCCAGTGTCTCTCGGTGCTAGTCCGTGTCGGCGTTCATTAAAGCGTACCCTTCATTTCCTTGTATCGTGTTCCGTGTCTCTCCTTGTCTCTCCAACGTGTCTCCGGGTCTTGTCTCCCGGTGTCTCCGCGGGTCTGCGTTTGTCTCGTATCTCTCCCTGATCACCACCAAACGTGTCTCGGCGTCTCTCCCCGCCGTGTCTCCCCCCGAGACGCCTCGTTGCTGAGCGCTCTCCACACGACTGACTTGCCTGTTGTACTCCCCCGTGTCCCCCCGCGTCTCAACTCCAACGCCGCCTCCCTTCCTCCCCAGTGACGCGAGCGCGCCCGTGAAGCCGGGCGGCCGCCATGTGCAGTCGACCCGACACGAACGACCGTGCTAGAGTCGTAAACGTCTCTTGATCATCAAACTTACTAACACACCGGCGGTCTTCCGACGTCAAGCCGCGTGGAAATAACGCCGGCGTTTCGGTCTACGGACCTGTGTTTTGCGCGGAAACCACAGCTGAGGGGATTTGCGACAGGGCTGGGTGAGGCGCGGATAAGTGTCCCTTACCAATATGGCGGCGGCACCTACGCAAAGCGGATAGGTGGGGCCCGTGACTCGAGTTAATTCCAGTGACTCGAGTTTACGTAGGTAGGTGGGCGTGGGAAGTACTTATAGAATTAAACGATACATGATTCAGTACTTGGGGGCGGCACGGTGGCGTAGTGGGTAGCGCTTCCGCCTCACAGCAAGAAGGTCCCGGGTTCGAATCTCGGCTCGGGGTGCCTTTCTGTGTGGAGTTTGCATGTTCTCCCCCCGTGTGTCCGCGTGGGTTTTCGCCACCGGGCACTCCGGTTTCCTCCCACCGTCCGTTCACGGTGTCGTACACAAAGTGCAGTCAGTATGTAACAACACAACTCTCTACCGGCCTCCGTTATCGATATGGCTATGCATACGAATCAGGGGCCATCGAACGTCATTCATATTTATATATATACAGGAGTTTCCTTGTGAGGTCACAGTGCGAGTGTGTGTGTGTGTGCCGTGTCGACCTTCGTAGGTGCTACTCGCTAACAGCACTTGTCCCTACAGTCTGTTAAGGCTATATAGGGGATCTTTGTCTTTGTTATTGACACGGAACATTGTTGAGATAATTTGTTCCATTCAAGTTGTGTGTGGGGGGTGTGTGGGGTGTGTGGGTGGTGTGGGGAGCGGTGGCGCAGTGGTTAGCGCGCTGAGCTACGAATCTGGCGACCCGAGTTCGAATCCCGCTCACGGCCAACACCAGTTACGATTTTCTTAACAGGTCCTGGGCCTCCCCTAGGTCGACTCAGCCTCAAATGCGGTGTGTAAACATTGCCACTAGGGAGACAAAGGCGGCCGGGCGTGGCGCTGGTCACCCACCCCCTCGTGTGCCGTGTCGACCTTCATAGGTGCTCGCTAACAGCACTTGCCCTTTACAGTCTGCTAAGGCTATATAGGGGAGCTTTGTCTTTGTCATGCCCCGCCGTGACGTCGGAGCCGGGTGTCGCAACAATGACGTCACTGGGTGTGGTTGACACCGCGTGCTTTCCTTGGACGGGCGGGGGTAATCGATTCCTAGCTCCGTTATCGATTCCTACTCTCAATCCAATGCTCAACAATGGAATCGATTGTGTGGAGTTTGCATGTTCTCTCTCCCCGTGTCCGCGTGGGTTTTCGCCACCGGGCACTCCGGTTCCCTCACACAGTCAGAAGACACGCTGTTCGCATAGGTTAATTGGCCTGTGGACTAAATTGTCCCCGGTGCCCTGCGATGGACTGGCGTCCCGTCCTGGGTATGGCCCTGCCTTGCGCCCTGTGCCTCCGGGGATAGGCTCTGGCTCACCGCAACCATCCATCCATCAATGTTCTAAACCGCTTGGTCCTGGTGAGGGTCGCGGCGGCAGCAGTCCAAGGAGAGTGGACCAGACATCCCTTTCCTCAGCAACAGATTCCAGCTCTTCCTTGGGGAAGGGGGAGATTCCCAGGCGTTCCCAGACCAGCCGGGAGATATAATCGATATAATCCCTCCAGCGTGTCCTGGGTCGGCCTCTAGGCCTCCGCCCAGTGGGCCGTGCCTGGTAGACTTCCCGTGGGAGCCTTGTAGGGGGGCATCCTTACCAGATGCCCGAACCACCTCAACTGGCTCCTCTCAATTCTGAGGTTGTCCCGGATTTCTGAGCTCCTCACCTTGTCAGGCGGGGCACTGCTGCCCTCTCGTGACAAAACATGTAAACAATACGCTAGTTTGCAAACTAGACATTTTGTCAACGTTGTCTTTGTGGCGTTTTAAGATCTTCCATCCATTATCAGTAACCGTTAAATCCTGTACAAGGTCGCGGTGAGCCGGAGCCTATCCCGGCAGACACAGGGCGCAAGGCAGGGCTATACCCATAATGGTACGCCAGTCCATCACAGGGCATCGGAGGCAATGAAGTCAGCAGGCCAATTAACCTATGCAGCAACAGCATGGATTTGGACTGTGGGAGGAAACCGGAGTGCCCGGCGAAAACCCACGCGGACACGGGGGAGAGAGAACATGCAAACTCCACACAGAAAGGCACCCAAAATGAGTGTCAGCATTAGGGAGATAGTTATACATTGCTATGGGAAAGAATTTTTTTTATTATTAAAGGTTTGAGGGATCCTAAGGCGCAGTGGTAACATCTGAGCCTCACAGAAAGAAGGTCCCGGGTTCGAATCTCGGCTCGGGTGGCGCCTTTCTGTGTGGAGTTTGTGTGTTCTCCCCCTGTTCTGCG
>JAZEWU010000013.1:9368991-9381049 GCA_036362915.1 Geotria australis
GAAGTCCCTCAGTCTGGAGCAAGAAGAGAGGCCAATGCCCGCCGCCTTTAAAGGCCAGCACTGACTATTACATCTCTAAACGCTGAAGGGCTGTCTGCGACTAAACAATAACTTGTTGCAATGGGGAAACTATCGTATAACCATCACGCTTCGAAGAATAATAATAATAGCATTTATAGAGCGCTTTTCACCCAAGGGTCACAAAGCGCTGCACAGGGGCTGCGGAGGGAACGACATGTCAACAACGACTGAGAACGGAAAATCAGCAACACATTTGGTTTTTTTTTTAGAATCGAATCGGAGTAGAGTCGCTGCTTGTTCGGATTGAGAGGAGCCAGTTGAGGTGGTTCGGGCATCCGGTAAGGATGCCCCCCGGAAGGCTTCCTCGGGAGGTATTCCAGGCACGGCCCACCGGGCGGAGACCTAGAGGCCGACCCAGGACACGCTGGAGGGATTATATCCTTCGGCTTGCCTGGGAACGCCTGGGAATCCCCCCCCCCCAGGAAGAGCTGGAATCTGTTGCCGAGGAAAGGGATGTCTGGGTCCACTCTCCTTGGACCGCTGCCGCAGAGACCCTCACCAAGCGGTTTAGAAAATGGATGGATGGATGGAATTCGAACACGGGGGGAGGGACTCCCGACTCACCCCGCTCCACCCGAGGCGGTAGCAGAAGGGGATCACGAAGGCGGTGATCGTCACCAGGACCGCGAGGACCATGAGTCCGCGGTGGAGCTGGAACCAGACCTTCTCCCCGAGCAGCTTGCTCTCGGGCCACACGGGCTTGAAGAACCGTGCCAGCACCACGCCGATGCTGCACAGGCTCAGCCACGCCACCAGCATCAGCGCGCCTGGGTTGGTCGGCGGTGGGTGAGTTAGTCAGGCAGTTAGTTAGGTAATAGCTATTAAGACTAAATTACCGTTTTGCCGTTGTACAAATAAAGTAGGCAATGCGGGGGTCAAGGTAGAAGCGTTCACGTCGCGATCCCTGTCAGGTAATGCTTGGTATTGCCTGCGAATTCTAGCGAACGCTTCGAGGCCGACTCACCGTGAGCCTTGACGAGGCCGTTGGACCGCGTGGCAGGAACCTCCATGGGGTTCCCGAGAGGCGCCAAGCGGAAACCGGACACCATGGGCTGGACATCGTGCTTCTCGATTTCTCCTGCACGGGGAGACACCGGGGAGACACGGGGGAGACACGGGGTTACGGGGAGACACGGAGACACGCGGGGTCAAGGTAGAAGCGTTCACGTCGCGATCCCTGTCAGGTAATACGTTGGTATTGCCTGCGAATTCTACCAAACACTTCGAGGCCCAGGAGCTGAAAGACAACGATGTCCAGAAGCTGACCATCGTGCTTCGAAGAATCGCAAAGAAGAAGAAGACGTAGACATGGAGACACGGGGAGACACGGAGAAGACACGGAGACACGCGGAATCCAGACACCACGTGCTGTAATTGAAATAGAGGGGCAAGAATAGGTTTGTTTATTGAGAGTTATTTTTATTGCAAAGTTTTCCAAAACAAGTTTTTACTATCGCTCTTACACAGAGACGGGGGGACACGGGGACATGGAGACACACACACAGCGAAACACAACAGTGTAGTTGTGTTTTGTGTACTGTGTGCGTACACAGGTGTGTGTGTGTGTGTATACGGGCGTGGCCCCACAGCCTGTGTGAGGCTACACGGGGGAGACCTTTGTCTACATATACCCAGGTATCTGTGTCATTGGATCCAGGTATGTACCTACACAGGTATGTACGGTATGTACAAAGACAAAGATCGACCTGTCGGGTCAAGTGCCGTCAGCGAGTAGCACCTATGAAGGTCGACACGGCACACGAGAGGGTGGGTGACCAGCACCACGCCCGGCCGCCTTTGTCTCCCTAGTGGCGATGTTTTCACACCGCACTAGGTACTCATTTGAGGCTGAGTCGACCTAGGGGAGGCCCAAGACCGGTTTCAGAAAATCGTCACCGGTGTTGGCCGTGAGCGGGATTCGAACTCGGGTCGCCAGATGCGTAGCCTAGTGCGCTAACCACTGGGCCACCGCTCCCCAAAGACAAAGACATACCTTCCTCGACCAATCCGTGAGCCAGGAAGAGGTAGTAGTTCTGCGAGAGATTGACTTTTCCGGCCACTTGTGGTTGACCCAGTGTAAACACGCACTGCAGAGTCCCGTCGGCGAGCCGCGAAGATGGATTCTTCACACTGCTCTGTGGAAAGACAAAGGTCCCCAACCGTGTAGCCTTTAGCAGACTGTAGGGGCAAGTGCTGTTAGCGTGTAGCGCCTATAGAGATAGAGGCAGGCAAAGGTCCACCGTGTAGCCTCACACAGGCTGTAGGGGCAAGTGCCGTTAGCGAGCAGCATCTACGAAGGCCCGCACGGCACACGAGGGGGGTGGGCCGTTGAGCGAGTGGTTAAGTGAGTGGCTAGGTAACACGGGGAGAGACAGAGAGAGAGAGACAGCCAAACTCCACACTGACAGGCGGCAGACTAACTCACCCACTCCCTCACACAACCCACTTACTCATCCACAGGGTGAGTGAGTGAGTGAGTGGGCGGTTGAGTGAGTGGGCGGTTGAGTGAGTTTTTTAGTGAGTGGCCAGGTAACACGGGGGAGAGACAGACAGACACAGAGAGACAGCCAAAAAACAAAAAGACAAAGATCCCCCGTATAGCCTTAACAGACTGTTGGGGCAAGTGCCGTTAGCGAGCACCTATGAAGGTCGACACGGCACACGATGGGGTGGGTGACTAGCACCACGCCCGGCCGCCTTTGTCTCCCTCGCGATAATGTTTACACACTGCTCTAGGTACTCGTATGAGGCTGAGTCGACCTAGGGGAGGAGGCCCAGGGACCGGTTCAGAAAATCGTCACTGGTGTTGGCCGTGGGTGAAAGGCGCTCTATAATAATAATAGCATTTATAGAGCGCCTTTCACCCGAGGGTTAAATTCTCCCGTAGACTCCAGTGTTAAATTAATAATAATAGCATTTACATAGCGCCTTTCACCCGAGGGTACCACAAAGCGCTGCACAAGGCTGCGGAGAGAACGACATGTCAACAAGAACAACAACAGAGAACGGAAAATCAGCAACCATTTTTTTTATGGGTTTTTTTTTTTATAATCCGAGCTGTGGAGAGAACGGCAAATCAACAACGGGGAGACAGAAAACTGAGAGTCGAGCGATAGCGATGGGTTATTATAATAATAATAACAATATAATTTTATATAGCGCCTTTCACCCGAGGGTCACAGAGCGCTGCAGCACAAGGGCCGCGAAGAGGACGGCATGTCAACAACGAGTGAAAAAAAAAAAAAACCAATAAAAAAACCAAAGCAACAGAAAATAAACGAGACTTATTATCACCGATCGCGTACCACAAGCACGGCATCCTGGTAGGAGAGCGGGTAGTCGCGTCCGTTGGTGTACGAAGTGGCGATAGCCACGTTGCCGTTGACGATGATGCAGTCGTACACGTCGTCCTGACCCTGCAAAGACAAAGACAAAGACCCACCGTGTAGCCTTAACAGACCGGAGGGTCAAGTGCCGTTTGCGAGCAGCAACCCACATCACCCACCGTCCAGGTGTAGCCGCAGAACCCCGAGCGACAGGTAACCGCCGGCTGTCCCGCTAATCTCCACGGCGACGCTCACCAACACCCGCACCACGCACAGCCGACACCACACACACACACATCACACCACCCACCATCCACGTGTCGTTGGAGAAGCCGAGCGCCAGGTAACCGACGTCCGGGCCGCTCATCTCCACGGTGACCTGCTGCGCAGCCGGCGACAGCGGCGTCAAGGCGAGGAAGATGCAGGCGTTCCCGTCCGAGACCGGGTCGCACCCGGCCGGTCTCCGCATGCACGTCTTGGTCACCCCGCAGCCCGACGAGTTCACCTGCAACGTCACCCAGCGCCGCGCGGATTGATTCAGCGATCGGATGCCGCGGGCGGGCGAGACGCCCCGGCGCTCGGGCCCTGGGTTCGCGGGGGAAAAAAATCCGTCAATCCAGTCGCTGTATTTTACGAACCTGTTTTCACGGTGGCGTTTTACCTGCAAATTCTACCGAACACTTCGAAGCCGAGGAGCCGAAAGACAACGATGTCCGGAAGCTCAACCAGATGCCAGAAGCCCCCTCAGTCCGGAGCGAGAAGAGAGGCCGATGCCCGCCCGCCTTTAAGGCCGGCGCTGACTATTACATCTCTAAATCTTGAAGGGCTGTCTGCGACTAAAGAAGAACTTGTTGCAATGGGAAACTGTCATGTAACCATCACGCTTCGAAGAATCGAATCGAATTCGAAAAAGTGGGTATCGCTGCCGCCTCACAGCAAGAAGGTTCCGGGTTCGAATCTCGGCTCGGCGGGGCCTTTCTATGTGGAGTTTGTATGTTCTCTCCTCGTGGCCGCGTGGGTTTTCGCCGGGCACTCCGGTTTCCTCCCACCGTCCAAAGACACGCTGCCAGGCTAATTGGCCTACTGAGTAAATTGCCCCAGGTGCCGTACAATGTACCGGCGTCCCATGCTCGGTATAGCCCTGCCTTGCGCCCTGTGTCTGCCGGGATAGGCTCCGGCTCACCGCGACCCTGTACAGGATTAAGCGGGTTTCTAAAAATGGATGGATGTTTTGCAGTCTGTGGGTAGTTTTAAAATCTCATTCTGTAAATTGCAATTTCTGCTATTGAAACAGAGGGGGCAAAAATAGGTTCGTTTATCGAGAGTAAATTTGATTTGGCTTTGTGGGGGAAATCCGGAGGAAACCCGCGCGGAAGGCGGGGAGAACGCGCAGACTCCCGTGTCCGGCCCGTGTCTCACAGTGTCTCACAGCGTCTCCTCCTCTGTCCCCGTATCTCTCCATGTCCCCGTGTCTCCCACATGTCCCCCGTGTATCCCCATGTCCCCCCGTCTCCCCCGTGTCTCGCCGCCGCGCGCCTCTGACCGGCTGCACGAGGGAGCTGATGTTGAGCGAAGGCGGCGAGGTCACGTTGGGGAACGTGATCGGGGTTTTGCCCTGCCGGGTCACCACGGGCCCGGGCAACGACACCCAGTACACGAGGCGCAGCTGTACCACGGTCACCCTGCACGACATCAACAACATCAAGGTAGAAGCGTTCACGTCGCGATCCCTGTCAAGTAATACTCGGTATTTACTACCTGCAAATTCTACCAAACACTTCGAAGCCTGGGAGCTGAAAGACAACGATGTCCGGAAGCTCAACGGATGCCAGAAGCCCCCTCAGTCCGGAGCAAGAAGAGAGGCCAATGCCCGCCGCCTTTAAGGCCAGCACTGACTTTTATATCTCTAAATGTTGCAGGGCTGTCTGCAACTAAAGAAAAACTTGTTGCAATGGGAAACTGTCATGTAACCATCACGCTTCGAAGAATCGAATCGAATTCGAATCAACAACAACACCAGCAGCAATAACATGACATCAGTAACAAGAACATCAGTTGAACTGTCTTGATGTTGTTGACATGCCGGTCTCTCCACAGCTCGGATGTATTAAAAAAAAAAAACCCAAAAAAAAAGTGTTGCTGAATTTCCGTTCTCTGTCATTGTTGGCGTGCCATTCTCTCCGCAGCCCTGTGCTGTGCGTTGTGACCCTCGGGTGAAAGGCGCTCTATAAATGCTATTATTATTATTAATAACATCACCAGCATCAACATCAACAACAAAACAGCAATAATATGCCACCGTGCTATCCACACAGGACACCCTAAATACCTCGCATGGTTACTCCGGCCACTCGCATCGACACAATCCACCTACTCCGCACACCTACCCCCACACCCCGCACACCTTACTCCACACACACCGCGCTCACGCACAACCGATTCTCGGTGGCGGCACCCGCAACCTGGAACGGCCTGTAGCCACACATCTATATTACGCCTAACGCAGTACCCCCCCCACA
Source organism: Geotria australis (assembly GCA_036362915.1). Classification (NCBI taxonomy): domain Eukaryota; kingdom Metazoa; phylum Chordata; class Hyperoartia; order Petromyzontiformes; family Geotriidae; genus Geotria; species Geotria australis. The sequence goes on from JAZEWU010000013.1 coordinate 9,374,918, forward strand.
ACCTTCAAAAAAAACGTTTCAAAAGTCACCTACACACCGACTCGCAGCAAACCGACCGAGCCAGGGCAGCGCGGCCTCCGAATCAACGGGCAACACCCCGCGTGACCCGGCGAGACCTCACATGAAGATGACGTTGTCGGCCACAGACGATGTAGGAGTCCAGGTGACCGCGATGCTTGGCTTATCATTGTTGCCCGTTTGAGTGACGGCCATACCCTGCGGACACAGCATCATCATCATCATCCTTAGCAGCATCAACAGCATATGATGACAACAACGATGAAAACAATGTAGATTGGCGTTGTTTCCCCCTCGTGTCCGTCTCTCTGTCTTCCTGTCTCTGTGTCCCGATGTCTCCCCCTGTCGCTCACCCTCCCTCCCTGTCTCCCTCCGTGTTTGTCTTTAAAGAAGTGACGGCCATCTTAGGGGACGCTGGCAGATTTTTGCCGCTCTTAAGATTGACAGTTTCACGACCTTTCAGTGTATTCGAAGCAGCATTAATCATTTAATTTTTAATAGCTTTGGTTTTAATTAATTGTTTTTTTCTGTCGTTGTTGACATGCCGTTCTCTCCGCGCCTTTGTGACCCTCGGGTTAAAGGCGCTCTATAAAATGCTATTATTATTATCAGCACCAGCATCAATTCAATTCAACTTTATTTGTCAATCCTGCCATGTGTACAGGACATATAGAGAGGATCGAAATTCCGTTTCTCTCTCAGACCCCTGCGTTGTTTACCGTCGTTCTGCAAATGACCAGCAAAAACCGACGGCCTGCACTTGTTACTTGATGGAGACGTAGACGAATAAGACGAACATGAAACCGTGACGACACCGCACTGTTTGCTCCGAGAGCAAGCCGCTGCGTCAGAACGCCGCCGCAGTAATCATCGTTGTCTTTCAGTTCCTCGGCTTCGAAGTGTTTGGTAGAATTTGCAGGTAATACCGAGTATTACTTGACAGGGATCGCGACGTGAACGCTTCTAGCTTGATCTGCACCCTACTACTCAACCTCCCATAAACTCCAATGTTAAAGACCTTGCAGAGTTCAATAAGAATGCAAAGAACCGTGTAAGGAAATGGGAAACTGTCATATAACCATCACGCTTCGAAGAATCGAAAAGAAGAAGCATCATCATCAGCATCATCATCATCAGAAGCAGCATCAGCAGCAGATGATGACGACAAAAACGATGAAAACAATGATAACGACAACGACCCTGATAATGATGATTCGATTCTTCGAAGCGTGATGGTGATACGACAGTTTCCCATTGCAACAAGTTCTTCTTTAGTCGCAGACAGCCCTTCAACATTTAGAGATATAAATAGTCAGTGGCTGGCCTTAAAGGCGTGCGGGCATCGGCCTCTCTTCTTGCTCCAGACTGAGGGGGCTTCTGGCATCCGTTGAGCTTCTGGACATCGTTGTCTTTCAGCTCCTCGGCTTCGAAGTGTTTGGTAAAATTTGCAGGTAATACCGAGTATTACTTGACAGGGATCGCGACGTGAACGCTTCTACCTTGATCCCCATAATGATGATGATGATGCCGCCGACTAAGTTACCTGAGGGGAACAGGACCTGATCTGAGAATCCGGAGCCTGCACCGTGAATCCGCTCAGAATCGTTCCGTTGATGTCTCTGGCCTGCAGCATGAACCCGGTGAAATCGGGTGATCCAGACACAGTCACTGCAAAGACAAAGGTCCCCCGTGTAGCCTCACACAAAACTGTAGGGTCAAGTGCTGTTCGTGAGTAATAATAATAATAATCCATCCATCCATTTTCAGAAACAGCTTAATTCTGTACAGGGTCGCGGCGAGCTGGAGCCTATCCCGGTAGACAGAGGGCGCAAGGCAGGGGAGCACCGAGGATGGGACGCCAGTCCATCGCAGGGCGCCTGGGGAAATTTAATCGGTACGCCGATTAACCTGGCAGCATGTCTTTGGACGGTGGGAGGAAACCGGAGTGCCCGGCGAAAACCCACGCGGACACGGCGAGAACATGCAAACTCCACACAGAAAGGCACCCCGAGCCGAGATTCGAACCCGGGACCTTCTTGCTGTGAAGCGGCAGTGCCACCCACTATGCCACCGTGCCGCCCGAGTAATAATAATAATAATTTAAATAATAATTTTACATTTATAACGCGTGGCACATATTCATTCACTGTCCAAGTTACTCGTTCGACGAGAGAACGACTCAGAGGCGTAGCGAGGAAAGCGCAGAGAGGCGGAGGAGGCAGCCAGGCGGTTTTGCCGGTGCCATATTGCCACACACTGCTTCCTGTATATTATGATGTTATCGGCCGGCAACTCGCACATTCACACACACACACCCAACGAATCCACTCGTCCACCAACTCACCCACCCAAAAAGATTACCCGTATAGCCTTAACAGACTGTAGGGTCAAGTGCCGTTAGCGAGTAGCACCTATGAAGGTCGACACGGCACACGAGGAGGTGGGTGACCAGCACCACGCCCGGCCGCCATTGTCTCCCTAGTGGCAATGTTTACACAGCGCACTAGGTTCTCATTTGAGGCTGAGTGGACCTAGGGGAGGCCCAAGACCGGATCAGAAAATCGTCACCGGTGTTGGCCGTGAGCGGGATTCGAACTCGGGTCGCCAGATTCGTAGCCCAGCACGCTCACCACTGCGCTACCGCTCCCCACCACCCTGTACCACACAACCACAACCGCGGAGAAAACGGGTTGGACGCCCGCCCGAGTTTCCATACCGGTGATGGGCGTCCCATCGACGAAGTTGGTGCTGCTGACGGTCACCACGTAGGGCGACGTGGTGGTCTGAGCTGTGGTTTCGTGTAGAGGCCCCATGGTACCGCACTGGCTCTCCACATTCCCCGAGGCAAAGGCCCAAGCCGGGGCCACGTGGTTCAGCGTCAACATCGCCACCACCATCACCACCGTTGTCGTCATCGATGTCGTCATCGACGTCGTCATCGTTACCGCAATCCGTCGATAGTCCTTGGGGGGCGGAGGCGGAGTGGAAGAGATAATAATAAAAATCGCATTTTATAGAGCGCCTTTCACCCGAGGGTCACAAAGCGCCGCACAATAATAATATCAATTTGTATAGCGCCTTTCACCCGAGGGTCACGAAGCGCTAGGCCGCGAAGAGAACGGCATGTCAACAACGAAAGAAAAAACAACCAATAAAAACGAAAATTAAATGATTAATAATAATAATATCAATTTGTATAGGGCCTTAAGGCGGTTCGATTCCCGCCTCGGGCGCCTTTCTGTGTGGAGTTTGCATGTTTCTCCCCCTGTTCTGCGTTGGTTTCCTCCGGGCTTCCCCGGTTTTCCTCCCACAACTAAAAAAAACAAACACTGAATATTTAACTGGCCGATAACAATAATAATAATAGCGTTTTACATAGCGCCTTTCACTCGCGGGTCACACAGCGCTGCACAAGGGCCGCGAAGAGGACGGCATGACAACAACGAACGAAAAAACACAAACAATAAAAACCAAAGCAACGGAAAATAAATGATTAAAGGCGAACTTCCAATATACTGAAAGGTCGTGAAACTGGCATCACAATACACAGGACGCAGTGTCTAGTGGCCGGGTTGGCGCCGGCTGCCTCCCCCCTCCTNNNNAATCTCTGCGGTTCCCTTGCGACGCCTCCGTATCGGTGCCTTGTCCCGTGACCGAGCGTGGGAATTTTTTTTTTACTGTGGCGCAAAATACACACCGCGTTACCGTTACAACAACAAACACTGGCTCCATTATACATCGGGACACCTGAGCCCGGCAAAGACAAAGGTCCCCCGTATAGCCTTAACAGAACTGTTGGGGCAAGTGCCGTTAGCGAGTAGCGCCTATGAAGGTCGACACGGCACACGCAGAGGGGGTGGGTGACCGGCACCACGCTCAGCCGCATTTGTCTCCCCAGTGGCGATGTTTACACACCGCACCAGGTACTCATTTGAGGCCGAGTCGACCTAGGGGAGGCCCGGGACCGGTTTAGAAAATCGTCACCGGTGTTGGCCGTGAGCGGGATTCGAACTCGGTTCACCAGATTCGTAGCCCAGCGCGCGAACCACTGGGCTACCGCTCCCCAGCACACACAAAAGATCCCCCGTTTTAGCCTTAACAGACTGTTGGGGCAAGTGCCGTTAGCGAGCACCTATAATAATAATAGCATTTATATAGCGCCTTTCACCCGAGGGTCACAAAGCGCTGCACAAAGCTGCAGAGAGAACAACATGTCAACAACGACAGAGCACGGAAAATCAGCACGGCACACGAGGGGGTGGGTTACCAGCGCCACGCCCGGCCGCCTTTGTCTCCCTAGTGGCGATGTTTTCACACCGCATTAGGTGTGCTAGTGTACAGGTGTGTAATAATAAGAATAATAGCATTTTATATAGCGCCTTTCACCCGAGGGTCACAAAGCGCTGCACAAGGGCCGCGAAGAGAACGGCATGTCTACAATGAAATAAAAAACACAACCAATAAAAACCAAGGGAACAAAAACATTAAACGATTAAGGCTGCTTCGAATACACCGAAAGGTCGTGAAACTGTCAATCTTAAGAGCGGCAACAATCTGCCATCGTCCCCTAAGATGGCCGTCACACCCTTAAAGAAAAACACGGAGGGAGACAGGGAGGGTGAGACATAGGGACACAGAGACAGGAAGACAGAGAGACAGACACGAGGGGGGGAAACAACGCCAATCCAAATGGGTTATAGGTTACAGTAGCGGTCCTACAATCTGACTGGTGAGCTAGTCTACAGGTGTGCAGAGAGCTATTGTACAGGTATGTATAGAGGCGTCACGAGAGCTGGGAATTATGACCTCCCCCCCGGGCAGTGGGACGACCCAACCCAGGGAGGCCTCCACACAGCGCCTTTGTGATCTGGTCATTGTGACCACAGACACACCTACACACACCTGTGACGGACGCCTAGACACACCTGTGACGCACCTGTACACCAGTACATTGTGAAACCACGCGGTCGCTACGCCGATGTACAAAGACAATGATCACCCATATAGCCTTGACAGACTGCAAGGGGGGCAAGTGCCGTTAGCGAGTAGCGCCTATGAAGGTCGACACGGCACGCGAGGAGGTGGGTGAGCAGCACCACGCCCGGCCGCCTTTGTCTCCCTAGTGGCGATGTTTACACACCGCTCCAGGTACTCATTTGGAGGCTGAGTCGACCTAGGGGAGGCCCAAGATCGATTCAGAAAATCGTCACCGGCGTTGCTGGCTGAGAGCAGGAGTCGAACTCCGGTCATAGCCGGGTTCATGGCATAACGCGCTGAACACTTATATATACACCTGTACAAACACAAAGATCCCCCGTGTAGCCTTAACAGACTGTAGGGGCAAGTGCTGTTAGCAAGTAGCACTGGGTAACACACACATACACACACCTGCAACACACAAGTCTAACACACACCTGTAACACACAGACCTGTACCACACTCCACTCTAATAATAATAATAGCATTTTATAGAGCGCCTTTCACCCGAGGATCACAAAGCGCTGCACACACATGTAACACACACAACTCTAACACACAACTCTAACACACAACTCTAGCACACACAACTCTAGCACACACCTGTAACACACAACTCTAGCACACATATGTAACACGCACAACTCTAGCACACACCTGTAACACACACAACTCTAGCACACACCTGTAACACACAAACATGCAACACACACGCGGAACACACACACCTGCAACACACACAACCACACACGTGACACGCACAAGCCTAACACACAACTCTAGCACACAACTCTAACACACAAGTCTAACACACAAGTCTAACACACAACTCTAGCGCACAACTCTAGCGCACAACTCTAACACACAACTCTAACACACACAACTCTAACACACAACTCTAACACACAAGTCTAACACACACAACTCTAGCACATAACTCTAACACACATCTGTAACACACACAACTCTAGCACACACAACTCTAGCACACACACACACCTCTAGCACACAACTCTAACACACAAACATGCAACATACACTTGGACCACACACCTGCAACACACTCACCTGAATACGTCCGACCCTGAATGTTCGTACAGCTTCATCCTCCCGCCCCTATTTATAACCCTGCCCTCC
>JAZEWU010000013.1:9511944-9524232 GCA_036362915.1 Geotria australis
GTGGCGGTGGTGACAGCAGTGAATTGCGGCGGCGAAGGCTGCGTCTGTCCGTTGCGTTAAAGTTTGTTTTACAAAATATTTTTTACTTAATTGAGTCGATTCGCGCGTCTGTCTTTTCGCAGGAATCCCGCAAAAGAGCTTGCGAGCTCACTGGCTATTTTCCGCCGTAATAATAGTCAACGTTTATCTCTTCTCCTGCCGGCAAGCCTTCCGCAACTTCACGGGACCGCCTCGAGGCGCACCGAGCCTGGCAACGAGCGCCGTGGCGACGTCATCGGTGCCGCTGATGACGACGGTGACTGTCACGATGATGACAACGATGATAATAATAATAATAGCATTTTGTATAGCGCCTTTCACTCGAGGGTCACAAAGCGCTGCACAAGGGCCGCGAAGAGGACGGCATGTCAACAACGAAAGAAAAAACAACCAATAGAAACCAAAGCAAGAAAAATTTAATGATTAAGGCTGCTTCGAATATACCGAAAGGTCGTGAAACTGGCAATCTTAAGAGCAGCAAAAATCTGCCAGCGTCCCCTAAGATGATAGAGGTGATGAGAATGACGGGTGTGGGTGGGCGGTGTGAATGGAGTGGGCGGTGTGGGTGGTGCAGTGTGGGTGCTGTAGGTGGTGTGGGGTGGTGTGGGTGGTGCGGTGCGGTCGGTACCTTGGTGACGTTGTCGGGAACGCTATCAAACACGAGCCGCTGCTCCTCCCGTGGGATCTGCGAGTGCAGCGGCAGGAACCGGTAGCGGCCCCCTCCTGCGTAAAAACAAAGGTCCCCCGTGTAGCCTCAACAAACCGCAGGGTCAAGCGCCGTTTGCGAACACGGCACACGAGGCCGGCACGGCGCACGAGGGGGCGGGTAGCCAGCACCACGCCCGGCCGCTTTGCTCTACCCGGTGGCGATGTTTACGCGCCGCACCAGGTACTCATTTGAGGCCACTCGGGGAAGGCCCAGGACCGGTTCATCGCCGGTGTTGCGCCCTGAGCGGGAATCGAACTCTGGTCGGTGGGTTAGTAGGACAGCGAGCTAACTGCCACACCAACCGCTCCCCAATCACACACAGCGCGCTAACTGCTCCACTGTTAAAAACACGCTGCTGTCGAAGTTAATTGTCCCGACTAGATAGCCCCCGGTGCCCTGTGATGGACTGGCGTCCCATCCTGGGTATAATAATAATAATAATAGCATTTTATAGAGCGCCTTTCACCCGAGGGTCACAAAGCGTAGCCCTGCCTTGCACCGTGTATCTGCCGGGATAGGCTCCGGCTAACCGCAACCCTGTACAGTCCTACCCCGCTCTACGTCATGTATTGGTTCCAAAAGCCGTGACGTAACACGGTTTTTGACGTAAACCGGACGTTTAAAATGAGGACAAACGCCGTAAAACTAGCGTCAATAATTCGCGAAAGAATATAACTATCGCTAAACCTTACAGAACACTAAAAACACATTTCATTCATATTTTTTATGACGTAGATGACGTTGCTGAGTGACGTAACGTCGGACGTAATGACGTTCGCTGAACTGAAATTTACTCTATAAAAGTGGCGTAAATGCGTAGGCCGAAATGACGTAAAGCGGGGTATTTTGTTGGTTGTTTTTTCTTTCGTTGTTGACATGTCGTTCTCTTCACGGCGCTTGTGCAGCGCTTTATGACCCTCGGGTGAAAGGCGCTATGACCCTCGGGTGAAAGACGACGTTTAAGCACAAACCGACTACCCGCGTCCCCCCGTCTCACCGAAGTGCGGCTGGTTCTCCAGGAACTTCTGCAGGGCGAAAATGAGGTTCCAGCCGGGCAGGAAGATCAGGATGGCCCCGTGCACGTTGAGCGTGCCGATGTACCGGATGAGCGCCTCCACCAGCTCGAAGGACAGCTCCTTCTCGCTCAGCTGGGCCATCGCGCGCTTCGTCGATTCCGTGTACTCGGGCCCGCAGATGGCGTTGCAGTTCACCTGCCGCCGCCGCGGGTTGACGGGGGGGTCAACGGGGTCAAGGGGTGAACGGTCGGAGGAGCGACCGGTGGTCGCGCCGTGCCGGGTGATCTTTTTTTGAGGCCGGGTCGATCTACCGGAGGTCCGGCAACGGCGATTGTCACCGTTTGTTGGGCGCTAAATGGGAATCGAACTGTGGTCTGCCGGGATGGTGGCGCGGCCCGCTAATCACTAGACTAGCACTCGCCACCACACGTACCAAAGACACGCGCACACTCGCACAACTACATCGGTACAAAGACAAAGATCCCCCGTGTAGCCTTACCAGACTGCAGGGGCAAGTGCCGTTAGCGAGCACCTATCAGGGTCAACACGGCACACGAGGGGGTGGGTGACCACCACCACGCCCGGCCGCCTCCCTCGCGGCAATGTTTACACACCGCACTCGGTACTCATTTGAGGCCGAGTCGACCTAGGGGAGGCCCAGGACCGGTTCAGATAATCGTCACCGGTGTTGGTGGCCGTGAGCGGGATTCGAACCCGGGTCGCCAGATTCGTAGCCCAGTGCGCTAACCACTGGGCTACCGCTCCCCACATCAGTACACGCACACGCGCGCACACACACACAAACCTCCTCGTCGCCCCCGCCGCCGCCATCGTCGTCCTTGTCCTTCCTGCGCTTGTCCGGGGGAGGCGGCACGAAGTTCGTCATCTGGATGCAGTCCTCCAGCAGGTACTCTGTGCCCGCGGGCACACACGGAGTGGGTGAGTGAGTGGGTGGTTGAATGAGTGGCTGAGTGAGTGAGCGGGTGAATGAGTGAGTGGGTGGATGAGTGGATAGGTTAATGAGCGAGTGGTTGAATGAGTGAGTGGGTGGATGAGTGAGTGGGTGGGATAATGAGTGAGTGGTTGAATGAGTGGGTGAGTGAGTGGATGAGTGGGTGGGTTAATGAGTGAGTGGTTGGATGCGTGGGTAAGTGAGGGAGTGGATGGATGAGTGGGTGGTTGAATGAGTAGTCGAATGAGTGGCTGAGTGACCGCGTTCGCCCCGCGGTTTACGCCCGTGACCTCGGCTGGCTGTGTTGACCTCCGAGGGGCCCCCCGGCGGCGGAGGTTCGCACCTTGCACGGGGAAGGTGCGCCCGAAGACCTCGATGACGGGGCAGCAGGCGAAATACTCGCTGAACATGGTCGTGTCGATGGTGGCCGACATGAGCACGATGCGGGCCTCGGGGAACGTGCGCATCACGTCGTTCAGCACCACCAGCAGGAAGTCCGACTGCAAAAAAAAAATAATGACGATGACAACATTGTGTTGATGTAGGTTTTCACGGCTCTTCAGGGTAGAAGGTAGAAGCGTTCACGTTGCGATCCCTGTCAAGTAATACTTGGTATTACCTGCAAATTCTACCAAACACTTCGAAGCTGAGCTGAAAATAATAATGTTAATGAATGCCTTTCACGGTAAAATCCCAAAACCAAACACACGGACACAAAGACAAAGAACCCCCGATATAGCCTGAACAGACTGTAGGGCCAAGTGCCGTTAGCGAGCATCTATGAAGGTCGACACGGCACACGAGGGGGTGGGTGACCAGCACCACGCTCGGCCGACTTTGTCTCCCTAGTGGCGATGTTTAAACACCGCACTAGGTACTCATTTGAGACTGAGTCGACCTAGGGGAGGCCCAGGACCGGTTTAGAATATCGTCACCGGTGTCGGCCGTGAGCGGGATTCGAACTCGGGTCGCCGAATTCGTAGCCCAGTGCACTAACCACTGGGCTACCGCTCCCACACAGGCACACGGACAAACGGACACACAGACACACGGACACACGGAAGTGTGTGGGGAGTGGGGCCTCACGTTGAGGTCCCTCTCGTGGATCTCATCCACGATCACGTGACTGATGCCCCGGAGGCCGGACTCCAGCTTCCTGAGCAGCACACCTGGGTACCGGGGGCGGGGGGGGCGCCGGGGAGCGGCACACAGGGGAACATCGGTCAGCACACACGCGCCCACACTGCCACCCTCCTCTCCTCCGCTCTCACCACCCTGAGCTTTCCTTCAAATGAATACCTTCGAAGTTGAATGTATATATACACACGTTAGAAACTATATTTATAACGTGCACATATACATCCCGGCTCGGGTGCCTTTCTGCACGGAGTTTGCATGTTCTCCCCGTGTCCGCGTGGGGTTTCGCCGGGCACTCCGGTTTTCGCTCCCACAATCCGAAGACACGCTGCTGCAGCGTAGGTTAATTGGCCTGCAGACTAAATCGCCCCCGGTGCCGTGATGGACTGGCGTCCCATCCTGGGTCTGGCCATCCCTTGCACCCTGCGTCTGCCGGGATAGGTTCCGGCTCACCGCGACCCTGTACAGGCTTAAGCGGTTTCTGACAATGGATGGATTGATTATTATTGTTGTTGTAATAATAATAATAATAATGTCGGCTGCGGTTGTCGTGGCGGTTACCGACGGTGCAGAACAGGATGCTGCCGTGGGGTCTCGGCAGGATGGACTCGAAGCGCACGCTGTAACCGCAGCTCAGGCCCACGTCCTCACAGCGCTCGGCAGCCACACGCTCCGCCACCGACACCGCGCTGATGCGCCGGGGCTGCCGACAAAGACAACAACGGTCACCCGTGTAGCCTCAACACAGGCTGTAGGGTCAAGTGCTGTTAGCGAGTAGCACTGATATATTTGCTATAATTATAGTTTTTGTTCTAGATCTGTGCCTTGTTATTGTCCCCCCCCCCCAACACCCAGCTTAGCTTAACTTGTAAATATTAAAACATTGTTACTATTTTCGTTTTTTCATCCTAGTATTTTTAAACCCTTGTGAATGTGGAGAAGCAGACCATACTATGGAGCACTACCTTGTCTGCGCTCTACTACCCAACCTCTGCAGCTCAAAATACCTTGGCAGAGTTCAATAAAAATGCAATGAACTGTGAAAAGAAACGGGAAACTGTCATATAACCATCACGCTTCGAAGAATCGAAAAGAAGAAGGCAGTTTCACGACCTTTCACTATATTCGAAGCAGCCTTAATCATTTATTTTTTCTTGCTTTAGTTGCTATTGGTTGTCTTTTTCTTTCGTTGTTGACATGCAGTCCTCTTCGCGGCCCTTGTGCAGCGCTTTGTGACCCTCGGGTGAAAGGCTCTCTTTGAGGCACGGATGTTACCACTGCGCCACCACAGCTTTAGCGAGCAGGGGTGCACGCAGTGGGACGAGCGAAGGTGCGGGGCTGGCGAACCCGACCCACCTGCGTGACGACTATGTTACAGTTGGCGCCGCGCCCGTCCAGGATGAACTGGTCGAGGATGAACTGCGGCACCTGCGTGGTTTTCCCGCAGCCCGTCTGGCCGCGCACGATCACCACCGGCCGGTCGCGCACCGCCGACAGGAGCTGCTCGCGGAACTCCGCCACCGGCAGCTGCTGCCGCTCCGAGCACATCTGCGAGCCGCGCGATCGCCGCGGCAACCCCGCCGGTTAGTCCCGGTTGCCGAGGCGACCGCCGAGGTCACGCCGAGGTCACACCGCAACACACATCGATTATCGAGCGAGGGGTGGAATCTGTGTCGATCGCGGGATCAATGTGTCGATCGAGGGATCGATCTGTACATGTGGGATTAAGCCATATTGACCAATTGATACTGATCCCAGGATCAATCTACATTTCCGGAGGGATCGATCTGTATCGATCGAGGGATCGATCTGTATCGTTCGAGGGATCGATCAGTATATGCGGGATCAATATTTATTGATCAAACGATATTGATCCCGGGATCAATCTACATTACCCGAGGAATCGATCTGTGTCGATCGCGGGAACGATTTTTACCGATGGCTGGATCGATCTGTATCGATGGCGCGATTAATCTTGCTATGCAGGATAAATCTATATAGACCAATCGATACTGATCGCCTGATCAGTATCGCCCGAGTAATCGATCTGCCGTATCCATCGAACGATCGATTCATCTCCTGAATGAGGGGGGCGGAGCGAGGCTGTTGCCAGGGGCTACGGGGGCGGGGCCGGCCGCTGGGTGTGTGGACCGCGTGACGGGCTGCGAGCCAATGGCGTGCCTGCTTGTAGCTGTCGTCGTTTTCCATCTTGTAGACGAGGGCGCTGTGCAGGTCCCTGCTGATTATCTCCGGCGTGGCCTGCCACGCACATGCCACACACACGCGCCACACACACGACCGTCAGCATCATTATCATAAACAGCAGCAGCATCACTGTTGTCGTTATCACCACAAACATTCATCATCATCATCAGAAACATTATAAATGAGTGGGTTTTTTTTTAGTTGTGGAAGGAAACCGGATGAGCAGCAGCATCATTGCCATTATTACCACCAGCACCATCATCATCAGCAGCAGCCTTAGGTGCTACTCGCTAACGACACTTGACCTCCCCCAGTCCACCGAAGCTACCCGGGTGACCTTTGTCTCTGCGCGTGTCTCCTCACGTTGGCGAGCGGGCCCTCGTCGATGTTCATGCTGGTCCACGGGTTCCAGTTGGCCTGCGGCGGGGACCACGGAACCACGCCGGCAAAGTTCTGTCGCGCCGACGGCTCGAAGTGCGCCAGCTTGTTCACGGTGAGGCTCACCGCCTCTCCCGGGTTCACCGGCTACGAAGGTAAACAGACGCATAGATGAGATGTGTTATTGTTAAAGCAGAAAATACTAGTGAGCTTGCAATGCGGGATTCCTGCAGTGGCAACAAACGCTCGAATTGACAAAAATAACTAAAAATATTTAAATCACTAAACTGTGTGTGGCAATATGGCGCCGGCAAAACCGCCTGGCTGCCTCTTTCGCCTCTCTGCGCTTTCCTCGCTACGCCTCTGAGTCGTTCTCTCGTCGAATGAGTACCTTCGACAGTGAATGAATATGCGCCACGCGTTATAAATGTAAAATTATTATTATTATTATTAAAATATTAAAAGTTGACAGGAACCACAAAAATATAAACATTTACACACGTCATTGCAAGAGACATAAGTGACCAAGTAAATAAATAATCATAAATATGTATTCAGAGTAGTTAAAAGAGTTAAACATTCCGATGGGAATACATTGAAAGGAGCACGTTAAAAGAGGCAACATTTGCAACATTTCAACCACAGTTGATCGCAACAGACAAAGATCCCCCGTATAGCCTTAACAGACTGTCGGGGGAAGTGCCGTTAGAGAGCACCTATGAAGGTCGACACGGCACACGAGAAGGTGGGTGACCACACAGGGACAAAGATCCCCCGTATAGCCTTAACAGACTGTAAGGGCAAGTGCCGTTAGCGAGCACACACGGCTACACACACACACACGGGGGCGGCCGCTCACCGGCGGCACGGGCTCGAGGCCCAGCTCCTGCACCACGCTGTGCAGCTCCTCCTCCACGTCGGCCGGAACCACCACCTCAAACGGCTCCAGCTGTCGGGAGGGGGGCACGGGGGTGGGCACGGGGGGGGCACGGGGGCCATGGGTGAGGGGGGGTAGACGGTGGTGATAAATGGTGATATGGTTTTTTTCTTTGTTGCGTGTGTCTATGTATATGTTCTTGTGCTTCAATGTTAATTGTTTAACTTAGATTGGCGTTGTTTCCCCCTCATGTCTGTCTCTCTGTCTTCCTGTCTCTGTGTCCCTATGTCCTACCCCTGTCGCTCACCCTCCCTCCCTGTCTCCCTCCGTGTTTGTCTTAAAGGAAGTGACGGCCATCTTAGGGGACGCTGGCAGATTTTTGCCGCTTTTAAGATTGCCAGTTTCACGACCTTTCAGTGTATTGGAAGCAGCCTTAATCATTACATTTTTGTTGCTTTGTTTTTTTATTAGTTGTTTTTTATTCTGTCGTTGTTGACATGCCGTTCTCTCCGCGACCCTTGTGCAGCGCTTGTGACCCTCGAGTGAAAGGGACTCTATAAAATGCTATTATTATTATTATCCGCCGCTGTCCCACGACGATCTGCTCGCCTGCTCTCTCCCACCCCTCCTGCTCGCGTGTTTGTGGTGTCAATGCAGGAATCCCGTAAAGAGCTTGCAAGCTCACTGGGTGTTCTGCTGTAATAATAAAATATTGCCCACGCTGACTCGGCCGCTTTCCTAATCGCCCCGCTCTCCCACTCTCGCCCGGCCTCCCCCTCGCCCGCTCCCTGGCTCTCTACCGCTCTCTCTCACTTTCCCGTGCTGCCACTCGTCCACTCTCCCCTTCTTCCACTCTCTGCTTCTCCCACTCCACCGCTCGCCCGCCCCACCGCTCACCCGCTCCAACCCTCTCCCGCTCGCCTACTCGCCCACTCACACCCCGCAGCCCGGCCCTACTCCGGGACGCTCTCCGCTCCAGTCTAGCATTCTCAGACGCAGCTGCCCATCTACGCCAATCTCGCCCAACGCCCTCCCAACAGCCCACGCTCGGCACCCGCCGCGGTGCCAGCCCGGGCGCCGGCGCCACCCCGCGGCCCAACTCACGGCCTCAATCTCCTTCTTCTTAGTCTGTCCGGAGAAGGGCTCCACCACGCCCAGGTGGTAGAGCTGGCGCACCAGCGACAGAGCGCACGACTGCGCCGCCAGCTTCTTGTTCGAGCCGTGCTCACGGGCGAAGATCTCTGCCGGCGGCGAGGAGCAGGGGGGCGCGGTGGAGGGGGGCGAGAGAGGATCGGAGGGCACGGGGTTAAACGGGGAGACTTACGACGCGACACGGTCGGACACGGGGAGACGCGTGTGGAGACACGGTGATTTTTTGAGCTGCGGTTGATTTTTAGAGACACGTGGGAGCGTGCGAAGACACGGACGGGATGAGCAGATACACCGTGCGACAAGGAATCAGAGTCGCGAGGTGAGGGGGAGACGCAGAGGGTGTCAGGGAGACACGGGGAGCGCGGGGGAGACAAGGGGACATGAGCCAGACACGGGCTAGCAAACGTGAGCGTCGCGACAGCTGTGGTGGTGCCGATAGCGGTGGCAATGATGATGCAAGTGACGATGGTGAAATCAATGACGAAGATGGTGCCAATGACAATATTAAAAACATTATATTTAAAACGCACACATATTCATTCACTGTCGAAGGTACTCATTCGACGAGAGAACGACTCAGAGGCGCAAGAAAAGCGCAGACGGACGAGGCAGCCAGGCGGTGTTGCCGTCGCCATATTGCCATACACTGCTTCCTATATATTACGATGTTATCGACCAAATCATTAATGAGTGGTTTTTTAAGCTGTGGGAGGAAACCGGAGAATACGGAGGAAACCCACGCCGAACAGGGGGAGAACACACAAACTCCACACGGAAAGGCGCCCGAGCCGAGATTCGAACCCGGGGCCTTCTTGCTGTCAGGCGCAGATGTTACCACTGCGCCACCCTGCCGCAATGATGATGGTGGTGATAAACGATGGTGATGATTACGACGGACGACGATTACGACAACGACGATGATGGCCCAAAGGCGCACGTCCTCACTTCGTCCCAGCTTCTTGATGAAGAGCTGCATCTCGGCTATGAAGCTCCTGGGGTTGTCACGGGAGACGAGGTGGAGGGAGGGCGGCCGGTGTAGGGGAAAAGGCGGGTGCGACACGAGACACGTTAACACCGCGGGCAACGCGCCCCACTGCCAAGCGGGTGCTCAAAGCCATCCGATTATCCGCGTGATTTGCGGATAACAGGAATCATGTGGAAAATCGGTTCGTATTATCATTGACTACCCCCCCATTCATAATAATAGGAAACACGATTTCTAACGCGCCAACTCGCGTATTCATTCAATGTCGAATAGAGAGAGAACGACTCGGAGGCGGGCAGGGGGAAGGCAGCCACGCGGTATCCGGCGCCAACATTTGCCAGACATTGCTTTCATATACATTATGATGTTATCGGCCAATGCATTAATGAGACATTTTTTTTCAGTTGGGGGAGGAAACCGGAGAACCCGGAGGAAACCCACACGGAACATGGAGAGAAAAGACAAAAACGCCACGTAGAAAGGTGCCCAAGGTGGAAATCAAACCGCCTCGGGCAGGACTATCTTTACGTAAGGCGCAGATGTTACCACTGCGGGAGGAAACTGGTTAACCCGGAGGAATGCCACGCAGAAGAGGGGGAGAAAATATAAACGCCACATAGAAAGGTGCCCGAGGGGGGGCATCGAACCACCTCGGGAAGGAACTTCTAATTTTTAATTTAATCTATTCATCTGGCAATAATGCGCCTGAGCCGGCAACCGCAGCCTAACCAACCACAGGTCATTCATTCATTCATCGTCAGAAACCGCTTAATCCTGTACAGGGTAGTGGTGAGCCTGAGGCTATCCCGGCAGACACAGGGCGCAAAGCAGGGCTATACCCAGGATGGGACGCAAGTCCATCACCGGGGCACCGGGGGCAATTTAGTCAGTAGGCAAATTAACCTACACAGCAGAATGCCTTCGGTATGTGGGAGGAAACCGGAGTGCCCGGCGAAAACCCACACGGACACGGGGAGAACATGCAAACTCCACACAGAAAAGGCACCCGAGCCGTGATTTGAACCCGGACTGTGGGAAGAAACCAGAGTGCCCGGCACACGTCAAAGGGCGACAGCGGAGGGTGGGGAGAAGGGAGCGGAGGGGTAAGGTGCAGGAGACGGGAGGAACGGGGGGGTGGGAACGGGGCGGGGGGGGGGGGAACGTGTGGCGTACGTGATAGTGCGGCGGGGAGGGCCTCGCTAACGGCACTGCGCATCCACAGAGCCCTGGAGGAACAACAACAGCGGAACGGTTACAACCGCACGGGCCACGACGGTCACCGGCTCGCGCCAAACAGCGCAGGCGGGCGCGTGGAGCGTGGAGCGCGGAGCAAGTCACAGGCCGCACCCGATCCTGCCGCGTTTCGCCGGAACCCGGAAACGGGAACTGTGGCAGGAGCGGGTTCGTTGGGTCGGGTGTCGTCGGAAAACCGCGCCGCCGCCCTGGGTGGTCGCGGCACAGCCCACAACCGCCCAGGGGGTGACCGCGGTTGTTTTTTTTTAATTTGGCGCCGTTCGCGGTAAAATCAGGGGGATGGGGGGGACGGTGGCAGGAAAGCTCGGTAGTTCGGGAAAACTGCTTGATATAACAAAAAATATTTTTTTCTAATTTATTTGATTTTTGTTTACCACGGAGCGGATCGTGTGTACGGCACAGACTGGGGTTCACGGGCGGGGTCGCGCCTCCACGGCGCCATCCCGTCCCGTGGTCCCGAACGGTGGCGGGCGTTTCAGCCGGGAGAGAAAATCACCGGCGGTGAGGAGCTCCGATCACGGACCGTGGATTTGAGTTCGAGCAGCCCCCCCCCCCCCGGGGATGTCGTTGTTTTATTTATCTGATCGTTGAAAGTGAACAGATTTCATTTTAGTTCCTCCAAGGTTCTGTGCAGCGCCTAACACGGTGCCGGGAAGTGGACCGCTGGGCAGGCGCGGTGACCACAGGAAAATGGTGGTGATGACGGGCGATGATAAGGGATGACTTATGATAGTATCTGCTCTCTCTGTTGTGTCAATGCAGGAGTCCCGTAAAGAGCTTGCAAGCTCACTGGGTATTTGTTTGATGTAGTAATAAACATCTATCTATCTATCGATCTCAGTCTCACCCACTCACTCTCTCCTTCACCCACAAGACCTGACATCTAAGGTCCAATGTCTAAATTTCATTATTGATTATGACTGCCCATCCCTCTCACTCCCCCCCCCCTGCCAGGTGCATTAATGGTATATACCCAGCCACATATCCGATCCTCACCCCCAACCAGGTGTTTCCGTGGTACATCCCTTACAAGATATCCCCACCACTCAACTGCCAGGTGTCCCAGTTGCACATATCTAGCCACATATCCCTATCACCACATCACCTTCTCACCCCTACCGAGTGTCCCAGTGGTGCATGCCTAGCCACAAGACCCTATCACCCCCTCACCCCTACAAATTTAAAACGCGCACCTATTCATTAAATCTCAAAGGTATTACTTCGAAGAGAATGACTCAGAGGTGCGAGGAAACCGCAGAGAGGCGGGGAGGGGAGAAGGCAGCCACGCAGTTAGCCGGCGCCAACATTTGCCAGACACCGCATCCTATATATTATGATGTTATAGGCAGATTCATTAATGAGCGTGTTTTAGTTGTGGGAGGAAACCGGAGAACCCAGAGGAAATCCACGCATAGCAGGGGGAGAGAACACACAAACTCCACACAGAAAGGCGCTTGAGGGAGGAATCAAACCGCCTCGGGCAGGACTTTCTTTATGTGAGGTTAGAGATGTTACCACTGCGCCACCCTACCGCCAGGTGTCTCAGTGGTACATCCCTTACCACATATCCCCACCCCCCCTGCC
>JAZEWU010000013.1:9655876-9665916 GCA_036362915.1 Geotria australis
CCCATCCATCACTCGTGGGGAGCTGAGTGGGTGGAATTGCTCATCATCATTATCATCATTCTTGATGTTACCGACATGCCGTTCTCTCCACGGCCTTGTGCAGCGCTTTGTGACCCTCGGGTGAAAGGCGCTTTATAAATGCTATTATTATTATCATCATTGTCAGAAACCGCTTAATCCTGTACAGGGTTGTGGAATGCTACGTGTAAAATGTTTTGTTTTGGTTGGTTGATTTAAATTTGGTTATTTATGAATCTTGTATATATTTTGATTATTGGCAGCAATTCGCATGTCTGTTGTGTCGCGGGAGTCCCATAAAGAGCTTGCAAGCTCACTGTGTATTTTTCTGCTGTAATAATAAACATCTATCTATCTGTCTATCTTGAGTAAAAAAAATATTAAATCTGTTCTTAACGATCCGTGAAAACCAACATTCATTAGCTCTGTTTAACAACGATAATACTATAATAGAGGGTGGCGCGGTGAGTAACGCTGCCGCCTCACAGCAAGAAGGACCCTCGTTCGAATCCTGGCACGGGTGCCTTTTCCGTGTGGAGTTTGCACGCTCTCTCCCCGTGTCCGCGTGGGTTTTCGCCGGGCACTCCGGTTTCCTCCCACAGTCCAATGACATGCTGCTGTTGCTGCATAGTTTAATCGACCTGCGGAACTAACTTGCCCCCGGTGCTCCTGTGAAAAAAACCGGCGTCCCATCCTGGGTATAGCCCTGCCTTGCGCCCTGTGTCTGCCGAGATAGGCTCCGGCTCACCGCAACCCTTGTACAGGATTAAGCGGTTACTAAACACGAGTGAGTGACAATCGTATTTTGATGTGTTAGGTTCGTAAATTGTAGCGCCTTTCACCCACAAGTGTCAGGGCGCTGCAGAAACCCGCAGAGAGATGGGTGGCAGGCAGCCACGCGGTCAGCCAGCGCCAACCCGCCAGACACCGCGTCCTATATATATTATGACGGCAATCGACCGACTGATTCGCGAGTGCTCTTCATTTGCGGGGAGAAAAGCGGAGAACCCGGAGAAAACCCACGCAGAAGAGAGGGAGAGAACACACACATTCCACACAGACTGCAGGGTCAAGTGCTGTGAGCGGCACCGGGGGTCAAGGTAGAAGCGTTCACGTCGCGATCCCTGTCAGGTAATACCTGGTATTACCTGCGAATTCTACCAAACACTTCGAGAGGCCGAGGAGCTGAAAGACAACGATGTCCAGAGGCTGACACCATCGTGCTGCTTCGAAGAATCGCAAAGAAGAAGCGAGCAGCACCTATGAAGGCCGTCACGGCGCACGAGGGTGTGGGTGGCCAGCCAGCCCCACAATCTCAGTCTCCCCCCAGTGCTAATGTTTACAGACGGAATCAGATCGTGATTTAAGGCTGAGTCGACCTAGGGGAGGCCCCGGACCGGTTCAGCTAATAGCCACTGGTGTTGGTGGCTGGCTGCCGCTGCGTCGACACCCTGCCGCCCATAGTACGTGACCGGGCTTTTGATTGCCCTTGCCTGTTATATAATAAAGAATTACACGCGTAGGACATCAATGTTTATTAATCACTGTGGCGGCGTGGCGGTGAGTAGCGCTGCCGCCTCACAGCAAGACGCACCCGGGTTCGAATCTCGGCTCGGGTGCCTTTCTTCGTGCGGAGTTTGCATGTTCTCTCTCCCCGTGTCCGCGTGGGTTTTCGCCATCGGGCACTCCGGTTTCCTCCCACAGTCCAAAGACATGTTGCGGCATAGGTTATAATTGCCCCCGGTGCGCTGTGATGATGGACTGGCGTACCATCATGGGAATAGCCCTGCCTTGCGCCCTGTGTCTGCCGGGATAGGCTCCCGCTCACCGCAAAGCTGTACAGGATCGAGGTATTTTTGAAAATTGAATGGATGGACTAATACACATCTGTCGATCTTTTGCCATTTCCTTTGTCGGAAACCGCTTAATCCTGTACAGGGTCGCGGTGAGCCGGAGCCTATCCCGGCAGACACAGGGCGCAAGGCAGGGGAACACAAAAAAAAACAAATTTGTTGCTGATTTTCCGTGCTCTGTCGTTGTTGACATGTCGTTCTCTCTGCAGCTTTGTGCAGCGCTTTGTGACCCTCGGGTGAAAGGCGCTATATAAATGCTATTATTATTATTATTAACACCGAGGATGGGACGCCAGTCCATCGCAGGGCGCCTGGGGAAATTTACTGAGTACGCCGATTAACCCGGCAGCACGTATTTGGACGGCGGGAGGAAACCGGAGTGCCCGGAGAAAACCCACGCGGACACGGGGAGAGCACGCAAACTCCACACTGAAAAGCCCCCGAGCCGAGATTCGAACCCGGGTG
This sequence comes from Geotria australis, assembly GCA_036362915.1. Classification (NCBI taxonomy): domain Eukaryota; kingdom Metazoa; phylum Chordata; class Hyperoartia; order Petromyzontiformes; family Geotriidae; genus Geotria; species Geotria australis. The sequence goes on from JAZEWU010000013.1 coordinate 9,658,213, forward strand.
CTTGTTGCTGTGAGGCGGCAGCGCTACCCCACTAAGCCACCACAACCAGTGCCGTCCATCAATCGATCTTCGTTCTGTGTAAATTAGAGGCGGGATAATTCCGAGGGGGGGATCCGGAGGCGGGGCGGACCCACATGTGGGGGGCGTGGTCATCGTCGCGGGGGGCGTGACCTACGCCGCGTCAGTTTAAATAGACGTGGGCGTGACCCGCCCGCGAAGTGGGCGTGTCAGCGCAACGAGTGGGCGGGGTGCCACGGTTAGGGGCGGAGCTGTATAAATACTGCGGGGCGGGGTGTTATAAGCAAGGGGGGGTGGTTGGGTGGTGGTATATCTAGCGGGTGGGTCCTGGCGAGCGAAGCTTCGTGCTCCGCGCGGCTCGCCTCTAGGAGCGCGAAGCCTGTGTCCCGTGAGCGGCCGGGAGAGTGGGCCCCGCGTCTCTCCCCCTTTCCCCCCCGTGTCTCCCCGTGTGTGTGTGTCTCTCCTTCTCTCTCTATCTCTAGCTCCCCGTGTTGTCTCTGCGTCGTCTCTGCGTGTTGTAGCCGCTCGTGTGCGGCGTGTCTTCCGGTGTCCACGTTGTTGTGTATTACCCACCCCACCTCGCTTGGCCTGTCTTGTTTTGCGTGTGTGTTGGTGTTTGGGTGTGTGTGGCCCCGTGTGTGTGTGTGTGTCTAACCTTGTGTGTAGTCGCGTGTGTTGTTCCTGTCTGTGTGTGTGTGTCCCCTACCCCCTACCCCGTCTGTCTGTGTGTCTTCTTGTCTCTTTGTGGTGTCCGGTCTGTCCTGTTCTCCCCCTGTGTCTGTCTGTCTGCTGTATCCTCTGTGTTTTGTCCTGTCTGTGTGTCTCTCTGCTTTCCCCACGTGTCCTTAAAGGGCAAGCGTTGGGGAGGCCAGCACTAACCACGTATGGAGACCAAGCCATATTTTCGTTTCGGTAAGCGAACATTCATGGCTCCTGTGTACACTCGCTGTAACATGACATTGTGTGTGTGTGCTTGTGTATACATTAGAGCGCATCTCTGCTAGCAGACACACACTGCACTGTGTAGTGTGTGTGTACATGGTTATTTTTCTGCTGTAATAATAAACATTTATCTAAATAAATATCCATCCAGTGTGTGTATTACGCACCTGCAGTGTTGTGCCCTAGTTAAGTGAGAATTTGTCTCGAGAGAGAAACAGCGCTGTTGGGATAGCCATGGCGAGCATTCCTCGTCAACTCACTATTGTAAGCTGTTGTGCAAGTGCGCTGTGCACGTATTAATAAAGTACACGTGTATAACGCCTTGTAAGGTATGCAGTCAATCGTGCAGTGTACAACATTCCATGCATCTATCTATCCACTTTGAATGATTTAAATCTGTTCCTAGACAGTATACGGTATAGTACATATTCTGTACTGTATTGTACTGGCATTAGTCATTAATCGCAGAGTGCATAGTACATGCTTATCTGCATAGCATGCTATGTATACCTCACAATGCAAACTACTTGATTGTGAATGGAATACAGTACAATATTGCGTACAATAATGTATTGTTTGTGATCGCATTGCAAACTACATGCGTTGCCTGCGCATACATTACATAATACTCTACACGAGTATATATATTTAATGAATGTGTCCAGTATTGCAGAACATTGTGCGAGTTTGTCTACCAGAAGTGTGTAAGTAGGAGTAACGATGCGTACATGTATGATATTAAAATGTGTGCATGGAAAACGCCTTTATGTGCACGTACGTGATAACCTTACGCGTATTACACGTGTACTAATTGTCACACATGTACGGAATAAGTAACACGCATTTGTGTATTGTTTAATGGTCCTCGATCCACTGCTAGCGTAAGGCCTGCTCGTGACACGTTCATGGTGAACTTGTGTTCAAAGAGCTTGACAGAAACTTTAAAGTGGCGAAGCTTATTGTTGACAGGTCTGGTGTTGTAACTGGCTATCCGCTTTCCTAATCTCGGACACTTTGATGCACTTAATAGATTAGGAACTTCGCGAAAACCGTGTACAAGAAATGTGTACTTAAGCAGCCGAACGCAATCGTCTCTACATGGTCGTGTATTCTGAAATTGTTGTTACTCGCCGCGTGTGTTAAAAGTTTATCGTTAACTGGCAGTATTATTACAACAATGACGACGGTAGCACAGTACTAACAATGAGACTGTTACAGTTGTGAAATGTGTTCTGTAAACACGGGTGTTTTGCGGCCCTGTCCGCCGCTCTTGTAAAGAAAATGCGCCGATATCGCTTGAGAATTGAACTCTGTTCGACGTTTTAAGCTTAACTCTAAATCAGCTGAGCTTTGCTCCGAGAGAACATTGGGCGTTGTGACAATTAAACATTAATGACGTAAAGTGGAATAACAAGGTTTAAAAAGGCTAACTTATTGATGCCGAGAGACGGGAGCGCCCTGCGGCCTGGTCCGAAAACACCCAGAGTCTGAGCCTGTGGTTAGTCTAGCCGAGATGACGTGTTGTCGCTATTATTTTTATGCCATTATATGCTTAAAAACAACGTTTTTATCCGACGATAAAGTTCACACGCGGCACAAATAGTCGACCGGCGAACTGTTATCGCCTCACGTCTTGGTTCGTGTCAAAGATTTTAATTCGAGAATGATCGAACTCGCCGTGAAATCCAAAGCGACCTGTCCGCGGCCTAGTGAAGGCTTCTAAGAAAAGTGCTGGAAGTTATATAACATTAATAGTTTTAAGTCCTTAAACAAACGCGGCTGCTTGAAACGGCGTTAACGCTTCACGTTCTGTGCACCTTTCAATGCTTAAAAACAGTCCGTTTTCACCATGCAAACTTTTTAACACGTCAACAGTGGCACAAGCAAAGCGATGCACAGGCCGAGGCTAAATATTTCTGTGTCAAGTGTGCAAACGTTTATTTAGCATTAACTGCATAGATGTTTACAGTGTGTAACACTTGCTGTGCCTTCCGTGCCTTAATATGCAAAAGTATCGTAAGCATCCAGGTATGTACAGTATTGCCTCTGTACTGTATAGGGGTGGTAATGTGTCTCTATGGGGAGCGGTGGCTCAGTGGCTTGCGTGCTGGGCTACAACCCTGACTGACCCGAGTTCGAATCCCGCTCACGGCCACCGACACCAGTGACGATTTTCCGAACCGGTCCTGGGCCTCCGCTAGGTTGACTCAGCCTCATACGAATACCTAGTGCGGTGTGTAAACATTGCTACTAGGGAGACAAAGGCGGCCAGGCGTGGGTGGGTGGGTGGGTGACCAGCCACCTCATGTGCCGTGCTGGCCTGTTATAAGATGCTCCCCACGCTAAAAGCACATGACCCTTACAGTCTGTCAAGGCTATACGGGGGATCTTTGTTTCTGTGTCAGGGCTGATGTACGGTCAAATACCTCGCATAGTTCGCAGGAAGCCGGGGAAAATAGCAAACCAAGTGCGTAAGCGACGCAGTGGTGCAACTGGGAGGAGTGCACAGGACGGTGCACATGTCTTCTGACGCCCATTTTTCATAGGGGTTTTTTTTTCATGTTGTGATCTTTCCTGCGCCTGTAAGCCCCACCACAAGCCGTTCTTGAATAGCATACGGACTCGTATCGGCCGACTGACATCAACAAGGCACGGCGGCCTTCCGGTGAGGATCGATGCCGCCTCACGGCAAGAAAACCCGGGTTCGTGTCCCCGGCTCGGGTGGCTTCCTGCGTGGAGTTGCAACTTCTGTGGCAGGAGACGCACACACAGACAGTCGAAAGAAGAAGCCTAGGTTAATTGGCCTGCGGACTAAATTTCCCCCCGGTGCCCTGTGATGGACTGACGTCCCGTCCTGGGTATAGCCGCGCCTTGTGCTCTGCGACCGCCAGGATAGGCTCCGGCTCACCGCGACCCCGTAGAGGATTAATCTGTTTCTGACAACGGATGGGTTGTAAAGTAAGGAGGTCATGGCCGGATGGCACGATGGATGACTGTCGAGCACAGCGAGTGAGCGGCAGCCGAGCAATGGAATGCATCCGTGGGGGGGGACCTCCTCTGGGAGACGGAGCGATGTTGGTTACGGTCACGTGCTAGCGCGCGCTGAATTTTCGGATTGTAGGGCGGCACGCACGGTGGCCTAGCCGGTGAGTAGCGCTGCAGGCTCGCAGCAAGATGTCCCCGGGGTCGAATCCCGGCTCGGGGTGCCTTTCTGTGTAGAGTTTGCGTGTTCTCTCTGCCCGTGTTTTCGTGGATTTTCGCCGGGCACTCCGGTTTCCTCCCGCACTCCAAAGACACGCTGCTGTTGCATAGATTAATCGGCCTGCTGACTAGCTTTCCCCCGCTGCCCTGTGATGGACTGGCGTCCTATTCAGGGCATAGCCCCGTCTTGCGCCCTGTTTCTGCCGGGATAGGTTCCGGCTCATCGCGACCCTGTACAGGATTAAGTGGTGTCTGACGATGGATGGATCGGTTCGATTCCCGCTCACAGCCACCAACACCGCTGACGATTCTCGGAGCCGGTCAAATGTGGCCGGCTTGGCGTGGTGTTGGCAAAACCACCACCTCCTTGATCAGCGTGCCGTGCCGGCCTTAACGTTTATAACGCGTCAAACATATTTTCATTCAGTGTCGAAGGTATTCATTCGAAGAGAGAACGACTCCGGAGTCGCGAGAAAAATAATAATAATTATTATTATTAGGAAACAGTGCGTCGTGCCAACATTGCCACACACTGCTTCCTATATATTATGATGTCATCGACCAACAAATTAATGTGGTTTTTTTTTTAAGTTACGGGAGTAAACCCACCCAGAACAAGGGAAAGAGGGAACGCACGAACTCCGCACAGAAAGGCGCCCAAGGCGGGAATCGAACCGCCTCGGGCAAGACCATTCTTTCTGCGAGGCGCTTCTTCTTCCTTGCGATACTTCGAAACACGATGGTTAGCTTCTGGACATCGTTGCTGATGTTACAACTGCTGTTAGACGCTGCCTAACAGCACTTGCGCCAACAATCTGTTAATAATAATAATTAATAATAATAATTTTACATTTATGACGCGCACATATTCATTCAATGTCGAAGGTATTCATTCGACGAGAGAACGACTCAGGCGTAGCGAGGAAAGCGCAGAGAGGCGGAGGAGGCAGCCAGGCGGTTTGCCGGCGCCATATTGCCACACACTGCTTCCTATATATTATGATGTTAAAGGCTTACGGGGGTGATCTTTGCCTGTTTCTCTGTTGGTTAGGTTTCATATTGCCCCGGGGTGGTCAGTAAGTGACCTTGGCCGACCATCAACATTCTTTCGGAGAGTTCCCCAAATGTTGATTGATGTCACGCTCGCGTCTGATGCCCTTGGAAATCGCCCGATACAGACTTTACAAGTTTACCTCCCAGTTGATTGGCGGGGAGAGCGGAGCGGCCAAACAGCGCTGGTTTATCGCGTTGTTTAGTCGGGAGCACCAGCGGCGTTAACATCGGCGCCTCGCAGAGAGAAGGTCCTGTCCGAGGCGGCGGTTCCATTCCCGCCTCGGGAGCCTTTCTGCGTTCTTCTTCTTTGCGATTCTTCGAAGCACGATGGTTGAATCACAGTTTCCCATTTCTTTACACAGTTCTTTGCATTTTTATTGAACTCTGCGAGGTCTTTTGAGCTGCAGAGGTTGGGTAGTAGAGCGCAGACAAGGCAGTGTTCCGTAGTACGGTCTGCTTCTCCACATTCACAGGTGGTTGGGCCGGTCTTGTAGCCCCATCTGACCGAAGCAGCATCTTTTGATCGTCCCGTTCTAGTTCTCAGGCGGTTGAGTGTCTTCCACTGAATCCATGGTGCGTCTGAGGGCTCACACTCCAGTTGCAGGAGGGTCACTCTCAAGCTATTGCGTCCAGAGCTGGATGGAGTCTGGTTTCTTCTCGAGATGTCGTTAGGGGCTGCACATGGCTGGAGTTCGTGTATTGGCTTCCCCTCCACCCCCCTGTTGCTTGCATGGGTTTCCTTAGGGTTCTCCGGTTTCCTTCCATGACTAAAAGAACGGTCGTTAGTTGGCCGATAACATGATCATTTATGGGACGCAGTTCCTGGCGAATGTTGGCGCCGGTTTATCTGCTTGGCTGCCTTTACCAACCCTCTCACTCCTTTTGAGCCGTTCCTCGCTTCGAATAATAATCATAGTCGTAGCATTTTGCAGAGCGCCTTTCACCCGAGGGTCACAAAGCGCTGCACAAGGGCCGCGGAGAGAACGGCACGTCAACAACGAAAGAAAAAAAACAACCATTGAAAGAATACTGTGCCGCGCAGCATCCTAAATTGTAATATTTGCATGTTCTCCCCGTGTCCCCGTGGGTTTTCGCCGGGCACTCCAGTTTTCTCCCACACTCCAAAGACGTGCAGCTGTTGCTGCTGCATAGGTTAACTGGCCTGCTGACTAAATTGCCCCCGGTGCCCTGTCAAGGACTGTCGTCCTATCGTGGGTACAGGCTCCGGCTCAGCGCAACCCTGTACAGGATTAAGCGGTTTCTGATAATGAGATCTTCTTCTTTGCGATTCTTCGAAGCACGATGGTCAGCCTCTGGACAATGAGATGAGATTATTAAAATAAATGTTGGGTTTTTATAGACAGTTTTGGGGATCTGAGAATTTCCCTTAATAATAATAATAATCTACTTTAGTAATAACGCGTGGCGCATTTTCTCTGGGCGCGTTGCACCCGTTGATTCGGAGGCGCGGAGACACCCCGCTCAGTCGGTTTGTTGTGCGTCGGTGAAAAGATCTGCTCGTCCGTGTCGAGCGTTCGTTTACACCGCCCACGTTCTCCCTCGAGAGATCAACCCACTACTCGCACAGAGAAAGATTAAGATCCCCCGTATAGCCTTAAAAGACTGTATGGTCAAGTGCCGTTGCCAGCACCATAATCCCTTAGGAACAACTGAAATGAGGCACCATCTGTTTGGACCGAATCACGTGACGCGCGAGATTAAATTAACCGTCTGTGTGGTGGTCAATTGCGGGACATCCTTGTCCCTGCCGTAGTAACGTGGACAGCATTGTAAAACCTCGATCCAACACATGTTTAACGCGCCTCGATTCAACGGACTTTGAGATCGGAGCCTGTGTAGTGTGTTTTGATGGGAGCCAGTGCGGTCTTGGAGATTGGAGCCAAACCGCCCCGGGTAGTAATAATAATAGTAGCATTTATAGAGCGCTTTTCACCCGAGGGTCACAAAGCGCTGCACAGGGCTGCGGAGAGAACGACATGTCATCAACGACAGAGAACGGAAAATCAGCAATAATTTGTTTCGGGGTTTTTTTTCTCTTCATAATCCGAGCTGTGGAGAGAACGGTAGGACCTTCTCTCTGCAAGGAGGAGGAGGCACGGCCCCAGTATGTCATCTTGCGTGCGCGCGTGTGTGTGTTACTCGTGTGTTGCCGCAGTGGGGCCGAGTGTGAGTCCTCGTTATGTAATTTGCGTCGGCAGGCACATTAGCTCAATAAGTCCGGCTCTGTGGCCCTAATCCAATCAGGGATTAGCGCTCAATTTACCAATTTTAACCCTTGTTGTGTGTGTCGTTACTTTTTTTTTTTTGAGCGCCGGGCCGTCTCGGATTCCCATCGTTCCCGCGTCTCTTGCCCTGAGGTTCGAGACGAAATCATGTTGTCCGTCGTGAATCCCGGCGTCCGTCCTGGAAGCTGCTCGGTCGAGACGGTGATTCTGAAACCCGGTGTTAACCCAAGACACCGACCTTGAG
>JAZEWU010000013.1:9716038-9730506 GCA_036362915.1 Geotria australis
TACACTCATGCACTCACTCACTCACCCAACACACTCACCCACTTACTCAACACACTCACCCACTCACTCACTCACCCACGCAATACACTCATTCACTCACCTGTCAGGTAATACTTGGTATTGCCTGCGAATTCTACCAAACACTTCGAGGCCGAGCTGAAAGACAACAATGTCCAGAGGCTGACCATCGTGTTCCGAAGAATCGCAAAGAAGAAGAAGACCAAGTATTACCTGACAGGGATCGCGACGTGAACGCTTCTACCTTGACCCCCGAAGCCGAGCTGAAAGACAACGATGTCCAGAAGCTGACCATCGTGCTTCGAAGAATCGCAAAGAAGACCCAACACACTCACCCACTCACTCACTCACTCAACACACTCACCCACTCACTCACTCACCCAACACACTCATGCACTCACTCACTCACCCAACACACTCATGCACTCACTCACGCAACACACTCACCCACTCACCCAACACTCTTAACACACTTACTCACCCAAAAACTCACCCACTCACTGACCCAACACACACACTCACCCACCTACAGTGTCGCTCACCTAGAGGTCTTCCTTCCGGCTCCTGTGTGACGCTCTCTCCCGGGAGAGAGAGGGTGGGAGAGAGGGGGAGGGAGGGTGCAGAGAGAGGGAGAGGGGGGGTGTCAGAGTGAGAGAGGGGACAGAACGAGGGAGAGACACACATAGAACACATCGAAAGACAGAAACACAGATAATAGATTCACAGAGAGAGGGAGGGAGAGAGTGACACACAGATAATAGATTCACAGAGAGAGAGGGGGGGAGAGAGGGGGAGGCAGGGAGAGTGTCCGGCACACAGAGAAAACATTGAGAGGGCGGGAGAAGGGGGAGAGAGAGGGTGCGGAGAGAGGTGACCCAGTGAATGCGGCGCTGTGGCTTTAAAGGGCCCGCGCACACTCCACCTCTCACCCGGCCACTCACCCATTCACTCAGACACCCACTCACCCACCCAATCACTCAGTCATCCAATCAGACAGTCCATCCACTCACCCATCCAGCCACTCAGTCATCCACTCACCCAGCCACTCGCCCACTCACCCACTCGCCCACTCACCCACTCATTCAGACACACACACACACCCTCTCATACCCACAGATATTCACACGGCCGGCAAAGTTAATAAACACCTAGGTTTGAAGTCGCGAAATCATTACATAATCATTCGGCTACAGTCGTGCTTCATAGCAACAAGCGTTCGGGTTTGATCCCCGCCTCGGGCGCCTTTCTGTGTGGACTTTGTGTGTTCTCTTCCCCTTTTCTGCGTCGGTGGGTGAGTGGCTGGGTGGGTGAGTGGGTGGATGAGTGGGTGAGTGGTTGGGTGAGTGAGTGGCTGGGTGGGTGAGTGGCTGGGTGGTTGAGTGGATCGGTGGGTGGGTGGGTGAGTGGGTGAGTTGGTGAGTGAGTGGCTGGGTGGGTGACTGCCCTTCTCTGACATTCCTCCCCTGGGTCGGAACACGAACCGGATTGTTTTGATATCTTGATATAACGATGTCACGATTTCACGTGCCCCCGTGCAGAGAAGGTCCTGCCCGAGGCGGTTCGATTCCCGCAGACTCCAATGTTAAAGCCTCCCAAAGACGCCAATGTTAAAGTCTCCCATAGACTCCAATGTTAACCACCTGGCTGCCCCTCCTCCGCCTCTGAGGCGTTCTCTCTTCGAATGAATACCTTCGACTTGGAATGAATGTGCCACGCAGCGTTACAAAATATATGTTTTATCGATGATTACGGGACTTCATAAACACCCTGCACACGGTTTTGAAAGACACAGGACCCAGGTACAATTTGCATTTGTTTATTTACATCAAGAGAGATTTGTAACTTGCATCGCCGCGTCTCACCCCACACCCTCCCAACGAGCCCGACACCCAGCAAACGCTGCCCGGCTAGGTTTGCCACCTGTCGCAGGTTTGCCGGGATTGTTCTCTGTTTGAGGCGACCATCCCAGAAAGTCTGTACTCCTACCTCTAACACTGGCTTGCGTCTCTGACGCCGGCTCCCGTCTCTAACACTTGCAAGCTCTGGATGCGGGATTCCTGCGACGCAACAAACGTTCCAACTAACCAACGCGAAAAAACAATACGGCGGTCCCTCGCTCTTCAACATGAATCCGTTCAACAACACAGTGTCACAATGTGAAAGCGTCGTAAAGTGAGACCAATCATACTAGACACACTATTTCATGGTGATTACTGTCAGCAATTCGCATGTTTTCTGCGTCGCAGGAGTCCCGTAACGAGCTTGCAAGCTCACTGGGTAGTTTTCTGCTGTAATAATAAATATCTATCTGTCCATCTTATAGAGCGTATACCGTTAAGCGAGGGACCACCGCGTCGTTCCCCGCTTTACGACGGTTTCGCGTCACGACGCGCCGTTCCCGGGGGGAGCGGGGGTCAATTCACAGGAACATCTTGCTGAGCCGGCGCCCGAGCCTGGCCTCCTCCTCCCTCTGCCGCTCGCGCAGCCCCGCGAGCGCCGCCCGCACGAGCGCGCAGCCCGGCCGCGCCTCCAGCGCCAGCCTCAGCTGGGCGCGCGCCCCCTCCGGGTCCCCGGCGCGCTCCAGCGCGGCCGCCCTGCGTCGGAGCCACTTGACGTTGCCGGGCGCCAGGCGCAGCGCCCGGGCGCAGCTCTCGGCGGCGTTGGCCGGCTGGCCGAGCAGCAGCTGGCACGCGGCCGCGTTGGCGTAGAGGGCGGCCGCCGGCGGGCGGAAGCGCTCGGCGGGCAGCGCGCGGCGCAGCGGCAGGAGCAGGCGCAGCGCCTTGGCGTAGCGCCAGGCGGCGGCGCGCGGCAGCCCCTGGGCGTGGCGCGCGCCGCCGCGGTCCTTGTGGTGCAGCGCCAGCCGGAGCCGGGCGTCCGCGGGCATCTCCCAGCGCTCGGGCACGCGGGAGAAGGCGAGCAGGGCGACGCGCAGCGCGGGCCGGCGAGGCGCGGCGGGCGGCCGCAGCTCGCACACCTCGCCGCGCAGCATCGACTCGAGGCAGCGGTCGAGGGCGTCGCCGGCGTCGGTGTCGCCCTCGCCCACCGTCACGTCGAGCCACGCGTCCAGCGCGAACGGGAGCCAGCGAGCCGGCGAGCCGGGAACTTTATCGGTCGGGGCGGGGTCAAGGTTGGAGTTGGCGCGGCCGGGACCGGGACTTGGAGCAGTGTCGGAGTTGATAGGTTCGCGGGGAATTTTGTCGAGGTTGAGATTGGAGTTAACGGAACTGAGACCGGGGATCGGAGCGTTGTCGGAGCAACCAGGTTCACGGTTGTTGATGTTTGTGACGTCGGAATGGGGAACTTTAGGGTCACGATTGGCGTCAAGATTGGCGTTAGCGGAGCCGAGATTGGGACTTGGAATAGTGGCTGTGGAGCCGTCACCGGGATTAGCGTGAGGTTCCGTGTCACCAGGGTTTGAGTTTAATGAGCCGGCGCTGGGATCGCAGTGTGCGGAGTCAGGGTCAGAATCGGGGCTAGGGTTAGAGGAGTCGGGGTTAGGATTGTGGTCAGGGTCGGGCGCCAGGCTGAACATAACGCGGCATCGCGCCCCGTCCCGCGGCCTACTGTGCCCGCGTCCCGGCACGATCACGATCTTGGTGAACAGGGCGCCACCCGGGCACCGCCACTCGACCCGGATCGGCCGCTCATCCATGGGGACCTCGGAGGAGAGAGAAACACGGGGTGAGCGGGTGAGAGACAGGGTGAGAGAGGTTAGAGACGGGGTGAGAAACGGGATGAGGAGTCCGAATTCGATTCGATTCTTCGAAGCGTGATGGTTATATGACTGTTTCCCATTGCAACAAGTTCTTCTTTAGTCGCAGACAGCCCTTCAACATTTAGAGATATAATAGTCAGTGCTGGCCTTAAAGGCGGGCATTGGCGTCTCTTCTTGCTCCAGACTGAGGGGCTACTGGCATTCGTTGAGCTTCTGGACATCGTTGTCTTTCAGCTCCTCGGCTTCGAAGTGTTTGGTAGAATGTGCAGGTAATACCAAGTATTACTTGGCAGGGATCGCGACGTGAACGCTTCTACCTTGATCCCCGAGGAGTGAGAGAGAGGGGGTAACAGACCGGATAAGAGGAGTGAGAGACGGGATGAGACGGATGAGAGAGGGGTGAGAGAGGGTGAAAGAAGGTGGGTGAGGGAGAGAGGGGGTGGGAGAGACTGGATGAGTGGGATAAGAGACGGTGAGAGAGGGGGTGAGTGACTGGATGAACTGTAAGGAAATGGGAGACTGTTATTTAACAGTTTACTGGATGAGAGATGGTGAGAGAAGGGGTGAGAGAGAGGGAGAGGGGTGGATGAGAGGGGGTGAGGTGGGTGAGAGACGGGATGAGAGGTGAGGGGGGGAACCCTGAGAGGGGGTTTGGAAATCAAACCCCGTTTGAATGGGTCCATTGCGATCCTTAGGGTTCTATATACGTACGGAAGACGCAACTGACTTGACAGGTAACTGCGTCGCGGTGAGAATGCAGCCGCCGCGCGCTCCCCGCCGCCACCAGGTCTCTCCCCGGAGTCGGTTCGACCCCCCGCGCCCGGCAACCTCCACTTAAACTCGCTCAAAATTCGAGTTCTGTTGCGAATTGCCCGCGCTCGCTTAGCGGCCGCCCGTCTCCACCAGGCCGCGCCTTACAATCCGTAACGAGGATAAGCGCTGGCGCGGCTCGTGATTGGCCAACAGCCTGGAGCTCAAACGACCAATCGGAAGCGAGTTCGCTCCCGGACGTTGACCTAAGCGGACTAGGGAATACAATAAAATTGCGACCAATGTGAGGGCGCGTTGCTTGCGAGCGGGCGACGGTGGGCGAGGCGCCACATCGGCAGCACGGGCCTAGCCGTCGTAACTATGGAAACACATCCTTTTTACGTCGGTCGTCGTAACTACTCGTTATAGTTAATTGTTTCGCATTACTGTAATCATTATAAGAGACAACGAGCGTCGTCTGCAACACGTAAGGGTCGCTTTGTGCGCGGGGTGGACGCTGGGAGTCACGGTGTTAGAGGTGGGAGTCACAGTGTTAGAGATGGGAGTCACAGTGTTAGAGATGGTAGCCAGTGTTAGATATTAGAGTCAGTGTTAGAGATGGGAGTCAGTGTGTTAGAGATGGGAGTCACGGTGTTAGAGATGGGAGTCACAGTGTTAGAGATGGTTGTTACGGTGTTATGGATGGGAGTCACGGTGTTAGAGATGGGAGTCACGGTGTTAGATATGGGAGTCACAGTGTTAGAGATGGGAGTCACGGTGTTAGAGATGGGAGTCACGGTGTTAGATATGGGAGTCACGGTGTTGGGAGACAGGAGCCAGTGTTAAAGTCAGGAGGCAGTGTTGGAGATGGGAGTCAGTGCTGTAGATAGGAGACAGCCAGTTTCTAAGCTGGAAGGAACCTTTGAGCTGTGTAGCTTTTTGTAACAGTTGTCCAGTGGGGAGGAGTAAGCAAATTACAACGTCTCAGGGCACGGGGGCAATTTAGTCAGAACAATTTACCTGGCCAATTAACAGTAAGGATGTTTAGTACACTCTATGGGTTCCTGTATGCCAGTATATAAATGATGTACAATATATATACAAGGTTTTTGCCCCTTCTGGCAATGACACAAGTGTTAAGATCTTCACACACCAGACAGACACCTTTTACAAAGTGTCCAGTTTGCAAGCAGCCACACTTGCTTGTGGCAAAAACACATGCGGTTAGGTGTGGCCGCTTGCAAACTGGACAACTTTGTAAAAAGGTGTCTATTTGGTGTTTTATTTCATTGTATGGCAGGAATCCCGCAAAGAGCTTGCAAGCTCATCGGGTATTTGCTGCTGTAATAATATACATCTATCTAATTCACATAGGCTCCGGCTCACTACAGCCCCGTACAGGCCTAAGCGGTTTCTCACAATGATTGAATGACTTAACCTCTGCAGCAGCAGCGTGTCTTGTAATCCGGTCTCTCTGCTTCCCTGTCATCCGCAGTCTCTCTCTCTCATTCACTTCCCCATTCCATCTCAACAACCCGAGGTAATTTTTCGTCTGCTCCAGAGCTTTGCAAGCTTACCGGGTATTTTTTTTGCTGTAACAATGAGCATCTGTCAATAAGTGTTATAGACAGGAGAAAGTGCTATAGACGGGAGCCAGTGTTAGAGATAGGAGCCAGCGTCAGATAGAAACCAGTGTTGGAGACAGAAGCCAGTGTTAGAGACAGGACTTGCAAGCTCACTGGGTATTTTCTGCTGTCGTAATAAACATCTATCATCTATATCTTGTGCTTTAAATGGTTCGAGCCCACTGGTAACAGAGTTAGGCTAAAACAGAGTTTGCACGGTAGGGAGCACGGGTGGTAGTGCATCTGCCAGTCATCCCGGTCAGTCAGCCTATGGCACCTGGGTCTGTCCCGTGACCTCCTATCGGCGAGCCTTCGACACGTCACGCGGCCCCGAGGTGCACCTGGCCTGGCACAGGCGCCGTGGTGACGTCACCGCCGCTTTGTGGCGAACGGTGGTTGTTGTCAGAGTCAGGCCTTTGAACTGTATTCTGTTGGCGGTAGAAACGCTTCTTCTTTGCGATTCTTACAGAAGCACGATGGCCAGCTTCTGGACATCGTTGTCCTTCAGCTCGGCCTCGAAGCGTTTGGTAGAAACGCTGTGGGATGATGATGCTGATGGTTGCTCTTCAGAGCTGCTCTTTCGGGATAGCCGTGTCACTGCGCGCTCTCGCTCTCTACAGTCGATCGATACACAGTCTATAGTCGATACACACAGTCTGTAGTCTATACACACAGTCTGTAGTCTATTCACACAGTCTACAGTCTATACATACGGCTTATAGTCTATACACAGCTTATAGTCTACACACAGTCTATACACAACAGCCTATACACACAGTCTATACACTACACACACAGTCTATAGTCTATACACACAGCCTGTAGTCTATTCACACAGTTTACACTCTACAGTCTATACACACGGCCTATAGTCTACACACAGCCTATAACAACAACGGGGGTCAAGGTAGAAGCGTTCACGTCGCGATCCCTGTCAGGTAATACTTGGTATTGCCTGCGAATTCTACCAAACACTTCGAAGCCGAGGAGCTGAAAGACAACGATGTCCAGAAGCTGACCATCGTGCTTCGAAGAATCGCAAAGAAGAAGATAACAACAACACAACCGCCGTTTGCCACTAAGTGGCGGCGACGTCACCACGGCGCCTGTGAACATCAGCAACAACATCATCGTCAGGCGATGATGCTGATGATAATACTAATCTACTTTTTGTAACGCGTGGCGCATTTTCTCCGGGCGCGTTGCACCCGTTGAATCGGAGGCGCGGAGCCCCGCCCAGTCGGTCTGTCGTGAGTCGGTGAAGGGGTGACTTTTTAAGAGTTTTTTTTGAAGGCTGATGCTCATGCTGCCGGTGTCTCGTTGTGATTTGGCACTCAGCGCGGTGATCCCAGGACGAACCTCCGTCATCACCGCGACGCGCGGGACAAACCACCACCAGGTTGTCGACGACCTCGACGGCGAAGATGGTGGGAACGGCGGCGCTATGACGTGATTCTCATCTGCAGCAGGGACTCGGGGGGGCTGGAGAGAAGTGAGAGAGGGGCTCAGCGATGTTTGCGAAGCTCAAGAAGCGTATCTCGGAGGAGGAGGGTGGGGTGCCGGTGCGGGGTCTCCCCGGGTCGACCGTCGCGGGGCGACTCCCTCGCTCGCTCAGCCGAGAGTCACTCACCTCCACCGGGGCCGACTCGGGCGATGACACGGTGAGAGATGCACTCGTAGCATACACAGAGAGATCCGTTTTCTAAACCGCTTGTCCTGGTGGGGGTCGCGGTTCGAATTCGATTCTTCGAAGCGTGATGGTGACATGACAGCTTCCCATTGCAACAAGTTCTTCTTTAGTTGCAGACAGCCCCTTAACATTTAGAGATATAATAGTCAGTGCTGGCCTTAAAGGCGGCGGGCATTGGTCTCTCTTCTTGCTCCAGACTGAGGGGCTTCTGGCATCTGCTGAGCTTCTGGACATCGTTGTCCTTCAGCTCGGCTTCGAAGTGTTTCGTAGAATTTGCAGGTAATACCAAGTATATTACTGGACAGGGAACGCGACGTGAACGCTTCTGTTTTGACACGCTGGAGGGATTATGTCCTTCGCCTGGCCTGGGAACGCCTGGGAATCCCCCAGGAATAGCTGGAGTCTGTTGCTGAGGAAAGGGATGTCTGGTCCACCCACCTGTGCTCCCCACCGTGCCAGATCAGATTGCTGAGTTTTAGCTAAAACTCAGCCGGTCATCTCAGTCAGGCAGCCAAACGGCACCTGGGTCTGTTCCGTGACCTCCTGTCAGCGAGCCTTCGACACTTTGCGCGACAGCCTCAAGGCGCACCTGGCCTGGCACAGGCGCCGTGGGTGACGTCACCGCCACATAGTGGCGAACGGTGGTTGTTGTTGTGTTGTGTTGCCGGGCGCAGTCTCTGGATGGCAGCGCCTCCCGGGAGGAGCTTCTGGGGCTCCTGTCGCGACGCACCGATCAGATCCGCAAGCTGGAGGCCAAGCTCGGAGGTGAGACGCGGGGTCGCGGGGTCAGGGGTCAGAGACTGGGCGGCAGGGTGGCGCAGTGGTCACATCCACACCTCCTCATGATAATAATAATAATAATAGAATTTTATAGAGCGCCTTTCACCCGAGGGTCACAAAGTGCTGCACAAGGGCATTAGAGAGAACAGCATGTCAAAAACGACAGGAAAAAAAAGCAGCTAATAAAAACCAAAGCAACGAAAATTAAATGATTTAAGGCTGCTTCGAATATACTGAAAGATCTTGAAACTGGCAATCTTAAGAGTGGCCAAAATCTGCCAGCGTCCCCTAAGATGGCCGTCACTTCCTTAAATACCCGAGGCAGGAATCGAACAGGCCTCGGGCAAAGACCATTCTTTCTGCGAGAAGAATTGGTCTTGTCCGTGCCGGTTCGATTCTGTGTGTTCTCTCCCCCTGTTTCTGCGATGTTGGTGGTGATGTGGATGACGTCGATGATGCCGTTTGCACATTAGCACAGCGAGTTGGCACGGATGGGAGCTCAGGTGGTGCATCTGCCAGTCATCTCGGTCAGGCAGCCCGTGACACCTAGGTCTGTCCTGTGACCTCCTGTCGGCGAGTCTTCGACACTTCACGTGGCCTCAAGGTGCATATGGCCTGGCACAGGCGACGTGGGGACGTCACCGCCACTTAGTGGCAAATGGCGGTTGTTATATGTTATGATGTTGATTATGATGTGGATGACATTGATGATGATGATGATGGTCATGATGATGATGATGCGGGTGATGATGTTGATGGTGATGTGCAGAGTGTGCGGAGCAGCTGCGGAACACCGCTCGGCTCAAGGAGAAACTGGAGGCGGCTCTGGAGCGCCAGCAAGACTGTACGTGACTCTTGCTCATAATCATCATCATCATAATACTCGCTATTTATAATGCCTAAAATCGGCCCGGTGCCCTGCGATCGACTGGCGGTCCCATCATGGGTATAGCACTACCTTGCAAGGCCCTGTAGCTTCTTCTTTGCGATTCTTCGAAGCGCGATGGTTAAATTACAATTTCCCATTTGATTTACACAGTTCTTTGCATTTTTTATTGAACTCTGCGAGGTCTTTTGAGCTGCAGAGGTTGGGTAGTAGAGCGCAGACAAGGCAGTGCTCCATAGTACGGTCTACTTCTCCACATTCACAGGTGGTTGGGCCGGTCTTGTAGCCCCATCTGACCAAAGCATCTTTTGATCGTCCCGTTCTAGTTCTCAGGCGGTTGAGTGTCTTCCACTGAATCCATGGTGCCTCTGAGCCAGGAGGGAGGTCTTCGGCAGGGGGGATTCCCATGCCAGTTGGAGGAGGGTCACTCTCAAGCTTTTCCATCCAGAGCTGGAGTTTGGTTTCTTTTCGAGATGTTGTTAGGAGCTGCACATGGCTGAGGTAGCTTCTTCTTGACTTCAGTCGTTGGGCCCTGTAGCTGCCTGGATAGGCTCCGGCTCACCACGACTCCGTAGAATATCAAGTGGTTTCAGACAACCACGACGATGATGATGACGACTATGTTCACGTGTGAGTGTGACCTCTCACCCCGTGACCCCATTGGTGACCCCGGGCAGCATCCATGAGGAAGATGCAGGAGCTGAACGAGTCGTATCAGGCCAAGCGATCCAAGATGGCCGAGAACGCCACCCTGGCTCTCGAGAAGAACAACAAGGTGAAGGCGATGGTGGTGGTGGTAATGATGGCGGCGATGGGGAGCGGTGGCCCAGTGGTTAGCGCACTCGGCTACGAATCTGGCGACCCGAGTTCGAATCCCGCTCACGGCCAACACCAGTGACGATTTTCTGAACCGGTCCTGGGCCTCCCCTATAATAATAATAATAGCATTTATATAGCACCTTTCACCCGAGGGTCACAAAGCGCTGCACAAAGCTGCGGAGAGAACGACATGTCAACAACGAAAATGAGTACCTAGTGGGGAGACAAAGGCGGCCGGGCGTGGTGCTGGTCACCCACCCCGTCGTGTGCCGTGTCGACGTTCATAGGTGCTCGCTAACGGCACTTGCCCCTACAGTCTGCTGAGGCTACACGGGGGATCTTTGTCTTGGTCATCACGGCGCATGTGCCAGGCGTCACCGCCACCTGGTGGCGAATGGCGGTCGTCGTTGTTGATGATGGTGATGTGATGTTGTCCTCCAGGAATGGACGGAGAAGCTCGCGGCGATTGAAAAGGTGAGTCCAACCTGGGCTCACTCTCCGTGACAGGGTGAGGAGCACAGCAATCCGGTCAGAACCTCGGAGTAGAGTCGCTGCTCCTTCGGATTGAGAGGAGCCGGTTGAGGTGGTTCGGGCATCTGGTAAGGATGCCCCTTGGGAGGCTCAGTCAGTCAGCCAGTCAACCACTCAGCCAGCCAATCACTCAGCCAGTCAATCACTCAGCCAATCAATCACTCAGCCAGCAATCACCGAACCACTCAATCACTGAGCCAGTCAGTCAGTCGCTGAGCCAGTCAATCACACAGCCAGTCAATCGGGCATCTGTTACGGATGGCCCCTGGAAGGCTCCCCCGGGAAGTCTGGCAGGCCACGGGTCCTTGATAGGTGCCTCCTCGCTAACGGCACTCGACCCTACAGTTTGTTAAGGCCACACGGGGGGTGGGGGTGGTGGGGATCTTTTGGCACAGGAGAGGAAGGAGCTGGCTCTGCGACTGGCCGAGTTCGAGGAGCGCAGCGTCGACTTCTTTCAGCGGCGCGACGAGCGCGACGAGCTCACGGAGCTGCAGCAGCAGGAAACCGCCAAGATCAAGCACATGGTGCGGAGCCGACCTCCCGACCCCCCGCCCCCGACACCGAGCCTCGCACACACGAAAGGAACGAGATCGCGGATGCAAGCGGCAGAATGGAGGTTTCTCCTCCGCACGGTTGCCGGGCTCGCTCTCCGTCACAAAGTGAGGAGCACAGAAATCCGGTCAGAACCTCAGAGTAGAGTCGCTGCTCCTTCGGATTGAGAGGAGCCAGTTGAGGTGGTTCGGGCATCTGGTAAGGATGCCCCCTGGAAGGCTCCCCCGGGAAGTCTACCAGGCACGGCCCACTGTGCAGAAACCTAGAGGCCGACCCAGGACACGCTGGAGGCATTATATCCTTCGGCTGGCCTGGGAACGCCTGCGAATCCCCCCCCCCCAGGATGTCCAGAGGCTGACCATCGTGCTTCGAAGAATCACAAAGAAGAAGAAGGAAGAGCTGGAATCTGTTGCTGAGGAAAGGGATGTCTTGTCCACTCTCCTTGGACTGCTGCCACCGCGACCCTCATCAGGACAAGCGGTTTAGAAAATGGATGGATAACTTTCGTGACCAATGTTATCCATAGTCTAGGTCTATTTACGAGTTAGGTCACCTCAGATCGTTGTTCCCGATGAAACGTCGTACCTTCATTGTGAATGTTGTGGGCTCGCTCTCCGACATAGCGGTGTCATGCTGAGGTAGTAATGAATTGGCACGTTTTTGTTCACGTGACAACCCTTTACTGATTGGCTGTGTCGGGTGGAGGCGGGTTTACGACACTTATGCATTTTTAAGTGACCTAACTTAACTCGTAAAAACAGCTAGGCTATGGAGAGAGATAGATGTTTATTATTACGGTACCTAGTAAGGTGCGTAAACATCATCACTAAGGAGACAAGGGCTGCCGGGCGTGGTGCCGGTCACCCACCCCCTCGTGTGCCGTGTCGACCTTCACAGGTGCTGCTCGCTAACGGCACTTGCCCCAACAGTCTGTTAAGGCTATACGGGGGATCTTTTTGTGTGTGTGCGCACGCGGTGTGTATGTGCGGTTGGTGCGCGTGTGTGCGCGCGCGCCAGCTTTTACGCAAGGAGGAGGAAGGCCGCAACCTGAGTGAGGAAGTGGCGCAAGCGAGGGGTGACATCGCGGCGCTTGAGGCGCAGCTTGATGCGGCGCGGGATGACCTGGCGACACTGCGCGCCAACGGCGCCGCCCTCAAGAGCGACAAGTTGGTGACCCTGCCGCGTGTCTGTCTCTCTCTCTCCTCAGCAGCAGTACGGGGGAGGGACACACGGGGACCTGGTTATAGGGCAGGACACGTGGGGAAATCACGAGGAGACAGGGATCCACACTAGAACACTGTGGTGCCGATAACATAATATATGGGAAACAGTGTGTGGCAATATGGCGCCGGCAAACCGTCTGGCTGCCTCCTCCGCCTCTCTGCGTTTTCCTCGCGCCTCTGAGTCGTTCTCTCGTCGAAGTAATACCTTTGACACTGAATGAATATGGGTATGTGAAAATAAACATCTGTCTATTTGTCTCGCTTCGTAGGTGCTGCTCGCCGACAGCACTTGACCCCCTACAGTCTGTGTGAGGCTACACGGGGGGGCTCGTTGTCTTTGCAGTTCGTACCTGCGACGGGAGTTGGATGAGGAGCGCCGGCGCGGAGAGGAGAAGGAGCGCGAGCTGTCCCTCCAGAACCAGCGCCTGTCACTTGAGCTTGAACAGGTGGCGCCCTCTGTCCACACGCACGGGCAGACACTGGCAACAGACGCCGTTCGCCGCCGAGTGGCGGCGACGTCACCACGGCGCCTGTACCAGGCCAGGTGCACCTCGAGGCTGCCACTTCAAATCCCGCTCACGGCCACAAACACCAGTGAAGATTTTCTGAACCGGTCCTGGGCCTCTCCCCCCTAGGTGGACTCAGCCTCAAATGAGTACCTAGTGCGGTGTGTAAACATCGCCACTAGGGAGACGAAGGCGGCCGGGCGAGGTGGCGGTCACCCACCTCCTCGTGTGCCGTGTCGACCTCCGTAGGTGTTACTTGCTAAACGGCACTTGTTGCTGATTTTCTGTGCTCTGTCGTTGTTGACATGTCGTTCTCTCTGCAGCTTTGTGCAGCGCTTTGTGACCCTCGGGTGAAGGCGCTATATAAATGCTATTATTATTATTATTAAGGCTACACGGGGGATCTTTGTCTTTGTAGGCGGGCTCTGCTCTGCAGGAGCTGCAGGATGAGCGTGGTGCCCTGAGAGCGGAGGCGGCGTCGCTACGGCAACATTCGGAACAGGTGACGGGGTCTGGGTTATGGGTCTTTTACAACACTATAAAACCAATAGCTTACTAATTGACGGTTGAGTGATTATTGGTCGCTAATTGATGGTTGAGTGATTGATTGATGGTTGAGTGATTAATTGATTGATTGCCGTAGGCTGTGAGGGAGGCAGAGGAGCGCTGCGCTGTGATTGGCCGCCTGACGGAGAAGGCGTCGTCCCTGGAGAGGAGGATTGCGGGCGACGTGACCACTGACCAACACACACAGGAGCTCCTCCGCGAGGTGGGCACACGACCTCCGCGAGGTGGCCACAATACACCTCCGCGAGGTGGCCACACCACACCTGCGCGAGGTGGCCAGCCCAAACCTCCGCGAGGTGACTAGCCCACACCATGGGACCACACCAGCTCCACCATGTGACCTTAGAGCTCCACAAGGGAACCACACTAGCTCCATCAGGGGGACACACTTCTATCAGGGGCCCATTTTGGATCATAACGATCCAGTGTGATGATGATGCTGCTGATGATGGTATCGCTGACGGTGGCGATGATAACGTTCATCTGACTGACGATGACGCTGATGATGATGCTGGTGACGACAGTGATTCGAATTCGATTCTTCGAAGCATGATAGTTATATGACAGTTTCCCATTGCAACAAGTTCTTCTTTAGTTGCAGACAGCCCTTCAACATTTAGAGATTTAACAGTCAGTGCTGGCCTTGAAGGTGGCGGGCATCGGCCTCTCTTCTTGCTCCAGACTGAGGGGCTTCTGGCATCTGTTGAACTTCTGGACGTCGTTGTCTTTCAGCTCGGCTTCGAAGTGTTTGGTAGAATTTGCAGGTAATACCAAGTATTACTTGACAGGGATCGCGACGTGAACGC
>JAZEWU010000013.1:9755104-9767205 GCA_036362915.1 Geotria australis
GGGAAACTGTAATTTAACATCGCGCTTCGAAGAATCGCAAAGAAGAACATGACCTAAACTCATATACAGAGCCTCACTGTGAATAACATTGGTCACGAAAGCCTATAAGTTCCTTATCATTTTTCTCTTTAATCTTTTTGTCAATTCGCGTGTTTGTTGTGTCGCATGAATCCTTTACAGAGCTTGCACTCTCACTGGGTATTTTTTTTCCGTATTAATATTCATCTATCTACGAATCTTTACGTATCTCTACGCGTCTTTACGTATCTCTCCCCACAGCCAGCGGGAGGTGAAACCTGAACCGGAGGATGATAACGGCATATCCTGCAGCCAGATCGTTTACGATGCCAACAACATGTTCCGATCTAAGGTGAGAGCCCCCATGACCCCGTGACCCCGCCTTGAACCCCCTTCCCCCGTGACTCCCTAGGTGGCGGTGACGTTACTACGGCGCCTGTGCCAGGCCATATGCACCTTGAGGCCACGGGACTAGTATGCACACGCACGCGCGCGCGCGCGCGCGCGCGATCATCCGATCCGATCTCGATCCCTATCCCCGAACCGGTGGCGCCGTCTCTCCCCTCAGCGCCCCGACTCCTCGTCAACGTCGCCGACCTCGACGGCGGCCTGCGACAGCGATGCCGTCCTCTCCGACATGACGTCCCTGCGCCACGTGCTGACCGGCCAGGACTGGCACCAGCTGCGGCGCCACCACTCGGCTTTCCTGTGGCTGCTGCCGTTCGCCCGCTCCGTCATGGACCTCAACGAGTTCGGCATGGGCTACGCGAGCGAGGTGATGCACTACCTCCTGGAGCGGGCGGCGCCGGCCGGCGGCGCCGGCGACGACGATCCGGCCGCCGCCCTCTTCCTGCTGGCGCTCACGGCCGTCGTGCAGCTGCACCACAAGCGAGGCTGCATGCGGCTCGTGTGGTGCAGCTCCGGGCGCTGGCTGCGGGCCGTGGTGGGGGCGGCGGCGGCGGGGCCGGCGCCGGTGGCGCCGGCCGGCGGGGCCGTCGCCGGCGCGGCGGCCCGCGCCGCTTGCGTGCAGCTGGTGCGCGCGTTGCTTCGCGACGGGTGCGGCTTCGGAATGCAGGCGTGCCAGGGCTTCCTCGACGAGCTCAACCGGTGCTCGCGCGGCGCCGGCGGCGGCGCCGGAGAGTGGCGGCTGTGCCCGCAGAGGCGCCAGCGGCTGCTGGGGTGCCTCACGGCGGTCGTGGAGAAGCTCCACTCGCACCGGCCTTGCCGCACCAACATCGTGCTGTCCCCGAGAGGGTCGTACGCCGGCAAGCTGACGCAGATTACGCGGGAGACGACGAAGATGCCGCCGCCGAGGCTGGAGGGCGGCAGGTCGCTCGACGGACCAGGGGAAGCCGTGAGGGGCGCCGGCGGGACGGACGGCGCCGTCGCCGGCGGGAGCGCCGGCTGGCTCCTCCGACCCGTGTTTGCCGGCACCCGTCGACAAGATGACGGAGACGACGACGACGACGACGATAAGACGGGCGTCAAGAACGACGAGATGATGATGCCGCCTCCCCCGCCTCGTCCACCTCTTCCGGCGCCGACTTTGCCGCCGGCGCCAGTGAAGAAGGAGGTTGGCGTCGCGGCGCCGGTGCCAACGTCGTTCCCGCAGACCTACAGTAGCGATATCGTAGACGTGAGCTCTGACGATGACGACGATGATGAGGATCTGTTCCTGCTGCAGAACACGATCCGGACGGAGGGCGCCGTCACGGAGCGGGTGTCCGACACCATCATCCTCATCGACAGCGACGACAGCGACTCGAAGGGAGAGGAGGGCTGCAGCGGGGGGACGGGCGCCGTCGCCGGGCAGGCACCATCACCGGCACCGCCACCACCATCGTTATCTCCGCAAGACCACGCACGACCGTCGTCGTCATTTCTGAAAGATGGACGAGATCACAGTTCCGACGATGATGCCAGCGCTCTCGACCCGGAAAATGATCTGGACGACGGTGCCGACTTCTCGCAGTTCTCCATGGACGACTGTCCACTTCTGGACGACTCTCGTCCTCCTCCTGACTCTCATGCAGACGAGTCTCAGCCTGCGGGTGACGCTCATCTTCCGGATGACCCTCTGGATGACCCTCTGGATGACTCTCTGGATGACTCTCTGGACACACAGCTCTACGACTTTGAACTGGACGAGTTGAAGCTCTCGCAGAGCATAGCCATGAAGCGGGAGAGAGACGGGGTCGAGAGGCAGAGAGAGGAGAGGGAGAGATTGGAGAAAGTGGAGAGGGAGAGAGAGGAGAGACAACGATTGGAGAGGGAGAGAGAGGAGAATCAGGGGGAGAGAGGCAGGAGGGAGAGGGCGCAAAAGGAGATACTGGAGAAAGAGAAGAGAGAGATATTGGAACGCCTCAAGAATCTGCGCAGCGTCGGTGCGCCGAGATTGGAGAGAAAGAAAGAGAGGTGCGACAGAACGAAGGCCACAGTCCAACGCAAACACGTGACAAATCTAACGGCAAAGAAGGCGCGCGGGGAGTCCAGCAACTACTTCGGCGCCGGCGCCACGATCCCGGCGCCATCCCGGGGCAGCCGCCAAACACCACCGCCGTCATCGTCATCACCATCATCACCATCAACCCAGCCGGCGCCAACGTACCGGAAGAGACTAGCCACCGACGCCGGCGACAAAGGGCGCGGCGGCAAATTCTCGCGGTTATTAACGGAGCGGCCCGGCCAGGCGCCCGCCGGCAATCCGGCGGGCGCCAAGCCGACCGGGTCGAAGGCGGCACCGGCGGCGGCACCGGCGGCGACACCGGCGGCGGCACCGATCAGGAACCCGGTTGTGATGCTGACGCGAATTGAAACCGCGGGCGCGACCCTAGGCCCCGGCGCGATGCCCGATAACCGGCGCGAGACGCCCGTTAACCGGCGCGAGACGCCCGTTAACCGGCGCGAGACGCCCGTTAACCGGCGCGAGACGCCCGTTAACCGGCGCGAGNNCGCGAGACGCCCGATAACCGGCGCGAGACGCCCGATAACCGGCGCGAGACGCCCGATAACCGGCGCGACGGTACGGCCGGCCGGGGATCGGCGTCGCCGTCGTCTGGCGCCGGCGCCGGCTTGAAGCAGGCGTCGTCGCGGACGGCGCGGGCCCTCTCGCCTCGCCGGCTGGAGCGGCTGGAGCGGCTGCGACGCAGCGCCGTGGCCGGAGAGCCCCGGCGGGCGCGACTCATCGCGCCGCGTCCGCTCGCCACGACGCTGCACGCGGGCACGCTGGTGATGGCGTGGGCCGAGACGCTGAGAACCCGGGAGCGGGCGGCCGTCCGGGAGCGGACGGCCGGCGGCGGTGGTGCTGCCGGCCGAGAGAGGGGGGCCAGCAGTCGGGAGCGGGGAGCCAGCGGCCAGGGTGCTAGTGGAATGAGAACCAGGACACAGCCGGTGAATTCTGTCGATAACCACTGGCAGGACAGTGGTGATGGTGGTGGTGATGGTGATGGTGGTGGTGATGATGGTGGTGGTGGTGATGGTGGTGGTGGTGCCAGCGTTGTCGATGGTGATGACGAGGAGATGATTGACGACGACGATAACTTTTTCCGGATGTCGCAATCGCCGCCGATCCCGCAGCAGGGACAGGAGGAGGAGTTCTATTTGAGCGACCGCGACGAATTCCAGCTCTCCGATGACGACAACGACGTTTCCGGTGTTCCCAGAATTCCCAGCGTTCCCAGAATTCCCGCAGTTATTCCTGGCATTAATCCCAGCGTTTATGGAGTTATTCCCGGCGTTCTTCCCGGCATTCCCGGAATTGTTGGGGTTGTTCCCGGCGTTCCCAGAATTCCCGGTGTTCCCGGAATTAGCAACGTTTACAGAATTCTGCTCCGACCGGAAGCATCCGTCACAGCGGCTACAACAGTATCATCGACAACATCGGCAACATCGACAAATGTTGATAAAGTGAACCGGAGCGGCGTTGCCTCCTCCACCTCCACCTCCACTTTCTCCACCGCCTCCTTCACCAGCAAAGCACCGTCCGTTCCGGTTCCTGTCCCCGACTCCACAGAGCCGCACCGGCTGCCCGCCGGTGCCAAGGAGGATGAGGGTGGCAGTGGCGGCGACGGCGATGCTCTCAACCTGACCCAGCGTGACCCCATCGACATGGATATCGACGACGCCGGCGGCGACGCGGCCACGGAGCCGGCGCCAGGCGACCGGCCGCCGGCCGGCGCCACCCCAGCCTGTACCGCTCCATCCAGCGCCACCCGTCCGTACGCCAAGGTGGTCGCCAAGCCAGGATGCTCGCGGAACGCGCTGCTGGCCACCGACATCGTCAAAGCGTCGATGCCACCCGTGCGATCGGCGGTGCAGCCCCGGCTCAAACCCGGCGGCGCCGGCGCGCGGCCCCCCGGCTGCCGCCCTGCCGCAGCGGCGGCGGGCGCCGACCGGCAGCCGGTGCTGAGCAGCATCCTGTCGCTCATGGACGACAGCGGCCGCAAAAGGTCGGGGCCGGACAGAGATTTGGCGGCCGCGGGCAGGCGCCAGCAAGGGGCGCAGGCGGTGGGTGCGGCGGTGGGGCCCAACGTGGGCACCCGGCATCAGGTGCAGCCGCCGGCGAGCCTTGCTGGGGTCATCGCGGACCAGCTGTTCTTCATCGGTCAGGTGAGGTGGTGCAGGTGCCAACGATGACCCGGCGCCAGCTGCCCGGTACTTCACGAGTTGAGGAGCGTCCGGGGTTCGATTCTGCAGTGTGAGCAAACGAGTGTGTGAGTGAGCGAGTGTCTGTGTGTGTGTATTTATTGTGGGGAGCGGTGGCTCAGTGGTTAGCTCGCTGGGCTACAAACCTGGCGACCCGAGTTGGAATCCCGCTCACGGCCAACGCCAGTGACGATTTTATGAACCGGTCCTGGGCCTCCCCTAGGTCGACTCAGACTCAAATGAGTACTTAGTGCGGTGTGTAAACATTGCCACTAGGGAGACAAAGGCGGCCGGGCGTGGTGCTGGTCACCAACCTCCTCGTGTGTCGACCTTCATAGGTGCTCGCTAATGGCACTTGCCCCTCCAGTCTGTTAAGGCTATACGGGGGATCTTTGTCTTGGTTTATTTAATTTTTACCGGCGACGCTGTCGTGGCTGCGCTCACATCCATCGCAGCGGCCCAGGGGGCTCTGGAGGGGCGCGAGGGGCTGGTAACCCCTCCACCTTCAATTGAATTACCACAGCACCATGTAAATATAAAGATCAGACTAAGCTTGTGCCGCAAGCCCCGAGGGGACAGGCGTCTTTGGCGTGGTCCTGGCCACCCACAGTCTCGTGTGCCGTGTCAGCCATAATCATTTATTTTCTGTTGCTTTGGTTTTTATTGTTTTTTATTGGTTGTTTTTTTATGTCGGTGTTGACATGCCGTTCTCTTCGCGGCCCTTGTGCAGCGCTTTGTGACCCTCGGGTGAAAGGCGCTATTAATAGATATTATTATTATTATAGGTGCTACTTGATACAGTCTATAGTCTATACACACAGTCTGTAGTCTATACACACAGTCTGTAGTCTATACACACAGTCTATGGTCTATAAAAACAATCTATGGTCTATTCCCGACTGTGGGAGGAAACCGGAGTGCTGCATAGGTTAATTCGCTTGCGGACTAAATTGCCCCCGGTGCCCGGTGATGGGCCAGCATCCCATCCTAGTTATAGCCCCTGCGTTGCAAGGCCCTGTGTCTGCCGAGACAGGCTCCGGCTCTGACAATGGACGGATTGATTGAAATCAATCGGCGCGCTGCAGGTTCTGCGCTGGGATGTGTCGACGTTGAGGAAAGGTGGGGTCGGACCTCCCAGCGGCCTTTGCGGTTCGGAGACGCGGATGAGCGTCCCGTTACAATTCCCGTCTCACGAGGCCTACGTCCAGGCCTTCCTGCCTCTACTCATGTTGGAGTCATGGGAACAGGTGAGGCTCAACACACGGACAAAGATCCCCCGTGTAGCCCGAACAGGCTGCGGGGTCACAGCCAGGTTTGTATCCCAGCACGCTAACCACTCGGCCGCCGCTCACCCACTCACTCGCTGACAGCACTTGCTCCTACAGCCTGTGTGAGGCTACACGGGGGGGATCTTTGTCTGTGTGCAGCTGGCGTCTGACATGGAGGAGGAGAAACGCCGGAACAGGCCCGCGTTTCAAATTCGGCTCAAATGTGCATCGACACGGAACGGATTGTCCTGCGGAGAGTTTGAGCGTAAGTCACTCACTCACGCTGTCACTCGCACACTGTCACTCACACGCTCTCACTCTCACTCACGCGCTTGGTCACGCCGTCACCCAGCGTGACTAAGCACTCACCCACACCCTGTCTGTGCAGTGATACCTACCCCAGGCTCCGGGCCGCCGGGCGTCGGAGACATCCTGGTCCTCTGGCTGCCGAGCGGCGGCGCCCCGCAGATTGGGGGGGGCGTGGGAATTGGGGGGGGCCCTGAGGGGGGCGCGGAGAGAGGGGGCGCCCAGGAGGTCCCGCATCTTGGCCACGTGTGTCGTGTCACGCACATAAACCGTAAGTGGAGGCACGGGGAGACGGGCCCGCGGACAGACACGGAGACGCGGCTCTGTGTCTCTCCGCGTGTAAATGGTTACGTTATGTTTTTTGCGGTTTGTTGTCTTAACTCGTGATTTTTAGATTCGTTGTGGTATCCTTCCACATCGACCACGAAACTGTCCTCCAGGCCGCGAGCCTGTCGACTCGAGCGGGTCTCCACATGTTTGTTGTGTCAATACAGGAATCCCGTCAAGAGCTTGCAAGCTCGTTGGCTATTTTCTGCTGTAAGTAAAAAAAAACATTCATTAATTATTTGGCCGATAACATCATAATATATAGGAAGCAGTGTGTGGCAATATGGCGCCGGCAAACCGCCTAGACGCCTCCTCCGCCTCTCTGCGCTTTCCCCGCTGCGCCTCTGAGTCGTTCTCTCGTCGATGAATACCTTCGACATTGAATGAACATGTGCGCGTTATAAATGTAACATTATTATTTTTATTATTATATATCTGTCAGTGTTAGAGATAGGAGCCAGCGTGAGAGACAGACACCACTGTTTAAAAGAGCTCGCAATCTCACCGCCTATTCCCGCCCCAACAACAAACACCCATCTAAACATCTACTAGTAATTAATTTGTTTCAATTCAATTCAACTTTATTGTCAATGCTGCCATAATGTATAGAGGATCGAAATTCCGTTTCTCTCAGAGCCCGGTGTTGTCCTATTATAACGGCCGTTCTCCGTCTCTGTCCGCTTGCAGGCCCTGCCGGCGCCCCCCCTCTCCACAACCGCGGTGCCCACCCCCCCCAGCTACCCGGCAGGGGCCCTCGCTTCTCCGTCTCGATCCAGACGGCCGGCCAGCTGTCGTCGCTCCTGGAGCGGACGGTGCGATGCCAACCGGCCGGCGCCATCGTGACGGCCGAGCGGAGGTTCCGGGCGCTGGTGGAGCTGCCGCGCAGCCCGCTGACGCGCCCGCTGCTCAGCCCCAGTCTGCACGATTTCGTCGTGAGGCTGCCGGGTGCCGCCGGCTGCAGGAACCTCGCGCTGCCCGGGGTGAGCGGGTCGGTTGGCACGGCGGCGACATCCGCGCCCCGCAGGGAGAGAAGGGTCCTGCCCGAGTGCGGTTTGACCGACACCTCGGGCGCCTTTCTGTGCAGAGTTTGAGTGTTCTCTCTCGCCCCCGTTCTGCGTGGGTTTCCTCCAGGTTCTCCGGTTTCCTCCCACAACTAAAACTCATTAATGAATTGGCCGATAACATCGTAATATAATGGATGCAGTATCTGGCATTATGTTGGCGCCGGCTAACCACCTGGCTGCCTCCTCCGCCTCTCTATGGTTGCCTCGGTACGACTCTGGGTCGTTCTCTCTTCGAACGAAAACCTTCGACATTGAATGAATTTGTGCCACGCGTTATAAATCGTAATTATTATTCTAAAATGTGTACCCGGTGCGTTGTGTAAACATTGTCACTAGGAAGACAAAGGCGGCCGGGCGTGGTGCTGGCCACCCACCCTTCGTGTGCTGTGTCGACCTTCGTAGGTGCTGCTCGCTATTTGCACTTGACCCTACAGCCTGTGTGCGTCTACACGGGAGTTCTTTATCTTCCCTTGACAGGAGGAATTTAACAGCGGGCAGCTCCTGGCCATCACTGCTGCCTGTCACATGGTCCACGGGGACCCCGTGGGGCGTCCGAAGATCTGCCTGATCCACGGGCCGCCCGGCACCGGCAAAAGCTCCACCATCATGGGCATCCTGCGCCGGCTTCTGCTCACAAAGGTGGGCGCCGGCCTCCACGCTCGCCCATGCTCGCCCACGGCAAACCCACGCGGGCACCCAGCGTCACCGTGCTAGAGATAGATGTTTATTATTACAGCAGAGAGTACCCAGTGAGCTTGCAAGCTCCTGTCTCTAACACTGGCTCCTGTCTCTAAACACTGGCTCCCGTCTCTAAACACTGGCTCCTATCTCTAAACACTGGCTCCCGTCTCCAAAACTGGCTCCCGTCTCTAACACTGGTTCCCGTAAACAACACCTTCTCCCGTATCTAACACTGGCTCTCGTCTCTAACACTGGGAGTCGCGGTTGATGCCCGTGGTTCCGTCGCCAGGACCCGCGGTCGAATCGCTGTCCGCTGCCGGTGCGAGTCCTCCTGTGCGCTCCCAGCAACTCATCCGTGGATGAGCTCATGAAGAGAATCATCCTCTGCTTCAAGAACCTGATGCCCAGCAAGTCGTCCCCTAAGGGTACGAGCGTGTGTGCAGTGGCTGCCATCGCAGCGGCCAAGGGGGCTCTGGACGGGTGCGAGGGGCTGGGAACCCCTCTACTTTCAATTACCACTAAACCACGGAAATATAAAGATCAAACTAAGCTTGTACCGGAGGCCCCGAGGGGACAGGCGCCTATGACGTCTCCTGGCCAAACCGCACCACGCGAAGCCAGGAGACTGAATACCCACCCTCGGGGTTCCTCCATAAACAGCACAAAGCCACCGCGTGTGGCCACGTGGAATGTGCGAACGCTCGCCGCGGAGGAGAAGCTGCTGCTCCTCTGTCGGGAGCTAGACCGGTACCGTCCGGACCTCTGTGGAATACAGGAGGTCCGGTGGACTGGTTCTGGCTCCGGCCATCATGAGGGGTGGACAGTCCTCCATTCGAGGCAGGAAACTGCCAGACAACAGGGAGTGGCTCTTCTGAACAAAAGAATGAAGGGTGCGTGGGAGCGTGGCGGTGAGGTGTGGGAACCTGTGAGTCCCAGGCTACTGTGGGCTCTGAGGAATGGTGGTGGTGGTGGTGGCTTACGCCCCCACCGAAATTGAACATCGGTGGAGGGATGCAGGCAAGGCCAATGAGTCAGATGCCTTGGATGACCGGCTGTCCCAGGTGCTGGCTAAAGTGGCCCCTCAGGATAGAGACTTTCATTCCCGAATGGGTCATGACCTCCTGTCGGCGAGCCTTTGACACTTCACGTGGCCTCAAGGTGCATATGACCTGGCAGAGGCGCCGTGTTGACGTCACCGTCACTTAGTGGCGAATGACGGTTGTTGTTGCTGTTGTGTGTATCTGTAAATGTGTGTGTGCGTATCTGCGTGTGTGTTTTTATCCGCGTGTGTAATCGAGCGTTCCTCCTGTCTCCTGCGTTTCTGACCTGTGTCTCAGGGAACTGTGGAGACATCAACCTGGTCCGGCTCGGAGCCGAGAGTCACATCTCCCCCAAAGTCATCCTGTTCAGCCTCGACAGACAGATACAACACCGCATGAGTGAGTGTGGGAGATGGAGGGAGACGGGAGAGAGAGCGAGTGGGAGGTGTGTGGGAGAGAGTGAGAGTGTGAGAGAGATGGAGTGAGTGGGAGAGAGTGTCGCTAACGTGTGTCGCTAACGGGTGCATGATGATCAGGGAAGCAGCAGGAGGAGGTGGATGCGAGGAAGCTGGCGCTCGACGAGTGCATCCATGTCGCCAGCAGGAAGCTCAGCAGGCTGCGCGTGGAGCCACACAAAGCAGAGCTGGTGACTCGCAATCCATGCTCGCAATCCACTTGCAATCCGCTCGCAATCCACCGACACTTGCAATCCATTGGAAATTCACTTACACACACACTTGCAATCCATTCACTATCCGTGTTTGTCTTTAAGGAAGTGACGACCATCTTAGGGGACGCTGGCAGATTTCTGCCGCTCTTAAGATTGACATTTTCACGACCTTTCAGTATATTCGAAGCAGCCTTAATAATTTCTTTTGTGGTTTTTATTGTTTGGTTTTTATTTGTTTTTTTCTTTAGTTGTTGGCATGCCGTTCTTTTCGTGGCCCTTGTGCAGCGCTTCGTGACCCTCGGGTGAAAGGCGCTGTATAAAATGCTATTATTATTATTATCCACTCGCAATGCACTCGCAATGCACTTGCAATCCCCGTGCAATCTGGTGTGTGTGTGAGCAGTACGCGGTGGAGCGCGGGATTGTTGCCAATCCACTCGCAATCCCCCGACACTTATACTCGCAATCGCTTGGCACTCCACTTACACTCGCAATCTGGCCGCAATCCACTGGCAAACCACTGACAACTCCACTGACCATCCTGTGTGTGTGCAGTACGAGGCTGAGCGCAAGATGCTGGAGGAGCTGACGAGGGAGAGAGAGAAACTTAACAGAATCATCAAGGAGGTGCTGACAGTCTATACACACAGTATATACATACAGTATACAGTATATACATACACTCTACTGACAGTCTATAGTATATACTCACAGTCTATAGTATATATACAGTTCCGCTCTCCCCATCACCTCCTCTCTCCCTCTCCTCCGCTCCCCCGTCTCAGATGCCCGGGAACAACCGCTTGGAGCAGAGGGGCCTGGTGCTGGATGCAAACATCGTTTGCTGCACGCTGAGCACCAGCGGCGTGCAGACACTGCTCTCAGCCACGCGCTCACTCGGCCAGCCGGCATTCTGCTGCGTCATCGTCGACGAGGTGAGTGGGCGGATGGTGAGGTGAGTGAGGGCTGATTAGGGGATGATCGGGGAAAGGAGTCGAACCAGGGTCAGGGGACGAACCAGGGTCAGGAGTCAAACCATGGTCAGGGGTCGAACCAGGGTATGCGAACGAGTGGGTGGGTAAGTAGGTTAGGGAGTGGGTGGGTGTGAGCGGTAAGTGGGCGGGTGGTGAGTGGGTGAGTGAATGGGTGTGTAATAATAATAATAATAGCATTTTATATAGCGCCTTTCACCCGAGGGTCACAAAGCTAACAGCACTTGACCCTACAGCCTGTGTGAGGTGACACGGGGGATCTTTGTCCGTGTGTGTGTCAGGCTGGCCAGGCTTGTGAGATGGACAATCTTGTCCCGCTCGCCCACCTCTCTGACAAGCTCATCCTCGTGGGCGACCCCGAGCAGCTTCAACCCACCGTGCTCAGCAAGGTTACCCACTCACCCACTCGCTCACCCACTCACTCACTTGCCCACTCCCGTACTCGCTCACCGACTCACTCACTGACCCACTCGCTCACTTACTGACCGACTCACTCACTCACCCACTCGCTCGCCCGCTCACTCTCCCTCTCTCCCTCTCCTGTCTCCCACAGAGAGCCTATGACCTGAGCTATGGCCGCTCTCTGATGGAGCGTCTGTGCCAGTGTGTGCGCGGGTTCCCGGGGGTGCCCCCCCTGCCCCCCTCCATGCCCCCCTCCACCATCCTGGGCCCTGTCATGATACTGGGGATGCAATACCGCATGCATCCCCACATCGCGGCGTTTCCCAGTTCATATGTCTACAAAGGAGAGCTCACCACCAACAGGTGCAGTATACCGGTGCACCTCGCCTTAAGGCGCTTTGATTTAGAGCGCTTCGGTAATACGGCGCTTTTCAATTGTATTCGTGTTTATTATTGTCGGCGCTCGCCTTGCCCTTAAGGGGGTTTTCGGCGGCGACGCGCACGTTCGCCGACTCCGAACTGAATGGAGCGAGGCGACCGGCGCCAGCTTGTTACCCGCGCTCAGTCTGTTTACAGCGCAGACTGTGTCTGTAGTCTATAATAATAATAATAATTCAATTTATATAGCGCCTTTCACCCGAGGGTCACAAAGCGCTGCACAAGGGCCGCGAAGAGGACGGCATGTCAAC
>JAZEWU010000013.1:9825035-9838010 GCA_036362915.1 Geotria australis
CACACAAACTCCACACAGAAAGGCGCCCAAGCCGAGATTCGAACCCGGGGCCTTCTTGCTGTGAGGCGCAGATGTTACCACTGCGCCACCCTGCCGCCATCCCACATTCGATTGGATTCTTCGAAGCGTGATGGTTGTATGACAGTTTCCCATTTCTTTACACAGTTCTTTGCATTTTTATTGAACTCTGCGAGAAGGTCTTTTGAGCTACAGAGGTTGGGCAGTAGAGCGCAGACAAGGCGGTGCACCGCAGTACGGTCTGCTTTTCTACATTCACAGGTGGTTGGACCGGTCTTGTAGCCCCATCTGACCAAAGGAGCTGTAATAATAAACATCTATCTATCGGTGTAAGGTAGAAGCGTTCACGTCGCGATCCCTGTCAGGTAATACTTGGTGTTGCCTGCGAATTCTACCAAACACTTCGAGGGCCGAGCTTCTTCTTCTTTGCGATTCTTCGAAGCACGATGGTTAGCTGACCATCGTGCTTCGAAGAATCGCAAAGAAGAAGAGACAGAAGCCGGCGTCAGAGTCGGGAGCCAGTGTTGTAGCGCAGGAATCCCGCAGAGAGCTTGCAAGCTCACTGTCTATTTTCCCGCTGTAACGATAAACAACATCCATCCATCTGTCCGCACTTGACCCTACTGTCCGTCGGGACTACGGGGTGGGTGACGTTTCGTCTTTACAGCGGCAACACCGAGCGGCACCTGTTGCGACAGCCGCGCTTGTGCCCCAGGTGGACGCGGGCGAGGAAGAGGTCACGCAGGGTCACGAGCTCCGACACCCGGAAGAAGTCGGGATGTTTGAGAGGCTCCTCCAGCACCCGGCGGCGCCACTCCGCCTCTCGCTCTGCCGCACACACACCCAAAGACAAATATCCCCCGTGTAGCCTCAACAGACTGTAGGCTCAAGTGCCGTTAGCGAGTAGCACCTATGAAGGTCGACGCGGCGCGCGAGGAGGTGGGTGACCGGCACCACTTCCGGCTGCCTTTGTCTCCCTAGTGGCGATGTTTACACACCGCACTGGGTACTCATTTGAGGCTGAGTCGACCTAGGGGAGGCCCAGGACCGGTTCATAAAATCGTCACTGGTGTTGGTGGCCGTGAGCGGGATTCGGACTTGGGTTACGGCCCGATTTGTAGCCCAGCGCATTAACCGCAGAGCCACCGCTCCCCACTGCACACACACACACCGCACATACACACGTTCTTATAGAGCGTATATCGTAAAGCGGTTTCATCGCATTGTGAGACCATCGTAAAGCGAGGGGACACTGTATGAGAGATACCAGCCAGTATTAGTGACAGAAGTCAGTATTAAAGACGGGAGCCAGTGTTAGAGACAGTCACCAGCATTTGAGACAGTCGCCAGCATTAGGGACATGACCCATCGTTCGAGACATGACCCAGCCCTGCCGGCGTCATCCTCACCTGCCGGTGTGCCGCCTCCCGGCGCCGGCTCCACGGCTCGCTGTGCCGCCTGTGCCAGCCTCACGGGCCCCGTGCTGAAGGGGGCCACCCAGCTCCCCCTGGCGGCCACACCGGGCAGCCTCACCGCCAGCCCTGCCAGCCGGATAAACGTAAACACACACAGATCCCGCGTGGAGCCTTAAGAGACTGTAGGGTAAAGTACCGTTAGCGAGCACCTACAAAGGTCAACACGGTACAGGAAGAAATGGGTGGACAGCACCACGCCCAGCCACCTTTGTCTCCCTAGTGGCTATGTTTACACACCGCACTAGGTACTCATTTGAGGCTGAATCGACCTAGGGGAGGCCCAGGACCGGTTTCAGAAAATCGTCACTGTTGCCCGTGAGCGGGATTCCAACTCGGGTCATAGCCAGGTTTGTAGCCCAGCATCGCGCTAACCGCTGAGCCACCGCTCCCCACAAACACACACCCGTGGTCAGGAACACCCAAGTTAGACTCGGTTTGCCATATCATTCATTCATCGTACGGTTGTTGTATTATATATTTTTCAAAGTTGCATCCATATCCATCCGTTGGTCAGAAAGCGCTTAATCCTATACACAGGGTCGGGGTGAGCCGGAACCTATCCCGGCAGACACACGGCCTTGCAAGGCAGGGCTATTACCCAAGATAGGACGCCAGGCCATCACACGGCACCGGAAGAGGGGGCCCAGAGAGAGAGGGGACCTGAGGAGAGAGGGGACCCGGAGAGAGAAGAGCCCTAAAGGGGCCCAAGACCTCTGTCACTCACCACGAAACGACCTCCACGCCGTCATGACGGGGGCCGCCATTGCTCCTAAGTCACTCTCCCCCCCACGTGACCGCGCGTAAGCGGACTAGCAAATTCAAGGCCCAGGCAGATCAGCGGGATCGGGTGTCAGAATCCGGAGGGAAAATCCCTCCGGAATCTGGAGGGGAATGGCAATGTGTTGGCGCCGGCTAACCACCTGGCTGCCTCCTCCGCCTCTCGAATGAATACTTTTAACACTGAATGATTAACACAGGCAGCAGCAGCAGCGTGTGTTTGGAGGAAACCGGAGTGTGTGGGTAGGTGAGTGGGTGCGTGAGTAACTGGGTGGATGAGTAAGTGAGTGAGCGATTAAATGGGTGGGTGAGTGAGTGGGTGAGTAAGTGGGTGGGTGAGTAGGTGGATGGGAGGTTGAGTGGGTGTGTGACTAAGTGGTGGAGTTGGCACGGTAGGGAGCAAAGGTGGTGCCTCGGCCAGTCATCTCAGGCAGCCCGTGGTACCTGGATCTGTCTCATGACCTCCTGTCGGCGAGCCTTCGACACTCTGCGTGGCCTCAAGGTGCACCTGGCCTGGCACGAGCGCCGTGGTGACGTCACCGCCACTTAGTGGCGAACGGCGGTCGTTGTTGGATAAGTGAGTAATTGAGTGGGTGGGTGAGTAAGTGGGTGGGTGAGTAAGTGGGTGGGTGCTTGAGTGGGTGAGTAAGTGAGTCAGTGGGTAAGTGGCAGCAGCGTGTCTTTGTCCTGTGTGATGAAACCGGAGTACCCGGCAAAACTCTTCGCGGACACGAGTTAGAGAGACACAAAGACAAAAATCCCCCGTGTAGCCTTTACAGACTGTAGCGTCAAGCGCCGTTAGCGTGTAGCCCCTATGAAGGCCGATACGGCACACGAGGGGGTGGGTGGCCAACACCGCGCCCGGCTGCCTTTGTTTGCACACCGCACTAGGTACTCATTTGAGGCTGAGTCGATCCAGTGGAGGCCCAGGACCGATTCGGAAAATCCTCACTGGTGTTGGCCGTGAGCGGGATTCGAACTGGGGTCGCCAGGTTGGTAGCCCAGCGCGCTAACCACTGAGCCACCGTTCCCCGAGAGAGAGGGACAAAGACAAAGATCCCCTGTGTAGCCTCTAGCGGACTGTAGGGTCAAGTGCCGTTCGCCGGTAGCATCTATGAATGTCTACAAAGACAAAGATCCCCCGTGTAGCCTAAACAGACTGTAGAGTCAAGTGCCGTCACACACGCGCACACAAAACTGCACACAGACAGGCGGCGGCGGCGGCGGCAGCTGAGGCGCCCGTGTTGTTGTGTCAAAGGCTCGCATCATCCTGGCCAATTACCACAACGATCCATTAACACGTGCAGCCCATGTCTGTGAATAGACCCGTAACCTGTCAATTACACAGACCCCACCCGCTGACATCAGTGTGACCTACCATCCAGAGCGCGGCTCGGCTCAGCTCGGCTCACCTCACTCACGCCGCCTCACCAACTCCGAGACGCGCACACCGGTGAGTGTGTGATGTCTGTGTCCTCACCTCGCCTCACCCAGCGTCACTCACCACGGCTCACCTCTGCTCACCTACCAGTCACCTCACCCCCCCTCCATCCATCCATCGCCTGTTTCATACGCAGTGATTCGCTAACGGCACTTGAGCCTACAGTCTGTTAAGGCTATACGGGGGATCTTTATCTTTGTGACTCGAAGACTGTGTGTGTGTATGTGTGGGGAGCGGTGGCTCAGTGGTTAGCGCGCTGGGCAACAAACCTGGCTAGACTGTGTGTATAGACCGTAGAGAGAGAGCGCTCAGTGATACATACGGCTATCACGAAAGAACAGCTCTGAAACGGGGATCGAGGTAGAAGCGTTCACGTCGCGATCCCCGTCAAGTAATACCTGGTATTACCTGCAAATTCTACCAAACACTTCGAAGCCGAGTAGCTGAAAAACAACGATGTCCGGAAGCTCAACAGATGCCAGAAGCCCCTCAGTCTGGAGCAAGAAAGAGGCCAATGGCCACCTTTAAGGCCAGCACTGACTATTATATCTCTAAATGTTGAAGGGCTGTCTGCAACTAAAGAAGAACTTGCTGCAATGGGAAACTAACTGTCACATAACCATCACGCTTCGAAGAATCGAATCGAATTCGAGCTCTGAAGCGCAACCATCATGAATCGAGCCGTGACAAACCTACATCAGGACATTAGCGGTTTCTGGCAATGGGTGGATGGATAATGTAAACGGAGTTTGAGGGTTAGGGTCGAGACCAGCCCACGCTGTGTGTGGAGAGCGATGACCGTCAGTGGCGACAAGGGACACACCGAGACCCCTCCGTCTTTCCTCCAGAGTTCCAATGACGAGGTCTCCACTCAAAGTCGTCGCCATCATCAGCCTCGTCCTCCTCATCCTCCTCCTCCTCGTCGTCACGACCGAAGGTTAGAGACGCTGGGAGGCGAAACCGGTTCATCGCTGGGCGCGCTATTAAGCCAACAATTATTTAATAATGGGTTCACAATGTTGATTTAATGTGGTAACATCCGTGCCTCCGTGTTTCACTATCTTTCCCGGTGTCTCCCCCGTGTCTCACTGTCTCCTCCGGTGTCTCCGCGTCTCCCCGTGTGCCAGCGCGTCGCTGGGACGACACGTCTCTATGTCTGGCCAACAACGGCCGATGTCGCCAGTCTCGCTTCTGCTCCCGATACGAGACGCGCCTCGGCTCGTGTCATCGCGGAACGTGGAGCTGCTGCCGCAGGAAATAGCCACCCACCTCCCACGGTTCGCGGACTCGCACCGAGGCCCACAGCCTCGCCGACACCCAAAGACTCGCACGGAGACCCACAGCCTCACACAGAGACCCACAGACTCGCACTAAGACCCACGGAGCCTGTGTTACCGATATGAGCCAGTGTTTTTAGATAGGAGCCAGTATGAGATATAGGAGTCAGTGTTGGAGATGGGGGTCCAGTCTCCGTGTGTCTCTATGGGTCCCTGTGTCTTTGTGTGTCCCTGTAAGTGGCTGTGTGTCCGTGTGGGTGACTGTGTGTCTCTATGGGTGTCTGTGTGTCCCTGTGTCCGTGTGGGGTCCCCGAATGAACCGAGGCTCAGAGGGCCCCGTGTGAGCCGAGTGGTTTATTCACCCTCGCCAGTTACAGCCATAGAATACAAACACGGAGCACAGTCACACACACACGGAGGAGGGGTCACGGCTGTGATACCGCGGCCGCGCTGGTATCTACCGAGCTACCCACCCGCTCACCTACCCACCCACTTACCTACCCACCTACCCAGTCACCCACCCGCCTAGTTACCCTCACACTCACCTTCCCACCGAGGTTTCGAAGGCTTGCTGACAGATGCCATTGGCTGCCTGACTGGGATGACTGGCCGAGGCACCATCTTTGCTCCCTACCGTGCCAGATTGCTGAGTTTTAGCCGCCCGCTGCTCGGCTCGCTGCTGTGAGCGTCGCTTCTCTGCCCTCTGTTATCGTTGGAGGTCGACTGCCTCCAACTGGCCAGCAGCGATCTGGCACGGCAGGGTGTATGAGGTCCGTCCTTCACGAACCTCATACACCTCCTTACCCACCTACTTACATACCATCCTACCTACCTACATACCCAGCCACCTACCTACATACCCAGCCAATTCGCGTGTTTGTTGTGTCGCAGGAATCCCGCGAGGAGCTTGCAAGCTCACTTGGTATTTGTTGCTGTAATAATAAACATCTAGTTATCATCTATCTATAACTATGTCACCTACTCGCCGCGCGCGTCTTGCTGTGTGGCGTTTGTGTTCTCTCTCCCTGCTCTGCGTGGGTTCTGCGGTCTCCTCCACAACTGAAAAGCACGCATCAATGAATTCTTATCGATAATAATATATATTTATAACGCGCGCATATTCTCCGGGCGCATTGCGCCCGTTGATTCGGAGGCGCGGAGCCTGATCGATAACATCATGATAAACCGGACGCATTCTCTGGCGGGTTGGCGCCACCTCGACTGCCCCTTGCCTGCGGGTTTCCGCGCAACGTCTCTGAGTCGTTCTTCGAACTTCAATGAACACGCGTCGCGCGTTATTAATTGTACTTGTTTATATTGATATTATTAAATAGCGCGGCAGCGGCACAGTGGTCCCTCGCTTGGTGATATGGAGCTTGCGAGCTCGCTGGGTATTTTCCGCTGTAATAATAATAAACATCTATATAACCTTCGACACTGAATAAATACCGTGCAGATACACAGGACAGTTATACAGTGCACTATCGCTATCATACAAGTACCAGGCTAGCTGTCAGTACAGTGGTTCCTCGCTTTACGACATGACTCCGTTCCAGAACACGTGTCGTGAGGTGAGACCGTCGCAAAGTGAGGCCAATAATACTACTACGGTAAGAGCAGCACACACGTGTTTCAAATAAAGGAGAAGTAAACACTGGGATGTAAATACTAACAAGCGCCGCTATTGGCCGAGAAGCTACCCAAGCGGCACGCGTCTGCATCGCCGATCGGCTGCCGCGCGACCCACACTCACGCCCGGCCATATCGTAACGTGACATTTGATCGTAAAGTGACTCCGTCGTATTGCGAGGGCCGTCGTAAAGCGAGGGACCACTGTCCGCGGGTGGTGCCGGCCTAGCGCCGCCCCCAACCGAGCGTCGGGGCGAGCGGGGAGCCCCGCGTCTCGACCAGCCGCCGGGCGCGGCAGCAGGCGGGCGACCCGGCATCCGGACGGCCGCGCCGCCCGCCGCCCTAGCGCGGCGCCGACCGGCACGAGGTCGCGGTGAGGGGCAAGTTGCGGGCGAGCCCGGCCGAAGCACCCGCGCGCGCGGGGGCACCGGCGCTAGCGCGTGGGCCACCGCTTGGCGTGCGAGTGGCCGTGCGAGTGGCCGGCGGGCGGCCCCGGGGGCCCCGCGGCGCGGCCCCGGTGATCGACACCGCCCGCCGCCGCGGATGCCACGGGGCCGACGCCGGGCCAGGCCGGCAAGCCTCCCATCCCTCCCATCCCTCCGATTCCGCCGCCGCCCGGCGATCCGCCGCCGCCGCCGCCGCCTAAATGATGGTGTGCCGCAGGGCAGGGCGCGCCAGCGGGTGGCCCGGCGCGCGCGGCGCGGTGCGGGTGCGGCAGCGCGGAGGGGCCAGCGACTCGGGGGAGCTCAGTCCGTCGCCGGCCTGCCGCTCGCCACACCGCTGGCCAGCCGGCCTCGCCGCCGCCGCCGGCCGCCCGTCCGGACAGCGCGAGGCCGAGGCCGGCGCCGGGGCCTGGCGGTGGGGCGCCCGCGCAGGACGACGGTGCCGGTAGCGGTGGTGGAGGGCCAGCGAGCCCGGCGGAGGCGTCGGCCGATGGAGATGGTGGAGACGTGTTGGGCTGGCCTCGGATCTCGGCTCGTCCAAAAGGGTGTCCGGCTGCGGTGGGGTCGACCGGGGTCGGGTGGGGGTCACGGGGTTCGGCGCGTATGGCGACGGTGACCGCATTGATGGATGTGGGGCGAGGGTGTGATGCGGCGACGGGTTGGGGCAGGGTGTGTGTGAGGGTGTGGGTGTGCGAGGGTGTGCGTTGTATGGGATGAGTGTCAGGATCGGCGGGTTAGCAGCCGTGCACGTGGGGGGAGCAGGCAGGTGGAGCGAGCGAGGATGGATTTTGGATTTTGACCGGGGGATCGGTGTGGTTGGGGGTTAGGGGAGCGGGAGTGGGCGGGAGTGGTAGGGATTGCGCGCGGCTAGGTTAGGGTCGGGGTTAGGGTCATGCGTACGAGCGGGATGGACGTGCGGGTGGGCGGGGGGTCGGGGTCGAGCTTGGGGGTTCGGGTTGGCGCCACGGTTGGCGGTCGCGGAGGATTAGCGTCGGGGTTCGGATCGGGGTCACGGCCGGGGTGTTGGGTGTGTGACGGAGAGGAGGAGAACACGAGGAGGGAGGAAGGGAGGGAGGGGGGTGACACGGGAACACGGACGCAGCATCAGCACCATCGTCATCATCATCAGCAGGTGTTTGTTGTGTCAGGGCAGGAATCCTGTAAAGAGCTTGCAACCTCACTGGGTATTTTTCTGCTGTAATAATAATAATCATCTATCTATCAGTGTTAGAGACAGGAGCCAGTGTTGTATGGCAGGAATCCTGTAAAAGAGCTTGCGAGTTCACTGGGTATTTTTCTGCTGTAATAATAAACATCTATCATTTATCATCTATCGTAAGAGCAGGCCACAGAGCTGAGCGGAGGGAGGAGAGGAGAGTTGCATCGTCTGATGAACGTCAAAGTGCGTTACTGTACACCCAACACACTAACCCAGTCGTCGGTCAAATAATCCGATTCGTAACACGGCGGCCATGCACACTGCAGCCAGCGTAAAGCGAGGATGAGGGTGTCGCGATGGGAAACACGATGGCTCACGGCGTGGCGCTGGTGGTGTGAGGAAAGCGGAGTACCCGGCGAAAACACACGCAGACACGGCGCAGCGAGTAGCGCTGCCGCCTCACATCAAGAAGCTCCTGGGCTCGGGTGCCGCCTTTCTGCATGAAGTTTTTCATGTTCTCCCCGTGCGCGCGTGGGTTTTAGCTGGGTACTCCGGTTTCATCCCACAGTCCAAAGACATGTTGCTGCCTAGGTTAATTGTCCTGATGAATAAACTGCCCCCCGGTGCCCTGTGATGTTGTAACTTGCTTACCCCTCCCCACTGTGACTCCCATTTCTAACGCAGTGACTCCCACCTCTAACGCCGTGACTCCCGTCTCTACCACCGGCTCCTATCTCTTACCCCTCCCCGCTGGACAACTGTTACAAAGAGCTAGATAGCGCGACGGTTCCTTCCAGCTTGAACACAGAGTGATTGACAGCTAAGCGGGAGGCGGAATGAGAAGCCGTGCGGGGGGGGGAGTGAGGGAGGAGGTCGAGGGGGAGGCAGCGTCATCGATACAAGCCACGTGCTTTGAGTGGTTAGCGGTGCGGTGAGCGGTGAGCGGTGAGTGGTGCAGTGCGTGTGAGTCGCAGTGGTGCTGTTTGTGACAGGGCGTCTGTGCAGCGGTAGCATCCGTGCATCCTCACAGACAGAGAAGGTCCTGTTCGAGGTGGTTCGACTCCCGGCCTCAACCCTGGCTCGTGTCTCTAACGCTGGCTTCTGTCTATAACACTGGCTCCTATGTCTAACAGTGCCCCATATGACTATCCCTAGCAGGGTGTTTATTGCAGTGGTAACCATCCGCGCCTCGTTACAGGGCCGTGCAAGG
Source organism: Geotria australis (assembly GCA_036362915.1). Lineage (NCBI taxonomy): Eukaryota > Metazoa > Chordata > Hyperoartia > Petromyzontiformes > Geotriidae > Geotria > Geotria australis. Next base: position 9,834,465 of record JAZEWU010000013.1, read on the forward strand.
GTGTCTTTCTGTGTGGGGTTTGTGTGTTCTCTCCCCCTGGTCTGCGTTGGTTTCCTCCGGCTTCTCCGGTTCTCCCACAACAACAACAAGAAGAAGAAAACCCCACTAATGTTGAAATACAACGGACGCAGTGTGTGGCAATATGGTGGTGCCGGCTAAGTCTCCCATAGACTCCAATGTTAAAGTGTCCCATAGACTCCAATGTTAAATCCTCCCATAGACTCCAATATAAAATCCTTCGATAGACTCCAATGTTAAAGTCTCCCATAGACTCCAATGCTAACCGCCGGGCTGCCTCCTCCGCCTCTCTCTGCCGTTTCCTCGCTACGCCTCTGAGTCGTTCTGTCTTCGAACGAATACCTTCGACGTTGAATGAATATGTGCCACGCAGCGTTGTAAATAGAACGTATTATTATACTATTATTATAAACGGCGTGATGTGGTCCAAGCCTAACCCCGCGACGACGCGCGGTGGGGTTAGGCTCTAGCCGGGTTATCACAGGGTGTCTGCGGAGAGAAGTACCAAACGGGTACCTACCAGAGTCATTGCTGTCTGGACTCTGGAAAGGCAAATGTAAATGCGATCATTACACGACTTTCGGCAACTAAAGGACACATTCTATTCAACTGCTGGTCGATGCTATAACACACACACACACACACAGTGCTCCGCAAAGGCCTCAGAACATTGGGAGCGACGGGCGTGGAGCGAGCGACGGGAATCGAGACGGAGGTGCGTTTCGTTTCGGGGTGGCGTGGGGCAGACGGGAGTCGTGGGGGGGGGCGACCCCCCCCTACGAGGACCGGGGGGAGGGACACGATCGAGTGTGGGCGTCTTTTCCGTGCGTCGGAAACCGCGCTTGGACCTCGGAGAATCGTCGCCGGGAGGAACCGGCGCGCGTCGGCGCGGGATCGAGCGTTCCTCCCGCCGCTCCGCGCACGAGCCGCGAGGAAGAAACGCTCGATTACGGCCGCTCCCGGGAACGACTCTTCCTCCCCCCCTCCAGAGGAGGTCTGTACATTTAACACCGAGGCTTTCGTGACCAGACCCTATTTTATATCCCCGGTGATGCCGATTGCAACTATCCGCGAAACGTCTATGAGTCTCTACGTGTGTCTATGAGTCTCTCTGTGTCTCTACGAGTCTCTACGAGTATGTATCTGTGGAGCCGCGGCTTCTGACGAACCTTTGCGGCGCACCGCACGTGACGGGCCACCGATTGGTTAGCACGCTTGGTGACCGGGAGCGCCGGCTGAGCGAGACGGGTCGGGATCGGTGGGCGGGGGGGCCGTTGGCCGGTTACGTTTGGAAAAGGTTGCCGGAGACAGAGACCGGAAAGAGAGAGGGCGTGGGAGAGCGGGAGCCGGGAGAGGATCGACAGTTGTCGCTGGTATCCGTGAGCGCTCATCGGTCGAGCGCGTGGCCGTGCGGGAGCGGCGAAGGCCCTGGGAACGCCGAGCGGCATTGCGGTTGGCCAGAGCTGAGTTTCACTGCCGACATTCACTTCCGATCCCAATATGGAAGCACGTTCGTCGCGCGTTCTGCGATTCACGGACGGAAAAAGAGGAGGTGCGGGCCAGGCCTTCCTCAGTCGGGGGGGGGGTTGCAGGGAGGCGAGTGAAACCTCGCCTCGACACAGCTCTTCGAGTCTCTTATTGCAACTATCGGCGGAACATCGTACCTAAATTCTTAAATGTTGTGAGCTCGCTCTCCAACCTACAGGTGTGACGCTGAAGTGGTAACGAATTGGCACGTTGTGTTCACGTGACAACCCTTTACTGATTGCCTGTGTCGGGTGGAGGCGGGTTTACGACAATTCTTTGTAGGTGACCTAACTTGTAAAAATAACTATACTGCGGATCTCCCGGGGAGATTCGCCGGGGAAGGGAAACACGCTTCCAGACGCAAACGGCACCCTAATGTTCTGAGGGCTTCGCGAACCGCACAGCGGGGTCAGCCTGGCGCGGAGCGTGCTGTCGAGAACACGGGCACAGCGGCACGGCTAGAGGGGGGGTGAAACACGGAGAGAGACGAACACACAGAACGCGCGGCGGGCGACACAGCGACACGGGTGGCAGCCGTGGCAAGGGCGGCGAGGGCCGGCGCAAAACCACGGAACGACAGCCACGGAACGACAGCCAGCCAGACACGGGGGACGCGGTGGCGCGGGGAGGCGGCGGCGGCGGCGGCGGCGCCGGCTGGCGGGGTGGTGGCATAGCCGGGGACGTGGGATGGGATGCGGCTAGGGGGGGCATCATGGCGCGCACACGCGCACACACACACGCGCGCCGGGTACGTGCGCGCGGCTCAATCCTCCTCTCGACCCCACTCCCCGCTCTCCACCATGCAGGGTGGCGGTGGAGCCCGAGGCGGTTCGATTCCAGTTTCTAACGCTGGCTCCTGTCTCCACCGCCGGTGACCGTCTCTGGCGATGGCCACCGTCTCTAACGCTGGCTCACGTCTCTAAGGCTGTCTGTATTCTTTCTCCATCGAGGTTCCGCTTGAACGCGCTGAAACTGTCGTTACTTTGACGCTCGGTCGCCACTCCATCCTTCACAGGGATCACGGGGGGCTGGAGCCTATCCCAGCAAACACAGGGCGCAAGGCAGGGCCGTGCCCAGGATGGACGCTAGTCCACTGCACAGTATAAAGGGGGGCAATTTATCCAGCAGGCCAATTAACCTAAGCGGTAGCAGCGTGCATTTAAATGCTGGGAGGAAACCGGAGTACCCGGCGAAAACCCACGCGGACACGGGGGGAGGGTGGTGGGGGAGAACACGCAAACTCCACACGGACAGGCGGCGCCCGAGGCGGTAATCGAACCCGGGACCTTCCAGCTGTGAGGCGGCAGAGCTACTCGACGCTACGCTACCGTGCCGTGCCGTGCCGCCCAGCTCTAGGACCGACAGCATAAACCAGTGGACCTACGGCTCATCATTCACGGCCCCTTCAAATCTGCCCGGGTGCGACTTTGATTCCCGCTCGGAACTTAATAATAATAGCGTTTTACATAGCGCCTTTCGCCCGGGGGTCACAAAGCGCTGCACGAGGGCCGCGAAGGAATATCTCCCTTCGATGGCGGCCGGGTGACCGCGCCGCCGCCGCCGCCCTACACACCCGCCCAGCTTCGCAACGTACGACGGGACCTTCGAAATCCCCGCGGCCGCACGGACGGAGAAACCGCCGCCGAAGCGTGCTTCCGCGCCGCGCCGCTGCAAAGCAAAGGAAGCGACAAGCGGAGGGACGGAGGGAGCCAGCCACGCACGGCGGGGGGCTACCACAACTGCGCGAGGCTGCACACGCACACGGCGGGGAGGCAAAGAAGAGCCGCAAGCGTTCCGTCCGTCACGTTTATCGTCACCAAAATCGGAAGACGTTAAAGTCGTTGGTGTGTGTTTGTCACGGATCGATTCGCGAACGTTGCTCTGCAGAGCTGTTGCTTCGGGAGGGGAAACGTCGTGATCTCAACGTCGCGAGGGTGACATGGCCATAGACCGCGTGTGTTGACTACAGACTGTATAGACTATAGGCTGTATGTATAGACG
>JAZEWU010000013.1:9908047-9919015 GCA_036362915.1 Geotria australis
AACGACAGTAAACAACGCCGGGGTCTGAAAGAAACGGTATTTCGATTCTCTGTATGTCCTGTACATATGGTAGAGTTGACAAATAAAGTTGAATTGAAATTGAATTGAATTGTAACAATAAACAAGGTCGCGGCACGCTGGCGTACCGGTGAGTTGCGCTGCCGCTTCACAACAAGAAGGCCCCGGGTTCGAATCCCGGCTCGGGTGCCTTTCTGTGTGGAGTTTGCATGTTCTTTCTCCCCGTGTCCGAGTGGGTTTTCGCTGGGCACTCCGGTTTCCTCCCACCGTCCAAAGACATGCTGCCAGGTTAATTGGCGTACTGGCTAAATTTCCCCAGGCGCCCTGCGATGGACTGGCGTCCCATCCTCGGTGTTCCCCTGCCTTGCGCCCTGTGTCTGCCGGGATATGTGTGACCCCCCGTCGGTCAATCCAACGGGGGGTCACACAACTTCTGGACCACTCTGTACGCTAATCGAAATTGATAATCGATTCTGGTCTAATCGACGCGGAATCGAATCGAAACCCGATCTTTAAATGTCACTCGACGTTCTAATTTTATCTTCTGGTTGAATACGCCGCGTGCTGTTTACTTTAGAATCGCGTTTCCCGATCACGTGCGGGCCACCGTACACACCTGTCGCGGCGACGTAATGTTAGCTGCGCTGGGGGTGACGTCCTCGTGTTTTGTACGCCGTTACGTCACCCCCCCCAACGTATCGTAAACGGCTTGCGGTGAGCCGAAGCCTATCCAGGCAGACACAGGGCGCGAGGCAGGGATGTACCCAGGATGGGACGCCAGTCCATCACAGGGCACCGGGGGCAATTTTAGTCAGCAGGCCAAATTAACCTCAGCGTGTCTTTCGAGTGTGGGAGGAAACCAGAGTGCCCGGCGAAAACCCACGCGGACACGGGGAGAGAACATGCAAACGCCACACAGAAAGGCACCCGAGCTGGGATTTCAACCCGGGACCTTATTGCTGTGAGGAGGCAGCGCTAGTCACCGCGCCACCGTGCCGTCCTAGTTCATTTATTTGGCGAGCAAAATGATCCAACGTTAAATGTATTTGTAGCAAAAAGTAGATGGGAACCAGGGTTAGAAATAGCAACCAGTGTTAAATATAGCAGCCAGTGTTAAGGATAGGAGCAAGTGTTGTATCGCATCCAGAGCTCGCAAGCTAACTGGATATTTTCTGCTGTAATAAACGTCAATGATGGTTGAACTGTGGTCCATGGTCACGATAAGAAACACTGACGTCTGCCTCACATGTGGCTTAGTTACATTTGTCATATGGCAGTCAGAGGCAACTCTTCAGGCTCATAGTCTACGACCACATTGAGAAACACCGACGTCTGTCTCAAACGAGACTCGTAGACGTGTTCACCGTCCAACAGTCAGACAGAAGTAACTCTATGGCTCTACGGCCATGGTCCACGACCACTATATTTAAGAAATAGCGACTTCAGGCGCATTCATTCATTTTCATTCCCCGCTAAATCCGGGTCGCGGGGCACTAGAGTCATGGTCCACGCCGCACTATAAGAAACGCCGACTTCTGTCTGTGACACAGTCGCGTTTTAACCACACATCCCAATCAGACAGAAGGAAGCGAGCCTTTTTCGTTTCAGAGCCATGGTCCACGCCGCACTATAAGAAACACCGACCTTTTGTCACGCGGGGAGCTTATAGGCAGACAGAAGCGACGAGCGACTGCATGTCTTGCACCAGGAAGCGAGTTGGTGTGTGGATAGTGTAAAACACTCCGGTCTTCGCGTGTGGAACCATTGTAACTATTAACCTATTATCTGCAAGTGTTCATCATTACGCGATGTAGTTAGTGGTGTTCTCTGTGTGTGGCTGTCGTGCGGCCGGCTGTGCTTAGCGACGTGTGTGTGAGTGTTCATTCATACGCGCGGCGTGTGAGCGTGTAGCGCCGATACACGGATGCAATCCAGGATGAGTAATGATAAGTGAGTGGGCAGTTTCGCTCTGTTATGTTACTATGTCTACGTGTGTGTGACTGTGTATGTGAGTGTGTTTGTCTTTGTCTTGACCCTACAGTCTGTTAAGGCTATATAGGGGATCTTTGTCTTTGTATACGTGTATAAGGCTGTATAACATTGATTATACACAGTATTGCCATTCCAATGTATTTGAATAATAATCGGTTACAATTTAATTGACGCGGATACTTAATCACGCGTAACCACTGTATTGTTTTACCCTAAAACAGTATTTTAATATCGTTTAACTACCGTCTAATTGTATGCGGTATGCCATAGTACTGTACTGTGGTAGTGTTAGAACGGTACACGTTATATAGATGTTAATAATTACCGCTGTGTATCGGCCCAAAGTCTATTGAAGTCTGTTACTGTTCGGCATAAACTACGTTTCACAACAGAGTTCCCTTGTAACCTCTGTAAGTGTGTACACCACTACTGTACCGTGTTACTGACAGTATTGAATGCTTGGAGCAATGTAACGTGTTTATCAGACTTAACAGCGTTACAGTTGTATTATAGTACACATTTACTTGTTACCAGTTGTGACATGCGTTGACAAATCGCTTTTTAAACCACTTCTGTATCGATGTTAATTACTCACGTACTGTATGTATACACATCGATGTAAAAGACGTACAGTACAACCGATAACTTGCCGCCAAAATCTAAACGTCGCGTTTACCTCACAAACTTTTGCACGATTTTGTAAATAATCGGTGGCAAAGTCTCTTAATCGGGGAAACTTTCCCTCAAAAAACGCTGTTGCTTGAGGCGTTTTTATAATATTTTGAGGTAAATCGGGGTTTCAAGTTTTATGAGGTAATTTTCAACAATTTCCTGGCGCGCTCTCTCAAAGCAACGTCATGGTTAGTCTATCGTCGACAGCCGGGTAACTTTGCAGAGTGTTTTGTAATTGTACCGTTATATTCTAAGAGATATAATAACAGAAAACTTACAATAGTATTTTACTAATATATACAACCGCGCGGCGTATTCAGTAGTGTTGCTGTAACACGGGATTTGATGGCGTACAGCATCAGGATTGATTAAATATTACCGTTAATTACCGTAATACTCCCTAATCATAGGAATAAGTAGTGAGGCGAGCCTGTTTATACCACACTACAGCCGTAGCCATCGCTATAGTATAGACTGTTGGTATAACTTATGACGGTGCTACAAATCGCTACAGTGCTCGTAAATACTCGCTACAGTACTTACACTCGTTACAGTACTTGCGACAGTCACGGACCTTCATTGACGGAACTTACGCATGTGTCAGCATAGGCCAGCAGTGGGGTGAGTAAGTGTTGAGTTGCGACTTTATGAGGGTCTCGTTTAGTTAAATACACAACTGGGTCATGCTCTGCCACCGCTGGACTAATGATGATTGGGAATGAGTGATGTGGACGTTATGGACTTGTTTAGATAGCCTGTTCTCGTCAACAGTTAAAGACCAGCGACCGATTGCTGTTAGCTTAGACAAGCTGCGGAATCTGTTGGTCTAGAATCATCAATCGATCTGCAGATCCGGCAAGTGGGGTGGCGTCAATGTGACAGCCGCGATAAGGACCTGACCAGCATCACCATCGTTACGAGTCGTATTAGCTGTGCCAGCAACACCTCCTGGACTGGAGCGATCATCACCGTCAACAAGAGCAGCTCGTCGATCTCAAATACCGACAGCTGCAAGACCACCTCCGACTACCTCCGTCTCCGTCACGACTTCCTCGGGCATCTCTGCCACTTGGGCCGGAACCACCATCACCACCATCACCAACACCGCCGCCGCCGCCAGCATCGTCAGCACCAGCGTGACCGCCGCCACCAGCGCCCCATCGCCGGCGGCGGGAGCGCGCCTCGGAGCATGCGTGTGCCGCGCGCATGGGCTGCGTGTGCTCGCGACGCGGGCGGCACCCCGCGTTCGTGGGGGCCGCGCTGCCCGGCTACGCGTGGAACCGCGAGCGGCTCGCCTGGGAGGTGAGCGAGGCGTATGGTCGTGATAATTGAATAATTATCCATCCATTTTCGGAAACCGCTTGCTCCTGTACAGGGTCGCGGTGAGCCAGAACCTATCCCGGCAGACGCAGGGCGCAAGGCAGTGGAACACCGAAGATGGGACGCCAGTCCATCGCAGGGCGCCTGGGGAGATTTAGTCAGTACGCCAATTTACCTGGCAGCGTGTCTTTGGACGGTGGGAGGAAACCGGAGTGCCCGGCGAAAACCCACACGGACACGGGGAGAACGTGCAAACTCCGCACAGGAAGGCACCCGAGCCGGGATACGAACCCGGGACCTTCTTGCTGTGAGGCGGCAGCGCTACCCACTACGCCACCGTGCCGCCCCAATTGAATAATAATTTAACATTTATAACGCTAACGACTCGGAGGCGTAGCGAGGAAAGCGCAGAGAGGCGGAAGAGGCAGCCGGGCGGTTAGCCGGCGCCAACATATCGCCACGCGCTGCTTGCTGTATATTCCGATGTTATCGGCCGATTAATTAACAGGTATTTTTTTTTTAAGTTGTGGGAGGAAACCGGAGAACCCGGAGGAAACCAACGCAGAACAGGGAAGGGAGCGAGAGAGAGAGAGAACACACAAACCCCCACGCACAAAAAAGCCCGAGGCGGGAATCGAACCGCGTCGGGCAAGACCGTTCTTTCCTAGCATCATCTGATGATGCCGACAGTAAGCTCGGCGAAACGTCGGTGCCATCTTTTGAGGCAAGCGATGCACGTGCTCGCTCGTTTGCTCCGGTATATCGACGGGTGCACTTCACTTACGCACCTTTTTTCGCGTGACCTAAACTCATAAACAGAGCCTCACTACGATTAACGTTGGTCGTGAAAGCCCACCGTTATTTCCGTGAGGCGCGGCTGTTACCGCTGCGCCGCGCGGCAATCGCCGCCCGAATGATTACGCCAACCACCCCCCCTTTCCCCCCGCAATCCCATCCCTGCCGCACCAAACCCCTCCCGCCCTCCTCCCGGCGCCGGCGGGGCACAACCGCGAGCAGGTGGAGGAGTTCCGCGTGGAGGTGGAGCGCGAGGCCACCGTGCTGGACGAGAGCTCGCCGCTGGTGCTGCGCTACCGCACGCCGCTGTTCCGCGGCTTCGCCCGCGTGCGCTGGCCGCCGGTGCGCGCGGGCGAGGTGTGGGACGTGGGCTGGGTGCAGGCCTGCACCCGCATGCTGTTCCGCAACACGTACGGGGAGGCCGGCGCGTGAGTCCCGCCGTTCGCCGGTCCCCGGCGGTCCGCCGGCGCCGCGGAAATTAAAAGCTCGCGCGCGCCCCGCGCCGCCCCCGCCGCGCCGCACGCCGCCTCGACACAATCGGTGCACTGAGATGGGAGTCGCGGTGTTGCAGATGGGAGTTACGGTGTTGGAGATGGGAGTCACGGTGTTGGAGATGGGAGTCACGGTGTTGGAGATGGGAGTCACGTTGTTGGAGATGGGAGTCACGGTGTTAGAGATGGGAGTCACGGTGTTAGAGATGGGAGTCACGGTGTTAGAGATGGGAGTCACGGTATTGGAGATGGGAGTCACGGTATTGGAGATGGGAGTCAGAGTGTTGGAGATGGGAGTCACGGTGTTGGAGATGGGATTCCCGGTGTAAGAGATGCCAGTCGGTGTTAGAGATGGGAGTCGTGGTGTCCATCCGTTGTCAGAAACCGCTTAATCCTCCGCAGGGTCGCGGTGAGCCGGACCCTATCTCGGTCTGATACCGGTTGGACCGTCACCGGCCCGCCGGTCGGTACACGGCCTGTCGTAGTGTGGACTGCTGGAGGCACCGGCGTGAAGGGTGCTGGGCGCTGCTGGGCGCTGCCGGGCGCCGGGCGCCGGGCGCTAGGTGCTGGGCGTGTTTGCTGGGTGTGTTGTTCGCGCCGGATCCTCCTGATGGACGGGGCGCACAGCTGGCTAATACGATCCCCGATAGATTAGAGCTTAGCTATGAAATATAGGCTACGTCGGCAAAGCGGGGTTTGACATTAAACTATTAGGCTGAGATTACACCAAGGACGTGGAGAGTGCGTGAGCGAGCGTGTACCGCGCGTGTGTGGGGAGCGGGGGCTCGGTGGTTTGTAGCGCGCCGGGCTACAAACCTGGCCATGACCCGAGTTTGAATTTCACTCACGGCCAACACCGGTGACGATTTTCTGAACCGGTCCTGGGCCTCCCGTAGGTCGACTCGGCCTCAAATGAGTGTGATGTGCTGTATAACCGCTGTGTGGGAGCTTGTTCGCGAGTTGGATGTTTGTAAGTCGGGGACGGCCCCGATTCCCGGAACTAACCGAACTCCTTTCTCTCTCGCCGCTGCCTTCCCTATGACCGCCGGCCGGTGTGAACCGCCGCCGCCGCCGTCCGTCCGTCCGGCGTCAGCTCGAGCTGGGAGCTGCCGCAGCTGCGCGGCGGCGCCGTCGCGTGCGTGAGCGACTCGGACGGCGAGCGCTACCCGTTCTACGGCGCCACCTCCGAGGTGGCCCAGCTGCGGGGCCCCGACGCGCGCGCCGAGACCCTGCGCCTGTCCATGGCCGACGGCTTCGCGCCCAGCGTCACGTGGCTGGCGCCGGTTGCCGCGGTCGGCGACGACGGCGGTGGCGACGCGGCGGCGGCGGCGGGGCTGACTCGCGTGCAGCGCGAGCAGGACTTCATGACGTGGCTGGTGGCGCTGAACGTGCGCACCAAGGAGGTGGAGGTCATCCGCACGGTGAGCCGGTGCGCGGGCGCGCGGGCGCGGGCGTGTGTGTGTACGATCTGTGGCTCGGCGGTTAGCGCCACGCTGGGCTACAAACCTGGCCGTGACCCGAGTGCGCATCCCGCTCACGGCCACCGACAGACGGTGACGATTTTCCGAACCGGTCCCGGGCCTCCCCTACTTAGGTCGACTCGGCTTCAGATGAGTACCTCGTGCGGTGTGTAAACGTCGCCGCTGCGGAGGCAAAGGCGGCCGGGCGTGGTGCCGGTCACCCACCCCCTCGTGTGCCGTGTCGACCTTCATGAGTGCTGCTCGCTAACGGTACTTGCCCCTAAAGTCTGTTAAGGCTACACGGGGATCTTGGTGGTGGTGATGGTGTTGGTGGTGGCCGCGAGCAGGTGAAGTGGGGCGTGCGGGTGGACATTGCGGTGGACACGAGCCGGCCGCTGGGCGAGCGGGCGATGCTGCTGGGCGAGCTGCACCAGGCGCGGCCCGCCGTGCTGTTCACCCGCGACCGCATCCCCCCCTCGGCGCTCAAGCCGCCCTCCGCCAACGACTCACAGGTGAACACCGCCCCACACACACCACACTACCACCACCACTATGATGTACCACAAAGATAAAGATCCCCCGTATAGCCTCGACACACTGTAGGGTCAAGTGCCGTTAGCGAGTAGCACCTATGAAGGTCGACACGGCACACGAGGGGGTGGGCGACCAACCACACACACACACACAACAATAACAACACGACGTCTCCCCGTCTAACCATGTTGTGTCAATGCAGGAATCCTGTAAAGAGCTGGCAAGCTCGCTGGGTATGTGTCTGCTGTAGTAATAAACGTCTGTCTGTCCCCGTCTCTCCCTGTTTTCTCCGTGTTTGTTGTGTCCCGTAAAAGGGCTTGCGAATCCCCCCACCGGGTAATTTTCCTGCCGTAATAACAAACGTCCGTCTGTCCCCGTCTGCCCCGTGTCTCCGCCAGGAGTTCCTGTGGCACCCGGCCAGCGGGCCGCCCATCGTGCTGATCCCCGCGCGCAAGCCGCGCGGCGACGCCGCGGCGCCGCCCTCGCCGCACCGCAACGGGACGGGCGACGCGCCGCTAGCCCAGCTACAGTCGGGTTACCACATGTGACCCTCGCCGCCTCCGGCTCACGGTGGCCGGCGGCTCTCGCGAAGAGATCCGAGACCGCGGCCGGACTTTCCTCCTTCTCTCGACTTTCTCCGTCGCTCTCTCCTTGTCTTGTCGCGAGCGGAGCGAGGCGAGGTTCGGAGACGCGGAGCCCCCCGACCCGACAGCGCCCGGGGTTCGACCGCCGCGCGCGCCCGGGTCTGTGTCGCAGTTCGTAAACGGACGCCTCGAGGCTTGTACGGTGTCCGGAGTTGGAGCCACCGACGGTCCGCGGTTTCTCAAAGGGTTTCGACCAGACTCGTAATGGCCGTGTTCAAGCAACGGCTGCTTCGGCCAACGTCAGCAGACCTGAGTTCGAATCCCGTACACGGGAAAGTCTGTCGCGCGGTTCGCTGCGACGGTGTTGAAGACGCTGAGCCAGCGATGCCGAGGCGCCGGGTTTGAGCGCCGGGTGGCTCGGTTAAGGAGGGAGGGTTCGTAACGGTCGCGCCGCGCGCATTGGTTCAATGTCGAAGGTGTCCGTACAGAGAACGACTCGGAGTCGGTCGGGGGTAGGGGGAAGGCAGCCGCGTGGTTAGCCGGCGCCAAAAGTAATTACTGAGCCAGCAATCTCTAAACACTCGAGTTTGAGTTCCCGGCCGCTGAGTGTTCTGTAGGGGATTCATACTCGCCGTGGCCGAAATGTGACGGAGCCAGCAGCTTTTAAAGGCTATAGGTTGAAGTCCGTGCAATGGTGTGTTTGTGAGATTCATAATGGCCATGTCGGGGAGCTGAGCCGACCAGCAGGCATACCTCGCTTTAAAGCGCTTCGCTAATACGGCGCTTTTTCAATTATATTCACGTTTATTATTGTCGGCGCTCGCCTTTTTTTTAGGCCAGGCGCTATTGCTCACTTAAGAAATGATAGTGTAAACGTGTTTTTTTAGGTTTTTATATGCACTGGCGAGCGAAAAAAAGGCTGCGATTCGCTCTAAGGCGAGATTCGCTTGATGGCGGTGGTCTGGAACCTAACCCGCCGTATTAGCGAGGTACGCCTGTATCGGTTGTCAGTTTGAGCAGCACTGATAATGTTCTGGGTTAGATTCCCGGATGTGAGTCTCAGGGGTGGGGTTGGGGGGGGGTTCATAATGGCCAGATTGAAGCGTGTGATGACTGAGCCGTTAATGAAGAGTACCCGGGTTCAGTACCTGGGTCAGGATCGCACTTGAAAGTGTTACTGTGACTGTTACGCAACTTGGGTGGCACGTGCACCAAAGGAAAATGAACACGTTGAAAATGAACAACATTGACGTTCTAAGCAGGTGGCCAAGGAGGTTGGAGGCACCGGGCCTGGTTTCATCCGTTCAGCCACACTGGGGTTTCACAGGCTAGCACGGAGACCCACAGACTCGCGCAGTCGAGAGCCACGCACTCTCGTAGAGACTCACGCGGTAGAGACCCACAGACTCACACGGAGACCCACACGCTTAGAGGCCAGAGTTCAACTCTGCTGTGTGCCCCAGGCTTAGACCGTGCCACCCCTAGGTGGGCTCAGCCATAACTATCCTGGGGGAGGATATAAAGATGTTTATTAGTACAGCAGAAAAATACCCAGTGAGCTTGCAAGCTCTTTACGGGATTCCTGCGTTGACAACAAATGCAGGGTGTGGGGGGGAGTGGAGTGACTGTGCCACCTTTAGGTGCACTTAGCCATAACTACCCTGGAGGAGGGTGAGGGTGGTGAATGTACCGCCTCTAGGTGGGCTCCGGGTTAAAATCCGGCATTGCACAGGTGTGTTGCCGGGTGACCGGTGGAGAGGAAGTGGGGGGTGAGGGATGGGGTGGGGGTATCATGGGAGAGTACAGTGGTCCCTCGCTCTACGGAATTCACCGATTCATTTCCACAGTGCAAAGACATGCTGCTGCCGCGTGTCTTTGGACTGTGGGAGGAAACCGGAATGCGGACGGACAATCGTATACCGTGGTGTGTGCGCGCGTGTGCTGTATCTAGGAGTAAACGATGTAGAGAGACGTGCGTACACGCTAATAATAAATACATTTGTAACGCGCGGCGCATGTTCCCCGAGCGCATCGCGCCCGTGGACTCGAGGGCGCGGAGCCTGGCTCAGTGGGTTTGTGGGGATCAAGGTAGACGCGTTCACGTCGCGATCCTTGTCAAGTAATACTTGGTATTACCTGCAAATTCTACCAAACACTTCGAAGCCGAGGAGCTGAAAGACAACGATGTCCAGAAGCTCAACAGGTGCCAGAAGCCCCTCAGTCTGGAGCAAGAGAGGCCAATGCCCGCCAGCCTTTAAGGCCAGCACTTACTATTATATCTACATGTTGAAGGGCTGTCTGCAACTAAAGAAGAACTTGTTGCAATGGGAAACTGTCAGATAACCATCACGCTTCAAAGAATCGAATCGAATTCGAGTGGGTTTGTCACGCGTCAGTTAAAAGGTGTTCTTTTAGTAGTTTTGTTGAAGGTTGTGGGGGCATTTTGTGTGTTGGCGTAGTCGATGTGGCTATAGGTTGTTCCAGGTTGTGGGTGCCGCGACGGAGAAGCGGCGTTGCACGTGAGCGCGGTGTGCGGGAGTAGGCGCTGAAGTAGGTGCTGTGACGTATAGGTGTATAGACTGTAGAGAGAGGGAGAGCACTCACTGACACGGCTATCCCGAAAGAACAGCTCCGAAGAGCAACCATTAGGAATCAGTAGATTGGTTTCATTGATTTATTTTACTTTCAAAGCCGATTTGAAAAATACACAAACCTCCTATGCTGCACCAGCGTCATATTGCGGGCCGTGACTCAGCTCTCTGTGAGCCGTGCCCAGAACCCTAACCTAACCCAGACTCCGAGCCGTAACCCTGAGCCACAACTCAGCACGCGGGCCTCAAGTGTGGTTCGTGATACCCAATGCTTATCAGGGTCGTGGTCGCGAGTGAGTGGCGGGCGGGGGGGGCAGGGCCGGAGTGTCGGCCGGTCCCTAGGTGCTGGCTGTCGACTCGGGAAGCATCTTCTTGAAGATGAGCATCGCTTCCTCGATCTTCTGCAGCTCCGTCTGCAGCTGTGTGAGCTGCACACGCACGCACACGCGGTTACGTTGTGTGAGTTACGCAGGGGCGGTGAAGACTGGTCCGTGAAATACTGGCGTCAGCT
>JAZEWU010000013.1:9932734-9943856 GCA_036362915.1 Geotria australis
TATCGGGGGTCGTCGGGGTGCACGGCGACGGCGGTGTCGCCCAGCATCGTCTCCACTCGCGTCGTCGCCACCACCACCTCCTCCTCTACGCGCGGACACGCGGGGAGGGACGCGCGGGGAGTGAAGGGGAGATGGCGGGGAGACGCGGGGAGCGAAGGGGACAAACGGGGAGTGAAGGGGAGTCGCTGGGAGGCGCGCAGCGGGGAAAGGGGAGACGCGCGGAAGCACGGACAGAGAAGGGGAGACACGGAGAGAGACGCAAGGGGTCACGGGGAGACAGGGGGAGAGACACACGGGTAGACAGGGGGAGTCACAGGGAGAAAGGAAGGGGGTGACGGGGAGTCACAGGGAGCCACGGGGAAAGACACGGGGAGGCGCGGGGTAGACAGGAGGGGGTCACGGGGAGACACAGCGCGACCCCGGCGCGTACCTGACCCCTCCACCTTGTAGGCGAAGGAGACGAGCACCCCGAACTCCACCTTGTGCGCGTAGCCGGGCACCGGCAGCAGCGTGCGGCCGACCAGCTCCTTCTTGTCCACCTGCAACAGGCAAAGGTCCCCGCGCGGAGCTCAGCCGGCGCCGGGCGTCGACGGTTATGCGGCACGGTGACGACGATGGCGGCGGCGGTGGTGTTGATGGTGTGATGGTGTTGATGGTGGTGGCGATGGTGGTGATGATGATGATGGTGACGGTGGTGATGGTGGTGGTGATGGGGCCCACCTCGATGTCGGAGATGGCCGAGTTGAGGCTGCAGGACCAGTTGACGAGGCGGTTGCCACGGTAGATGACTCCGTCGTCATGGAGACGCACAAACGCCTCCTGCACGGCGCGCGACAGCTTCTGCTCACGCGCACACGCGCGCGCGTCACTGCGTGTCAGTGTGTGTGCGTGTCAGTGTGTCAGTGTGTTGACCTTCATAGGTGCTACTCGCTAACGGCACTTGACCCTACAGTCTGTTAAGGCTATATAGGGGATCTTTGTCTTGATGGTGGTGGTGATGGTGGGGATGGTGGTGGTGGTGTTTGTGGTGTGGGGAGCAGTAGCCCAGTGGTTAGCACGCTGGGCTACGAATCTGGCGACCCGAGTTCCAATCCCGCTCACCGCCAACAGCAGTGACGATTGTCTGAACCGGTCCTAAGCCTCCCCTAGGTCGACTCAGCCAAAAATGAGAACCGAGTGCGGTGTGTAAACATCGCCACAAGGGAGACAAAGGCGGCCGGGCGTGGTGCCGGTCACCGACCCCCTCGTGCGCCGTGTCGACCTTCATAGGTGCTCGCTAACGGCACTTGCCCCAACAGTCTGTTAAGGCTATACGGGGGATCTTTGTTTTGGTGTTTGTGGTGTTTGTGGTGGTGGCTCACGGGGTCCATGGTAAAGCAGGCACGGTCCCAGTCCAGCGACGACCCCAGTGTTCTCAGCTGTTGGTAAATGCGGTCACCCTTCCTGCAACACCACCATCACAACCACCATCACCATCTCAACAACAACTTTCATACCATGTGGGGGAGGGGGGCACCTCTATAGGGCAGTGGCGCCATTAGTATTATCAGAACAGAAAATCTAACATGGCATATATCAAAAATTTGGAATATCCCGCGGCGCCCCCTGTGAGTTAGCTGCGGCGTACACTTTGGGAACCAACAACGTCATCAGCGTCAGAGATACACACACAGAGAGATATACACAAGAACTGGGAGACGCAGCGTTTGGACAGCAGGGTGGCGGCAGTGGTAACACAGTTAGTGACTTAGTCTCCCTCCCTGTCTCCCTCCGTGTTTGTCTTTAAGGAAGTGATGTCCATCTTTGGGGACGCTGGCAGATTTTTGCCCCTCTTAAGATTGCCGGTTTCACGACCTTTCGGTGTATTCGAAGCAGCCTTAATCATTTAATTTTTGTTGCTTTGGTTTTTATTGGTTGTTTTTGTTGTTGTTCCTGTCGTTGTTGACATGCCGATCTCTCCGCGGCCCTTGTGCAGCGCGTTGCGACTCTCGGGTGAAAGGCGTTCTATAAAATGCTATTATTATTATTAATGCTATGGGGGTCTCTATAGGGGTCTCCCTGTGGCGTGTGGGCGCGTCACTCACTCCCGCTTCCAGGCCCACACGTGATCGATGAACTTGTCTCGGCCGAGGTCGTGTCGACTCAAACCCAGCTCCTTCTTCACCTTGCGCTCCACCACCACCTACGAAGACAAAGATCCCCCGTGTAACCTTAACAGACTGTAGGGGCAAGTGCCATTAGCGAGTAGCACCTACGAAGGTCGACACGGCGCAAGAGGAGGTAGGTGACCGGCACCACGCCCGGCCGCCTTTGTCTCCCTAGTGGCGATGTTTACACACCGCACTAGATACTCATTTGAGGCCGAGTCGACCTAGGGAAGGCCCATGACCGGTTCAGAAAATTGTCACCGGTGTTGGCCGTGAGCGGGATTCGAACTCGGGTCATAGCTGGGTTTTTAGCCCAGCGCAGCGCTAACCGCCGAGCCACCAAACCCACCCATTCACAGGAACTGACGCTGCTGCCGCCCCCACCGAACAGTTACCCACAATGCTGTGCTCCCCGTTACCCACGATGCTCGGTGGCGAACCTGTGTGGCGATGCCGGCGTGGTCGCAGCCCGGGTTCCACAGCGTCGTCTCCCCCCTCATGCGGTGCCTGCACAGACAAAGGTCCCCAGCGTAGCCTCACACAGGCTGTCGAGTCAAGTGCGTGTGACTGTGCGAGAGCAGGTGAGTGTGTGAGCGAGTGTGTGCCATGGGCTATGGGGGCGGTGGCCCAGTGGTTAGCGCTACGCTGGGCTACAAATCTGGCGACCCGAGTTCGAATCCTGTTCACGGCCAACACCAGTGAGGATTTTCTGAACCGGTCCCGGGCCTCCCCTAGGTCGACTCAGCCTCAAACGAGTACCTAGTGCGGCGTGTAAACATCGCCACTAGGGAGACAAAGGCGGCCGGGCGTGGTGCTGATCACCCATACCCTCGTGTGCCGTGTCGACCTTCATAGGTGCTCGCTGACGGCACTTGCCCCACAGTCTGTTAAGGGTATACGGGGGAACTTTGTATTTTTCTTTGCCATGGGCTATCTGATCAAGATGACTGGCTGGGGCACCACCTGTAGGAGCACAGGGTCTGTCCCGTGACCTCCTGTCGGCGAGCCTTCGACACTTCACGTGGCCTCAAGGTGCGCGTGGCCTGGCACAGGCGCCGTGGTGACGTCACCGCCACTTAGTGGCGAATGGCGGTTGTTGTCGTTGTTGTTGTTGACCAGGTGAGTGACTGTGTGAGTGAGTGTCGCTCACCAGCGTGTGAGTGTGTCCTCCACGGCGTTGGTGAGCGCGTGACCCAGGTGCAGCGACCCCGTCACGTTGGGAGGAGGGATGCACATCATGAACACGCCCTTGGGGTTCGGCTCCGACACGCTCGCACGCTAACAACAATCAACAACAACAGCATCATCATGTCTGTGTCTCCCTGTGTCCGCGTGTGTGCCCGCGTCCCCGCATCTCCCAGGTCTCCCCCATGTCCCAGTGTCTCCCCGCACCCCCCGTGTCCCCCTGTGTCCCTGTCTCCCCACGTCATCACGTGTATCTGTGTTTGTGTGTCTGTGTTCTGTGTGTCTCTGTTTCCGTGTCCTTCCGCATGTTGCTGTATCGTCAAATCTCCCCGCGTCCCTTCGCGTCTCATCGCGTCCCCGTTTCTACCCGCGTCTCTCCACGTCCCCCCGTGTCTCTCCACGTCCCCCCCGCGTCTCCCCGCGTCCCCGCTCACCCCGTATTCGGGTTTGAAGAAGCCCTGCTGCTCCCACCAGGCGTACCACGCGGCCTCCACGTAGCGCGGACTGTACGCGTCCGGCATGGCGCCCGACACGTCTGCACGCACACAGAGCCCCCAGGCAGCCTCAGCAACACGCACCGGCAAGTGCCGCTAGCCAGCAGCGCCGATAGACAGCAGCGCCGATAGAGATACTCACAAAGATCCCCCGTGTAGCCTCACACAGACTGTAGGGTCAAGTGCAGTCAGCGAGCACCTATGAAGGTCCGACACGGCACACGAGGGGGTGGGTGGCCAGTACCACGCCCGGCCGCCTTTGTCTCCCTAGTGGCGATGTTTACACACCGCACTAAGGTACTCATTTGAGGCTGAGTCGACCTAGGGAAGGCCCAGGACCGGTTTGGAAAATCGTCACCGGTGTTGGCCGTGAGTAGAATTCGAACTGGGGTCGCCAGGTTTGTAGCATGGCATGCTGACTGATACACCTCAAAATCATCACCGCCACCGTCACCATCACCACCACCACCAGGGAGCTTGCACGCTCACTGGGTATTTTTCTGCTGTAATAATAAACATCTATCTATCACCACCACTATCATCAACAACAACAACCGCCTTTCGCCACTAAGTGGCGGCGACGTCACCACGTCGCCTGTGCCAGGCCATATGCACCTTGAGGCCACGTGAAGTGTCGAAGGCTCACCGACTGTTACACCACAAAATCATCACCGCCACCACCGTCAACACCATGACTCTCAGTTTATCTGTCTTGATGTTATTGACATGCCGTTCTCTCTACAGCCCTGTGCAGCGCTTTGTGACCCTCGGGTGAAAGGCGCTCTATAAATGCTATTATTATTATTATCACCACCACCACCGTCACCACAACCACCATCGTCACCACACAGCTCAACGTTTCCTTCCAGCGTCTGACACAAGCCGACCGAGTGACGGCGGCGGCGTGCGGTGGAGTTTCACCGCGGCCCGCGCCAGGCTGGGTTCACCCTCTCACCCTTCTTGGCCCCGGGCGGGGTGTCCAACTTGTACTCGATCACCTCCAGCTCCTTCTTCTCCACCTTGGGCTTCTTCTGCTGCTCTTGCTGCTGCTCAGGAAGAGGAGGTGGAGCGGGGAATTCCGGTCGGATTTAACCGTTAAAATATTCATAGTCTCGCGCTTTTTATGAGTTAGGTCACGTATACGTGTAAATAAGTGTCGTAAACCCGCTTTTAACGAACCCACAACACGTGTCTCTCTGTCTTCCTGTCTCTGTGTCCCTGTGTCTCTCCCTGTCGCTCACCCTCCCTCCCCTGTCTCCCTCCGTGTTTGTCATTAAGAAAGTGACGACCATCTTAGGGTGACCCCTGACCCCTGACCTCGGCGGCTGGCTGGGCCTCCTTGACCTTCTCCTGCTTCTGTTGAAACTTCTCCAGCTTCTCCTTCTTCTTCGCCTCCTTCTTGAGCTGAGCCGGAGTCTTGGGTTTAGCGGAGACGCCGTTAGCCGCTGGAGAACGGGCGGGAGGAGGTTGAGGACGGAAAGATGATTATTATTACAGCAGAAACATACCCAGTGAGCTGGCGAGTTCTTTACGGGATTCCTGCATCGACACAACACTGGCGTCTGTCTCTAACGCCGGCAGATAGATGTTTATTATTACAGCATAAGAATACCCAGTGAGCTTGCGAGCTCTTCACGGGATTCCCGCATTTGACACAGCAACAAACACGCGACTCGCGACCCACCTGGCTGCTCGCCCTCCTCCGCCCGCTCCATCCCCTCGGTCTGCTGACCCTCGACCTTATCGCCTTGCCCTTTGACCTTATCGCCCTGCTTCTTGGCCTTGGCGGGGTGATCTTTACCCCCGGCGGCTTGACCCCCGACCCCGGCCGCTTGACCCCCGGGGCCCTGGAGGAGCGGTTGGAGGGGCCCCAGTACCGCCTGGAACTCGGGCTGCCCCACGCAGGTACGCAGCCAGCGGGTGGCGTGCGGGTGGCGCGCGCGCTCGGCACCGTCCAGAACCTGCTCGCGGAGACACGGCGCCCGGGTCGCAGCCCGGGGGGGCAAACGTCGCGAGGGGGAGACGGAGATCGCTCGACTCGGCTATCCCCAAAGAACAGCTCTGAACAGCCATAATAATAATAATGATAATAGCATTTTATAAAGCGCCTTTCAACCGAGGGTCACAAAGCGCCGCACGTGGGCCGCGTAGGAGAGGAAACCGCAGAGAGGCGGAGGAGGCAGCCGGGCGGTTAGCCGGCGCCAACATATTACCACACACCGGATCCGTTATGTTACAATGTTATCGGCCGATTAATTAATGAGTGTTTTTTTAAGTTGCGGGGGGAAACCGGAGAACCCGGAGGAAACCCACGCAGAACAGGGGGAGATAGAGAACACACAAACGCCACACAGAAAGGCGCCCGAGGCGGGAATCAAACCGCTTTGGGCAAGACCATTCTCTCTGTGAGGAGGCACGGATGTTACCACTGTGCCACCCTGCACAGACACCCTGCCGCGTCCCCCCTCCTGGCCATGGCGGACACGGTGTGGCGACCCACGTGTGTGTAGGGCAGCAGCAGCGCGGTCGCAACGGCAACGTCGGCCAGGGACAGGCGCTCGCCGACCAGGAAGGTTCGGTGGCGGAGGTTCGAGTCCAGGAGCGAGACGGCGGAGAGGAGCTCGGCTCTGGCTCGCGACGCCGCCTACACACACACACACACACGACGAAGACAAAGATCCCCCGTGTAGCCTTAACGGACTGTAGGGGCAAGTGCCGTTAGCGAGTAGCACCTATGAAGGTCGACACGGCACACGAGGAGGTGGGTGACCGGCACCACGCACGACCACGCACAACCGCCCCCGTATAGCCTTAACAGATCGTAGGGGCAAGTGCCGTTAGCGATTAGCAACGATGAAGGCCAGCGCGGCACACGAGGGGGCCTAAGTTCACCCCCAGACCCCAGCCATGACCTTTGCCCAGGGCCGGGAAAGCTAGAAACGTACCGTGGGAATTCAACGATCTGACGACGGGGAGAGTGGGGGAAGTCAATGGGGAGAGCAGGGCGAGAGTGTGGAGCGCACGGAGAGCGAGGGGAGAGTACACGGGGAGGGTGTGGGGAGAGGCAGCCTCAGGGGGTTTAAATACCCGCAGTGTTTCAGCCGAGTGTCGTCACCTGGCCTGACAGACGCCGTGACTCACTCACTCACACACACACACAAAGGTCCCCCGTGTAGCCTCACACACGTTGTAGGGTCAAGTTCCATTAGCAAGCACATATGATGGCCAGCACAGCACACGAGGGGGTGAGCGGCCAGCACCACGCCCGGCCGCCTTTGTCTCCATAGTAGCGATGTTTCCACACTGCACCGGGTACTCATTTCAGGCCGAGTCGACCTAGGGAGAAAGCCCAGGACCGGTTCAGAAAATGGTCACTGGGATTCTAACTTCCGGTTAAAGATTAACCACGGTGAGCCCACACACGTCACTTATAGTAACGCTGGTAACCAGCAGAGTGCCCGCCCCGCGGGAGGTCTCGCCCAGAGCGTGTGACATGCTCCTCTGACGTCAGGACAATAATAATAATAGCATTTATAGAGCGCCTTTCACCCGAGGGTCACAAAGCGCTGTGGAGATAACGGCATGTCAATAACATCAAGACAGAATGAACGCGGAAGAGCGGTTGGCAAACCCCACCTGGGGTGGGTGGCGAACCTCACCTGCCGGTTGCTCTGGGCGACGGCGGGCACGCAGGTGGCAACGGCGGCCGGCAGCAGCGTGCCCTCGGCCAGAGCCTCCCATTGGACGACGCTGGCCTCCTGCTCCGCTCCCCGGCCCAGCCCCGCCCCCTCGCCGCCGGGCGCCGCCCACAGGCTCGCCAGGTAGAAGGAGATGGCGTGGGCGCCCGACAGCTGTAAGCCAGAGTTCGACTCCAGCACCGGGAGGGAGTGCCAGGGCAGCCTAGGTGAGGGGAGGGGTGGGCGAGAGGGGGGAGGAGGGAAGGTGAGCTTGTAGTTTTCGAAGCAGCCTTAAACATTCAATTTTTTGCTGAATAATAAGGGCCTGTATAATAATGGAGCCTTGACAATTGCTTTTGGGATAGCCGTGTCGCCCGGCAGACACAGGGCACAAGGCAGGGCTATACCCAGGATGGGACGCCTGCCCATCACAGGGCACCGGGGACAATCTTGTCCGCAGGGCAATTAAAGCGTGTATGTTATTGCACCGAATTGTACTGCACAGAGTTGAGAAAGAACGGGAACATAGAATCTCAGATGCCATCAATCTTACGTGTGCCGTGTCGACCTTCAAAGGTGCTCGCTAACGGCACTTGACCCTACAGTCTGTTAAGGCTATACGGGGGGACTTTGTCTTTGTTAGTTTTTTTTCGTTGTTGACATGCCGTCCTCTTCGCGGCCCTTGTGCAGCGCTTTGTGACCCTCGGGTGAAAGGCGCTTTATAAATTGAAATGATTATTAGTGTTAGTGGTTGTGGTGGTTGTGGCTGAGACCGGGGAATCTGTGCGGGGTCGCTGGTCACGGTGATGTTGACCCCGGCGAACCGCGCCGTGATGAGGACGCGGGCCGTGATGATATCAACACCTCCCCCATCACCAGCACCACCGGAGCGAACGTACAGCGTGAGGGACGACATCACCTGCAAAATCACCATCAACAGCGTCATTATCACCGCCACCATCATCAGCACCGCTATTCATCCAGTCAATCACCCACTCATTCACTCACCCAGTCACTCACTCACCCAGTCACCCACCCAGTCATTCGCTCTCACCCATTCACCCACTCACTAATTGACCCGCCCACTCACCCACCCACTCACCCAGTCACTCACTCATTCACCCACTCACTCACCCACTCATTCACTCACCCAGTCACTCACCCATTCACCCACTCATTCACCCACTCATTCACTCTCACCCACTCACTCATTCACCCACCACTCACCCACCCACTCATTCACTCAGCCAGTCACCCACTCACTCACCGAGTCAATCACCCACTCATTCACTCGCTCACCCATTCACCCACTCACTCATTCACCCACCACTCACCCACCCACTCATTCACTCAGCCAGTCACCCACTCACCCACCCACTCACTCACGCAGTCAATCACCCACTCATTCACTCACTCACCCATTCACTCACGCATTCACCCACCACTCACCCACCCACTCATTCACTCAGCCAGTCACCCACTCACTCACCCACCCATTCACCCACCCACTCGACCAATGCCCTACAATGGACTACCAATCCCATCCGGGGTACAGCCCTGCCTTGCTCCCTGTGTCTGCCGGGATAAGCTCCGGCCTCCCATCAACCCTCTTTCCGGACTAAGCGGTGACCGAGACCTCTGATAAGGATGACGGTCGGTGCCAAGCGAGGTTCACCCCCCCAGTTAAACACCGGGTCCGGGTTACACACTGAACCGCCACGTGCCCCGTGTCTGTGTTGTTTGACTTACAACCCCGGAGTGCCACTGATGTTAGCCGTGAAGCCGCTGCGCACCGCTGAGACGTGTTCACGCGGGTAGATTGCTGACGCGTTCACGCGGTTATATTGTTGCTTAAATCTTAAACAACGACAACTAAACACGTTAGACTGCAAGGTGTCCGATTATTGGAACGCGAAGCCGTGAATGATGAAACTACGGGAGGCGAAAGCGGAACAAATGTTTGAGTCGACTCCGTTGTAACCGATTCCTTCGAATCGAGCTTCCTCGTTTCTTTTAACTAACCAGAGAATCGATTCAGCTTGCCGAATCGCCGCCTGCTCCCCTATGAAAAGCAACGCGATGAACGGAATCGATTTCGGTTACGATTACTTATGAATCGAGACTCGCTACCTGTTGGAAAGCGAGTCCGCGACGTGAGGAATCGATTCCTAATCAGTTTAAGTGTAGCCGCGAATCGATTCTCTTCCGTGAACACGTCAATCGGCTGGAATCGATTCATATCAATGGTATTGAATATCAGACTGCGTCCACTGTAATGGAATCGTTAGTGGAATCGAATCGATACCAGTGATTATGTTAACGATTTCCAATCCTGATGAACCCTGGTGACCCGAGTTCAAATCCCATGCCCGGCTAACATCAGTGGCAGTGAGATGGGTCTCTATGTGTCTCTGAGTATCTCTATGTATCTCTGTGAGTATGTTTCTCTATGTGTCGCAGCAATCCCGTAAAGAGCTCACTGGGTATTTTCTGCTGTAATAATAAACATCTATCTATGAGTCTCTCTGTATCTCTACGAGTCTCTACGTATCCCTTTGGGGCTCTATATGGCTCTATGTTCACCAAGGGAGATTCTAGCAGGAGTGCTGTACTCCAGCCCTGTGCACCGCCAAAGGGGACCCTAGCAGGAGCGCTGGACTCCAGACCTGTTCAACAAGATGTTTATTATTACAGCATGGAAATACCACACCCAGCAGGGTATACGTTCACACAAAAAAATACTTTAAGCGCACACTGAAACCTTGAAAAGTGCAGTTATTTGAAGTTACAGCAGGAGTTGATTATGTTTACACACATTCGTTGAGAATGTTCAGATCGTTAGATGTTTATAATTACAGCAGGAAAATACCCAGTGAGCTTGCAAGCTCTTTACGGGATTCCTGCATTGACACAACAACAGGCGAATTTGACAAAAAATAAAATATTGAGAATGTTCAATACCACGGTCCACACACTACATTGTCACAAGGTCACACTGAGGCGCTCACAGACACTGTCCCTTGTCAATGCTGTGTTCATGAAGCCAAACATCGCATGAGGAACTGAAAGCGATTTGGCGACACACCTATGTGTGTGCGTGGGGAGCAGTGGGTCAGCGGTTAGCGTGCTACGAACCCAGCGACCCGATTTAGATTTCCGCTCGTGGCTAATAACGTTGACGATTTTCCGAACCGGTTCTGGGCCTCCCCTAGGTCGACTCAGCCTCAAATGAGTACCTGGTGCTGTGTGTGAACATTGCCACTAGGTAAACAAAGGCGGCCGGGCGTGGTGCCGGTCACCCACCTCCTCGTGTGGCACTTGACCCTACAGTCCGTTAAGGCTATACGGGGGATCGTTGTCTTGAGGTATTTAGTCGCTGGTTTTGTCTCCATCCTCTCCGACCTCTGTGAGAGCTTCTGCGCTCAGCGCTTTGAGATCCTTCAGCATGGAGCTCACAGACTCTGCAGCACACACACACGCAAAAGACAAAAGAGTGAGTGAATGGATGGATGGGTGGGTGAGTGAGTGGGTGAGGGGGTGGGGGCGTGGATGAGTGAGTGAATGTCTGGTACGTGCAATGGGTGAATAAGTGAGTGAGTGGCTGAGGGAGTGGGTGTCT
>JAZEWU010000013.1:9949210-9959579 GCA_036362915.1 Geotria australis
TGGTGCGTGCGGTGGTGAGGGTGGTGGTTAGGGTGGTGGTGCGGTGGTTAGGGTGGTGGTTAGGGTGGTGGTGCGGTGGTGAGGGTGGTGGCAACGTAAGCTGGCGTGACGGGGGTGTGTGTGTGTGTGTGTCGTACTGGGTGACCGCGTCGTGGAGTCGCTGCAGTGCCGCCTCCGCCCGCGTCGCTCTGTCGCGCGCGCCGCTCGCCGCCGCCTTCGCCGCGTCCAGGTCCTCCTGCAGGGCCTGCCGCGGGCGAGCGCCACACACAGCCGCCGGCAATGTCGGCCTTTCGTGGTGGACGAGGTTCGTCGACAGATCGACAGACTGACGGGCACCTTATTGCCAGTGCACAGATAATCCATCCTTCCAATCCGTTGTCAGAAACCGCTTGATCCTGTACAGTGTACAGGATCGCGGTGAGCCAAAGCCTATCCCGGTAGACACGGGGCACACAGCAGGGCTATACCCAGGATGGGACGCCAGTCCATCGCAGGTACAGATAATTCAATTTCAATTCAACTTTATTGTCAATTCTGCCATATACACAGGACATATAGAGGATCGAAATGCTGTTTCTCTCAGACCCCGGTGTTGGCATTTACATGTAAACAATACATGAGGTTTTACCTTTTCTGGCACCGAGATCAAATGTTAAGATCTTAGAAACACCAAATGGACACCTTTTGTGCAAAAAGCTGCCCATAGTCTTAACAGCTAGACCCGAGCAACTAATGCACAGACAGTTAGATGTTTGTTATTACAGCAGAAAAGAAATCCAGTGAGATTGCGAGCTCTTTGCGGGATTCCTGAATTGACACAACACTGGCTCCTGTCTCTAACACTGGCTCCTGTCTCACACACTGTTCTCCTGTCTCGGGTTATGGACGGGTTCTGTGCCGGAGCTCCGTTTCAAAAGTCGATTCCTTCGCTTTTTAAAAGCGGTAGCGGTGGCCGTGACGGGAGTCGAACCTGAGCCCGGATGGTCTGCAGCTGCAACTCGGCCGTGCGATCGGAGACGCTGAGCTGCAGCAACGTCACCTGCGCCTCCCTCTTACGGAGCTCCTCCTGCAGCCCGGACAGCTGCACAGACAAAGATCCCCCGTGTAGCCTCACACAGGTTGTAGGGACAAGTGCTGTTAGCAAGTAGCACCTATGAAGGTCGACACGGCACACGAGGAGGTGGGTGACCAGCACCACGCCCGGCCGCCTTCGTCTCCCCAGTTGCAACGTTTAACACACCGCACTAGGTACTCATTTGAGGTTGAGTCGACCAAGGGGAGACCCAGAACCGGTTCAGAAAATCGTCACTGGTGTCGGTGGCCGTGAGCGGGATTCGAACTCGGGTCGCAGCCAGGTTTGTAGCCCAGCGTGGCGCTAACCGCTGAGCCACCGCTCCACCACAAGACACAAAACAGACATAGCGCATCCACCCAATCACCGTGGGCGGCTATTTCCTCCCACATCCAGGCACCTAGCCTGGCACTGAGCGCGGCGCACGGCGGCCGGTGTTGCTTGCCTCCGCCCGTCGGTCCGCCTCCTCCGTCCTGTGCCGCGCCTCCTGGCAGCTCAGCTGCACGAGGAGAGCGTACGCTTTCTGGCGCCAGCACGACAGGAGGGCCTGGCGCCTGGCGCCACCGCACCCACCGTCGCCGCCACCACCGTCGTCACCGTCACCACCCTTGTCAGCCTGCGTTAGACACACGCGGTGAGCATACGTGAGTGTCGTCCATCCATCCATTTCCTAAACCGCTTTTCCTCGTGTAGGTCACGGTGGCAGCAGTCCAAGGAGAGTGGACCAGACATCCCTTTCCTCAGCAACAGATTCCAGCTCTTCCTGATGGATTCCCAGACGTTCCCAGGCCAGACGAAGGATATAATCCCTCCGGCGTGTCCTGGGTCGGCCTCTAGGTCTCCGCCCAGTGGGCCGTGACCTGGTAGACTTCCCGCGGGAACCTTCCAGGGGGCATCCTTACCAGATGCCCGAACCGCCTCAATCGGCTCCTCTCAATCCGAAGGAGCAGCGACTCTACTCTGAGCTTCTCTGGGAGAACCGTTAATTCACTCATTCGTTAATTGTCAGAAACCGCTTAATCCTGGACAGGCAATGCCCCGGAGTTACGTCACCTTAGGTTCCAGACTGCTGCCGTAACTCAAAAATGTCCGCGAGTCGAAGCGCTGCCCTTTTTATTGTTCACTTCTTATCGATGCATTAACTGCACCGCAGTGGTCGTATACGTGCATAAGTGACGTCAATGAAGCATTTGTAACTGAAAGAAACACTGTAGGCCTTGTTTTGCAATCAAGAGACGCCGTGGTGACGTCACCGCCACTCAGTTCACATGCTTGTCAGCAATTCACATGTTTGTTGTGTGAATGCAGGAGTCCCGCAAAGAGCTTGCAAACTCACTCGGTATTTTTCTGCTGTAATAATAAACATGTATCTATCTATCTATCAGGGTGGCACAGTGGTAACATCTGCGCCTCACAGCAAGAAGGACCCGGGTTCGAATCTCGGCTCGGGCGCCTTTCTGTGTGGAGTTTGCGTGTTCTCCCCCTGTTCTGCGTGGGTTTCCTCCGGGTTCTCCGGTTTCCTCCCACAAGTTAAGAAAAACACTCATTAATTATTTGGCTGATAACATCATAATATATAGGAAGCAGTGTGTGGCAATATGGCGCCGGCAAACCTGCCTAGCTGCCTCCTCCGCCTCTCTGCGCTTTCCTCGCTGCGCCTCTGAGTCGTTCTCTCGTCGATGAATACCTTCAACACTGAATGAATATGTGCGCGTTCTAAATGTAAAATTATTATTATCAATGGCCAGCGGCGGTTGTTTGTTGCTGTTGAGCGAGTGTCTCACCGGCGGCGGGTTCACGATGGCCTCCTGCGTGGACAGGATGTGAGACAGCGAGGACAGACGCAGACACAGCAGCTCCGACTCGGCACGCAGACGGGAGTTTTCCTTGTCCAGAGCCTGGGAGACGCGCGGAGACACCCGCGGAGACACGCAGAGACACGCGGGGAGACACGCAGGCGCCACTTAGTGACCTGACCACAACTAAGTGGAGGTAACGTCACCACGGCGCCTGTGCCAGGCCAACCTTGAGGCTGTCACGCAGAGTGTCGAAGGCTCGCCGATAGGTCACGGGACAGACCCAGGTGCCATTGGCTGCCTGACCGAGATGACCGGCTGGGGCACCACCTGTGCTCCCTACCGTGCCAGATTGCTGAGTTTTAGCCTCCCAGCGCTCGGCTCGCCGTTGTGAGCGTCGCTCCTCCGCCCTCCGTTGTTGCTGGAGCGTGACTGCCTCCAACTGCCCTTCACGACACCTCCTCCGCAGAGGTCGATCTTGACACCGCCGGTACCGGTTTTCAGCAAGTCCACCCGGCTCCAGGTCCTCCAGTGCCGCATCGGTCCATCTCTTCTCTACCCCGTGCCGCGCCCGTTCAGCCCCCTCTATCCGGCCAAACAGTAGTTGCTTGTGCATGCGATGGCCGGGCACAGGGACACACTGACCTGTACCCGGGCGAGGAGGCTGGCTCTATCGGGCCCGTCCCGGTCCTGCTCCTCCTCCTCCTCCGCCCGGGTTCCAACGTAGCGGCGCATCCGCTGCACCAGCTGCGCCTGGCCCTCCGCCTCGCTGCGCCACCGCCTGCGCCGACAAACGCGCAGATTCGATTCCCGCCTCGGCCGTCTTTCTGCGTGGAGTTTGTGTGCCGCTCTCTCTGGCCCCCTGTTCTGCGTGGGTTTCCTCCGGGTTCTCCAATTTCCTCCCACAACTAAAGATAACACTCGTTAGTTAATTGGCCGATAACATCATAACGTAACGGACGCAGTGTCCAGTGGCACTATGTTGGCGCCGGCAAAACCTCCTGGCTGCCTCCTCCGCCTTTCTGCGGTTTCATCGCTGCGCCTCCGAGTCGTTCTCGAATGAATACCTTCGACATTGAATGAATGTGTCACGCGTTATAGAGTTTATCATTATTAGTATGTGTACACTATTATTACTATCGTTGTGAACTGCGAACGAACCCCAGCTCTTGTTGTAGCTGTTCCACGTTCCGCTCCGACTCCTGCAGTTGGGAGCGCAGGCGGCACAGCTCCCGCTCTCTCTCCTCCTTCTCCCGCTCTCTCTCCTTCTCCAGTTCTCTCTCCTCTTCTCTCTCCTTCTCCCTCTCCCGCTCTCTCTCCTCCCTCTCCCGCTCTCTCTCCAGTTCTCTCTCCTTCTCCCGCTCTCTCTCCTCCTCTCTCTCCTTCTCCCGCTCTCCCCGTTGCGCCCCCTCTCTGTCGCGCTGGCTCGGAGCGCCCCCCCTCTCGTCGCGCGCGATTCTCCGGGGTTCCTCGAGCAGCCGCCGGGTCTCGGCCTCCGTGTCGCGCAGCCGGGTCTGCACGCGCTGCAGCTGGGGACGCGGGCGGCACCGGCGTCATCGTCGTCATCACAGGAATCACAGGAAACGACAGTGCACAAAAACTGCAACGTCTTCAAAACAACCTAGCTCGTGCAGTCCTCAACGTCAAAGCGAGCGAGCGAGCGACCAACCACAAAAATGCACGGACATTCTACACTGGCTGCCCATCCACCAACGCGTCGCTTACAAAACAGCAAAAATGTGCCACCGCGCTACCCGCACAGGGCACCCTAAGTACCTCGCATCGCAACTCCGGCCACTCGCCTCGGCACAATCCCGCACTCTATGCAGCTCATCGCGGCACCTACTCCGCACACCCCGCTCACGCACAACCTTCGCACGACGCCGATTCTCGGTCGCGGCACCCGCGACCCGGGACAGCCTGTAGCCACACCTATTGCGTCAAACACAGTCCCCCACAGCCCTAAAAAAACTCTTAAAAAGTCACCTCTTCACCGACTCACAACAAACCGACTGAGCAGGGTGTCTCCGCGCCTCCGAATCAACGGGTGCGACGCGCCCGGAGAAAATGCGGCGCGCGTTACAAAAGTAGATTATTATTATTATTGTCGTCGTCATCACCGTTCTGGAACGGATCAACACGGTAACGCGAGGGACCGCTGTAACATTGAAAAATTAAACGACGACCACGTTACCTCCAGGCGATGTTCTTCCTTCAGCCGAGCCATCTGCTGCAGCACATCAGCCAGCAGCCTCTCCCTGTCCCGCTCCAGACCCTGACAACAGACGCAGCAGTTGAGGCAACGGCGGCCGAACAGAGACAACGGGACCGCCGGTGGTGGTTAGACGCGGCACGCGGAGCGATGCTGGGCGCTAGATAATAATAATACATTTAAATTTATAACGCTGCCGCATGGCACATAGTCAATGTCGAAGGTATTCATTCGACGAGGGAACGAC
The DNA here is from genome assembly GCA_036362915.1 of Geotria australis. NCBI lineage: Eukaryota > Metazoa > Chordata > Hyperoartia > Petromyzontiformes > Geotriidae > Geotria > Geotria australis. The sequence goes on from JAZEWU010000013.1 coordinate 9,954,538, forward strand.
TCGGAGGCGTAGCGAGGAAAGCGCAGAGGGGCGGCAACCAGGCGTTTTTGCCGGCGCCAACATATTGCCACTAGACACTGCTTCCTATATATTATGATGTTATCGGCCAACTGATTAATGAGTGTTTTTTTAAGTTGTGGGAGGAAACCGGAGAACACGGAGGAAACTCACGCAGAACAGCGGGAGAGAACACACAAATTCCACACAGCAAGGTGCCCAAGGCGGGAATCAAACCACCTCAGGCAAGACCATTCTTTCTGTGAGGCGCGGATGTTACCACTGCACCACCATGCCGCGGTGTCCATTTGGTGTGTTTAAGATCTGAACACTTGTCTCATTGCCAGACAAGGGAAAACCTTGTATTTTTATTTTGACTTTATCTGAATATGAAGGGTTTACTGTATCAAACTTGTCTCCAAGCTTGTCACTGGCGTCTCACCTGTGAGCCACCGAGTCTTGACTGTCCCGGCAAGCCTTCAGCAAACACAAAACATAATAATAATAGCATTTTATAGAGCGCCTTTCACCCGAGGGTCACAAAGCGCTGCACAAGGGCCGCGGAGAGAACGACAGAAAAAGAAAACAACTAATAAAAACCAAAGCAACTAAAATTAAACGATTAAGGCTGCTTCGAAGACACTGAAAGGTCGTGAAACTGGCAATCTTAAGAGCGGCAAAAATCTGCCAGCGTCCCCTAAGATGGCCGTCACTTCCTTAAAGTCAAACACGGAGGGAGACAGGGAGGGAGGGTGAGCGACAGGGGGAGACACAGGGACGTACTCATGTAAGGTTGCCACAGCTCTACGTATGAGAATTGCTCTTAAGAGCTGCTCTTTTGTGAGTTTACGGGTCTCTATGTCTCTACGGGGACTCTGTGCGTCTACAGGTTGGCAGGATGTCTATGCAGTGGTAACATCTGCGCTTCACAGAAAGAATGGTCTTGCCCGAGGCAGTTCGATTCCGGCCTTGGGCGCATTTCTGTGTGGCGTTTGTGTGTTCTTCCCCTGTTCTGCGTGGGTTTCCTCCGGGTTCTCCGGTTTCCTCCCACAACTAAAACAACTCAATAGTTAATTCGCCGATAACATAATATAACGGACGCAGTTTGAGGCTATATGTTGGCGCCGGCAAACCGCCTGGCTGCCTCCTCCGCCTCTCTGCGGTTTCCTTGCCTACGCCTCCGAGTCGTTCTCGAACGAATACCTTCGACATTGAATGAATATGTGCCACGCAGCGTCATACATTTTGATTATCATTATCGGTCTCTATGTGTGTGTATCGGTCTCTGTGTGAGTCTACGGGTCTCTACGTGACACGGCCATTATTAACCGCACTTACCTGATGCGGCGGCAGGGGTCCTGACGAGGGCGTCTTTTAGGCGTCCGTTCTCCTGCCTGAGCTGCAGAACCTCCTGGAAGAGGGAATCGAACTTGGGTGCCGGTTCCTTCGAGGCCGGCGGCGTGGAAAAGTGTGACGGAGGGATGAGGCCACCGGCGTCTGCAAACGAGGCAGGGTGGCGGAGTCGGTAACATCTGCGCCTCACAGAAAGATTCCCGCCTTGGGCGCCTTTCCGTGTGGAGTTTGCGTGTTCTCTCCCCCTGTTCTGCGTGGATTTCCTCCGGGTTCTCCGGTCTCCTACCCCAACTTAAAAAAAACCACTCATTAATTAGTCGGCCGATAACATCATAATATATAGGAAGCATCCATCCATTTTCTAAAACGCTTGTCCTGGTGAGGGTCGCGGTGCCATCAGTCTAAGGAGAGTGGACCAGACATCCCTTTCCTCAGCAACAGATTCCGGCTCTTCCTGGGGGACTACCAGGCGTTCCCAGGCCAGCCGAAGGATATAATCCCTCCAGCGTGTCCTGGGTCGGCCTCTAGGTCTCCGCCCAATATGTTTTTGCCGGCAAACCGCCTGGCTGCCTACGCCGCCTCTCTGCGTTTTCCTAGCTACGCCTCTGAGTCGTTCTCCATTCGAATGAATACCTTTGACATTGAATGAATATGCCGTGCGTTATAAATGTAAAATTATTATTATTGATTAAGCGGTTTCTGACAATGGATGGATGGTTACACATCGTATTACAACAACAAACCTGCGCTTGAGAACGTGGACGGAGGAAAGAGGTTCTGAGCCATAGTTTTCTCAGAGCGTCTGAAACACACAGAATATCATCAGTGTTGGAGATGGGAGTCACTCTGTTAAAGATGGGAGTCACAATCTTAGCACAACCATCGTTCGCCACAAAGTGGCGGTGACGTCTCCACGGCGCGTGTGCCAGGCCAGGTGCACCTCGAGGCCACGAAGTATCGAAGGCTCGCTGACTGCAAGTCACAGGACAGACCCAGGTCCCATGGGCTGACTCCGGTGCCAGGCTAGGTGCATGAGGAGGAGGAGGTCAGGGGACAGACCCAGGTGCTGCCTGACTGAGATGACTGGCCGGGGCACCACCTGTGCTCCCCACCGTGCCAGATTTCTGAGTTTTATCCGCCGGCGCTCGGCTCGCTGTTGTGAGCGTCGCTCCTCCGCCCTCTGTTGACGGAAGGCGGGCGACTGCCTCCAACTGCCCAGTAGCGCGTCCTTCACACCGCTGGTCCCAGGCATCGACGAGTCCACTCAAATAACATTCAACTTACACGGCGGTCGTTTGAGACCGCTTAATCCAGTAGTACAGGGTCGCGGTGAGCGGGAGCCTATCCCATGAGACACAGGGCGCAAGGCAGGACTATACCCAGGATTGGACGCCAGTCCATCACAGGGAACCGGGGGCAGTTTAGCCCGCAGACCAATTAACCTATGCAGCAGCAGCAGCGTGTATTTGGACTGTGGGAGGGGACCGGAGTGCCCGGCGAAAACCCACGCGGACACGGGGCGAACATGCAAACTCCACACAGAAAGGCCCCCGAGCCGGGATTCGAACCCGGGCACCTTCTTGCTGTGAGGCGGCAGCGCTACTCACCGCTGCGCCACCGTGCCGCCCCGCTCTTCTCAATCACCTGCGTCGGTGAACTGATCGGCTACGTTTCAGCGTAAACTGTTAACACGTAACTCCTACAGGTAGCTGAAGGTTTAAGACATAATAGACTCCTGTGAAGCAAGTTGTGAGGAGAACCCGCGGTAGCATTGAGTGCACGGGGGGCGGGGGGACTGGGAGGAGGCGGGGCTCCAACGGCCGCGATGACGTCATGTAGCGCGCCGGGTTGGCGGGGTTTCCCGCGCGCTCGCGGTGACGTCGTGTCGTCGCGAATGCGGCGGGGTGCCGCGATGACGTCACGAGAGAGTGATTCTTGTGAACACGGGAGCTAGATTGATGGATGTTTATTATTGCAGCAGAAAAATATACCCAGTGAGCTTGCAAGCTCTGGAAGCGGGATTCCTGCATTGACACAACACTGGCTCCTGTCTCGAACACTGACACGAGGCTCTCTTTATAGTCTGGTCTCAGTATCTCCACAGCCTTGTGCAGCGCTTTGTGACCCTCGGGTGAAAGGCGCTCTACAAATGCTATTATTATTATTAAGTGTTGACGAAAGGCAAGCAATTTTGGACAATGCAAACATTATCATAGCATTTTGTCTGCATGTTTTTTGCCACAAGCATTTGTGGCGTCTTGCAAACTGGACCCTTTACAAAAAGGTGTCTCATCGCCAGAAAAAGGTAAAAGCTTGTATATTTTACATTTAAACCCGTTATTTGTTGTAGAACAATATTATGTAAAAAAAAAGCCGGAGGAAAATAAGGTGATATGGTGACAGTGCAGTGGTAACGTCTGTAACTCAGCGTTTCTGGGTTCGATTCCCTGTCCCAGGTGCCTTACTGTGAGTGGAGTTAGTGTCAGAAACCGCTTAATCAGTGTACAGGTTTGCGGTGAGCCGGAGCCTATCCCGGCGAACACAAGGCGCAAGACAGGGCTATACCCAGGATGGGACGCCAGTCCATCACAGTGCACCTGGGGAAATTTAGTTCGCAGGCCAATTAACCTATGCAACAGCATATCTTTGGACTGTGGGAGGAAACCGGAGTGCCCGGCGAAAACCAACAAATCAGTAATCATAAGTATTATGGAAGCACACATTCAACTACCGAGCAATGTATTTACAACAGAGAAAATTAAACGTTTATATCGAGACTAAGAAAATAAAACAGACAGGATTAAAAACAAAGGCATTAAACAATACAGCGTTAATATCAGGCTGGAGCGTAGTGTATAGTGTATCCATCATCATTGTCAGAAACCGCTTAATCCTTGCCAGGGTCGAGGTGAGCCGGAGCTTATCCCGACAGACACAGGACGCAAGGCAGGGCTGCACCCAGAATGGGATGAGAGTCCATCGCAGGGCACCGGGGACAATGTAGTCAACAGGACAATTAACCTAGCGAGCGTGTCTGGATCGTCGGAGGAATCCAGAGTGCCCGGTGGAAACCCACGAGGACACGGGGAGAGAACACGCAAACCCCAACACGGAAAGGCACCCGAAGCCGGGAATCTAACCGGGGTCCTTCTCGTCTCGAGGCGACGGCGCTAGCTGCGGCCGTGGCGCCCCGGTAAAAATAACCAACAACCGTAACGCGACGACAGCGTCGGGTCAACGGACGTCACCGTTGGGACGGTCGCGGAAACTCGCGAACGGCTCCCCGCACCACGCGGCGTGACGTCACGCAGACGACCGTCGCGCGTCACCAATGACGCCCGTGCGCGAAGGCGTTACGACGGTCGCCGTTCGACTATCCGACCGATCCGCGTACCGCGTCATCGTACTGTGCGTTCCTATCACTATCGCCGTTCGACAATCCCACCGATTCACGTGCCCGCTCGTACCGTGTCATACCGCCACGTCCTACCGCGTTACTACCGCTATCGACAATGCGACCAATCCACGTAGCCGCCCGTAGCGCGTCATATCGCGCCACACCGCGGCGTCGTACCGTGCGTTACTACCGCTATCGACAATGCGACCAATCCATGTAGCCGCTCGTAGCGCGTCATACCGCGGCGTCCTACTGTGCGTTGCTATCGCTGTCGTCGTTGCTGTGATTGCGTTCC
>JAZEWU010000013.1:10002986-10017115 GCA_036362915.1 Geotria australis
GAATTCGCAGGCAATACAAAGAGCTGAAAGACAACGATGTCCAGAAGCTCAACAGATGCCGGAGGCCCCTCAGTCTGGAGCAAGAAGAGAGGCCAATGCCCGCCGCCCTTAAGGCCAGCACCGACTATTATATCTCTAAATGTTGAAGGACTGTCTGCGACTAAAGAAGAACTTGTTGCAATGGGAAACTGTAGTGTAGCCATCACGCTTCGAAGAATCGAATTCGAACGGCCGGGAGCGTTCCTACCGCAGACTTTGCTAAACGCAGCGCTTTCGGGCGACTGCGTTGAAATCACGGCGTAAACGTCCTGAACTGCGGACGATTAATGTTCGAATCCCGGCTCGGGTGCCGCCTTTCTGTTCGGAGAATAATTAATGTGCGTTGTTTTACGGTAATTCCTTCCAAGACGTTGGAAGAGGGTGGCACGGTGGCGCAGCGGTGAGTAGCGCTGCCGCCTCGCAGCAAGAAGTTCCCGGTTTCGAATCTCGACTCTGGTGCCTTTCTGTGTGGATAAATACCCAGTGAGCTTGCAAGCTCTTTACGGCAGCGGTCCCCAACCTTTTTTCATGTAAGACAATATTTTCGCGCACCGGCCTTCAAGGTGTGGGGGGATAAATATAACGAAATAAAATAATACGACCGGCATAAAAACAAATATAAAGTGCATTAAAAATACAACTCACCATTACGCTGAATTAGTGGGAGCCCTGAGACGGATGTATCACGTAATTTTTCAAAATAAAACATCTTTCAGACTGATAATAAAATATAGTTTTATTAATTCTTTCTGTACGGCCCGGTACCAAATGACCCGCGGACCGGTGGTTGGGGACCACTGCTTTCCGGGACTCGTGCATTGACACAGCAAACATGCAAATTGCTTGTTTGCGTGTTATCTCCGTGTCCGAGTGGGATTTACTCCGGACACTCCCCTGTTTCCTCCCAAAGTCCAAAGACACGCCGCTGCCCCCGGTGTCCCGTGATGGACCGGCGTCCCGTGCTGTGTAAATCCCTGCCTCGCGCGCCGTGTCTGCCGGGACAGGCTCCGGCTCACCGCAAGCCCGTACAGTCTTAAGCGGATCCGCTAAGTAGCTTCTTAGTGGGTTATTAGTTATGAGATTACTAGTTTAGTGGTTCAGTTTTCAAAAGTGGAGAGGGGAACAGCTTCTAATGTGATCGGTATAAAACTGTGGTTAGCGCCACAGATTTCTGAGCATTGACCAAATAATAGGCCGGGTCGGGTGGTAATGAAGGTTGATTGATTTAGGCGTCCGGGTACTGCGTCTACTTTTGTGCCTAGAGCTGGGATAGTTCAGGAGTGGATAATGTCTTCTGATGTAATTAGTATGCGGATAGGGGATTCCATAGGAATTACGACTCGGTGGTCGACATCTAATAGACGAATACCCCCTGGTTGTAGTTCATTTGTCGGGGTTATATAGGAGTCGAATTCTAGTTGGTTGTAGTCTGTATACTCATAAGTTCAGTATCATTGGTGGCCGACAGCTTTAATAGTTAAGTGAGGGCTGTTAATTTCGTCTGTTAGATATAGAATTCGTAGTGAAGGCAGAGCAATTATGATTAAAATGATAGCTGGTATAACTGTTCAGACAATTTCTACTTCTTGTGAGTCAAGAATGTGTTTGTTTGTGAATTTTGTTGTAACTATTACTACAATAAGGTAAAGAATGAGGGTGCTAATTAAAAATAGAATTGTTAGGGTGTGGTCGTGGAAGTGAATAAGTTCTTCTATAATCGGGGAGGCTGCATCTTGAAGTCCTAGTTGAGCTTGTTGTGCCATGGACAAGATACATGAGTAATAACCTCATAATTTTAGCTTGACAAGTTAGTGTAATAATTTTACTAGTATCTTTAAGGAAATGGCAGATAGGTTATGCATCTGGCTTGAAACCAGCGAACGGACGAATGACGTCGCCGCGAGCCCCGCCGCCAACCGCTCGACTACGAGTGTCGCCTCGCCACAACAACAACAACCGCCATTATTAGCCGCCATTAAGTGGCGGTGACGTCACCACGGCGCCTGTGCCAGGCCATATGCACCTTGAGGCCACGTGAAGCGTCGAAGGCTCGCCGACAAGAGGTCACGGGGACAGACTCGGGTGTCACGGGCTGCCTGACCGAGATGACTGCAGATGCAGCACCTGAGCTCCCTACTGTGCCAACTTGTTGTGCTTTGACCGCTCGGCGCTCGGCTCGCCGTTGTGAGCGTCGCTCCTCCGCCCTTCGTTGTTGCTGGAGGGCGACTGCCTCCGACTGCCCGTTAGCGTCCTTCACGAACCTCCTCCACCGAGGTCGATCTTGACACCGCCGGTACCGGTTTTCAGCAAGTCCACCCAGCTCCAGGTCCTCCTGTGCCGCATCGGTCCATCTCTTCTCTAGTCCGTGCCGTGCCCGTTTAGCCCCCTCTATCCGGCCAAACAGCAGTTGCTTGGGCATGTGATGGCCGGGCATGCGGGCTACATAGCCCAGCCGGAGGAGCTCACGAATGGAAAGTTTCCAAACGGCGTAGATGTTCCGCCAGGGGTGTCCGCGCGCGCGCGCACACACACATACACAGGGCCAGCCTCCGTGTCTCGGCTGACGTGTCGGTTTGTTTGCGCGATGGGAGAGGGCCCACTCGCTGTTTGAGACGTGGCGCTGGTACCGGCGGTGGCCGTGACTGCCCACCCCCTCTTCCCTCCCGGTGTTTGTGGCTGTAGTCAAGGCGACTGGGCCGGGAGCGGTGGCGCTGCTGTTTGCGCTGGGCTGGCACCTCCGCTGCATAGTTTTGTTTGATTGGGGGGGGTTGATTTGTCTTGTGTCGTGAGTGGCGGCACGCTGGCTTTAATAATAATCCATCCATCCGTTTTCAGAAACCGCTTAATCCCGTACAGGGTCGCGGTGAGCCGGAGCCCGCCCCGGCAGACACAAGGGCGGCAAGGCAGGGGTATACCGAGGATGGGACGACAGTCCATCGCGGGGCGCCTCTGGAAATTTAGTCAGTACGCCGATTAACCTGGCAGCGTGTCTTTGGACGGTGGGAGGAGGCAGCCAGGCGGTATTGCCGACGCCAACATATCACCAACACACTGCTTCCGATTATAATTGGATGCTCGGCGAAGCTTCGAAGCGTATTATTAAGTAAATAATCTGATGTGAGGCATTTGCGATAGTAACACTCCAATCTAGCTACAGGCGGCAGCGCTGGTCACCGCTACGCGGAAAGAAACCCCGTGCTTCCGAAGTTAATGGGATCGATTCCGGAGATATTGCGTATCCTGTCTCCCTCCGTGTTTGTCTTTAAGGAAGTGACGGCCATCTTAGGGGACACTGGTAGATTTTTGCCGCTCTTAAGATTGCCAGTTTCACGACCGTTTAGTGTATTCGAAGCAGCCTTAATCATTACATTTTTTTGTCGCTTTGTTTTTTTGTTAGTTGTTTTTTTTTTCTGTCGTTGTTGACGTGCCGTTCTCCCCGCGGCCCTTGTGCAGCGCTTTGTGACCCTCGGGTGAAAGGCGCTATGTAAAATGCTATTATTATTATTATTCTACTGGGAAACTCGTTCGTGGGTGCGAGCGTTGGTATGTCTGGCTGTCTGGCGTTGGCAAGTAGGTGGAGGGGGGGGTCCCTGCCGTGTCATCAAACGCCCCCGGCGTGATGCGGGTCACACAGGCTCCGTGCTGCGGCCACGCTGCTTCAAGGACACTGTCTCCCACCGCCCCTCCCCTGCTCGCCGGGCCCCGGGGGCACCCGCGGCGGTTTGTTTCTGGGGGAAATCCGCGCGAGTTCACTGCCTCCGTGTGCCCTGAGGGAATGTGTGCCGGTGGGGATCACTTGTGTATGGGTTGGGGTCACTGCGGTGAGTTGTGTTCGTTTACTGTGGTGGGCCGTATCCTAAGGGCACCCGCGGCGCTGGTTTCTCCGGAAAGCCGCGCGAGTTCACTGCCTCCGTGTGCCGGAGGGAATGTGTGCTGGTGGGGATCAGTGTGTGTTGGCTGTGTTGCTTTACTTACCAACGTGCCCTGAGGGAACATGTGGTGTTGGGTTCACTGTGTGTGGGTTGCGGGTCATCGCAACCCTGTACAGGATTAAGCGGTTTGACAATGGATGGATGGTCCCGGGCCACCCCTAGGTCGGCTCTGCCTCAAACGAGTACCTAGCGCGGTGTGTAAACATCGCCACTAGGGAGACAAAGGCGGCCGGGCGTAGTGCTGGCCACCCACCAGCTTGTGCGCCGTGCCGGACATTATAGGTGCTATTCACAAACAGCACTTGACCCTACAGTCTGTTAATGCTACACAGGGGCTCTTTGTCTTTGTGTGAGCGGCAGTGTTGGGTGGGTGCGTGGGAGTATACAGTTTGTGTTTATCCCGTTTGGCACAATGTTCTGCAGTCTTTGTATAGTGCTACTCGCTAACTGCACTTGCCCGTACAGCCTGTGTGAGGCTACACGTGGGATCTTTGTGTGTATCTCTATAGCTGCTGCTCGCTAACAGCACTTGACCCTACAGTCTGTGAGGCTACACGGGGGATCTTTGTCTGTGTGTAGCGGTGCTGCTCGCTAACAGCACTTGACCCTTCAGCCTGTGTTCAGGCTACACGGGGCACCTTTGTCTTTGCTCGCTGGTGGGTACCGTCGAGTAAGACTGCCCTGGGGGCAGCAGCTGCTGGGCTGTGGCGGCCGCGTGGCAATCGCCGTGACCTCGTGCGTGTGTGGGGGAGCGGTGGCCCAGTGGCTAGCGCGTTGGGCTACAAATCTGGCGTCCCGAGTTCGAATCCCGCTCACGGCCAACACCGGTGACGATTTTCTGAACCGGTCCTGGCCCTCCTCCCCTAGGTCGACTCGGCCTCAAATGAGTACCTAGCGCGGCGTGTAAACATCGCCACTAGGGAGACAAAGGCGGCCGGGCGTGGTGCTGGTCACCCACCTCCCCGTGTGCGCGTGTCTAGAGGGCGTCGTGGTGCCGGTGACGCTCGAATTCGATTCTTCGAAGCGTGATGGTTACATGACAGTTTCCCATTGCAACAAGTTCTTCTTTAGTTGCAGACAGCCCTTCGACATTTAGAGATATAATAGTCAGTGATGGCCTTTAAAGGCGGGCACTGGCCTCTCTTCTTGCTTCAGACTGAGGGGCTTCTGGCGTCCGTTGAGCTTCTGGACATCGCTGTCTTTCAGCTCGCCTTCAAACTGTTTGGTAGAATTTGCAGGTAATATCAAGTATTACTTGACAGGGATCGCGACGTGAACGCTTCTACCTTGATCCCCAATAATAATATAATAAATACAAGCTAAGTGTTTGAAAGCAGATACTGTATTTTACGAACCTGTTTTTAGTCTGTGGGTAGTTTAAAAAAATCTCATTCCTTAAATTACATTGCAATTTCTGCTATTGAAACAGAGGGGGCAAAAAATAGGTTATTTTATTGAGAGTGACTTTTTATTGCCGCTTCACGGCAAGAAGGTCCGCCCGGGTTCGAATCCCGGCTCAGGTGCCTTTCAGCGTGGAGTTTTGCAAATCCCGATACACTCGGGGCCAGCCGCTCACCCGAGAACGTTCGGGAAAACTACTGGCGTAAAGTAACCCTCCTCGCCCGCTCGCAGGTCACAGGTCGAGCTCGGCAACGGCGTCAACGGCATGATCGACGCGCCCACGGGAGGCGGCAAGCGCATCCGCAAGCCCTCGCTGCTTTACGAGGGCTTCGAGGGGGCGCCGGTGACGGTGGGTGCCGGCGCGGGGGTCACCGGCGCGGCGGGCGCCGGAGGAGGAGGGGGGGGCGGCACCGGCGGCGCCCGCAAGGCCGCGGGGCCGGCGCGGCAGGGCGGCGCGCCGGGCGCCCGGCAGCCGGAGACGGCCAACGCGGACAAGCCGGGCCGCGTCACCAACCAGCTGCAGTACCTGCAGCGCACGGTGATGAAGGCGCTGTGGAAGCACCAGTTCGCGTGGCCCTTCAACGTGCCCGTCGACGCCAACGCGCTGCACCTGCCGGTCAGAGGCCACGCGCGGGCACGTGTTGCTCGCTCGCCCGCTCACCCGCACGCTCCTCGCTTATTTGCATACAGGTCCTACTCATCCCTGTTGACGTTGCGCTCCCCCGCTCTCGCCTCGCTCGGCCACGCGCTCCTCGACTCACACGCTCACTCCTCACTCACCCGCGCGCTCCTCACTCATTCGCGCACAGGTCCACCTCATCCCTGTTTACATCCCTGCTGGCGCCTCGCTCACCCGCCCGCTCGCTCCTCACTCACCCGCTCGCTCTCTTCGCTCACTCATTCGCGCACACAGGTCCCACTCATCCCTGTGAACATCCTTCTCCCACCCACGCGCCATCACCTCACTCCTCGGTTAACCGCTGGGTACCTCACTCACCCGCTCGCTGCACACTCGCACGCTCACTCCTCACTCATCGCACACACGCTCCTCCCCCCCACTGACGCGCTCCGGCCGTTGGCGGCGCGCCGACACAGTGGACCGTACCTCGTCACCGTCATTATTTTCATATTGGAGCGATGTGCCGCAGGACTACCACAAGATAATCAAGCAGCCCATGGACATGGGGACGATCCGCCGGCGCCTGGAGAACAACTACTACTGGAGTGGAGGGGAGTGCATCCAGGACTTCAACACCATGTTCACCAACTGCTACCTGTACAACAAGGTGCGTGGGCGGCCCGCGCGGGCCTACGCGGGGTTGGGCCTCTCTGGCGCCTCGCAGTTAAACCGTGGTTATCGTGACTATAATAATAATAATAAACGGGTGGCACGTTCAATGTCGAAGGTATTTATTCAAAGAGAGCGACTCGGGAGGCGTAGCGAGGAAAGCGCAGAGAGGCGGAGGAGGCAGCCAGGCGGTTTGCCGGTGCCAACATATTGCCGTCACACTACACTGCGTCCTATATATTCTGATATCTGCCAATTAATTAACTAACGAGTTTTTTATTTTAAGTTGTGGCGTAGGGTCGTGGAGGATGCTTCTGGGCAGTTGGAGGCGGTCAGGAGTACAGCTGGTGGGTGCCTTGTCCAGTAATCTTTGGCACCCTGGTCTGTCCCTTGACCTCCTGTTATCGACCGATTCAAAGTTGCGGGAGGGAACCGCAGAACCCGGAGGAAACTGACGCAGAATAGTGGGAGAGAACGCGCAAACTCCACGAAGAAAGGCGCCCGAGGGCGGGAATCGAACCGCCTCGGGGCAAGCCCATTCTTCGAGGCGCGGATGTTACCACCGCATAGACGCCCTGCCGCAGTGTTGACCAAGCGCCGGTTACGCCGTGCCACCTCGTCGACAGAGGCTTGTGGGCCCGCAAGGAGGCTTGTAGAATCGCCCGGAGTCTCGTCGACGCGCACGGCGGTCGTTAAGAGACCGGCTGCCGCGCAGGAGGACATCGAGTGTGTATCGGCGGTGACCCCGGCGAAAACGCTTCGTTTGCGCGTGCAGCCGACGGACGACATCGTGCTTATGGCGCAGACGCTGGAGAGGCTCTTCCTGCAGAAGGTGGCGCTCATGCCGCAGGAGGAGGTGGTGCTCGCCTCGCCGGGCCCCAAGGCCGCCAAGGGCAAGGCCGGACGCAAGCTCGGTGAGACGACGGGCCGTGGCGCCGTCGGGCCGTCCCCTGCCCCGTGTTGTTAGGATTCTGCTGGGGTACCCAAGGGGACTTTCCAGTAGGGTCCAGCCAAGTTTGCATTTCGAATTCGATTCGATTCTTCGAAACGTGATGGTTATATGATAGTTTCCCATTGCAACAAAGTTCTGCTTTAGTTGCAGACAGCCCTTCAACATTTAGAGATATAATAGTGACTGCTGGCCTTAAAGGCGGCGGGCATTGGCCTCTCTTCTTGCTCCAGACTGAGGGGCTTCTGGCGTCTGTTGAGCTTCTGGACATCGTTGTCTTTCAGCTCGGTTCATCTATGCCGACGACCTCTGTGTAACATCCCAAGAGAGTACGTTTGAAGCAGTGGAAGCAAATCTCACCTCAGCCCTAGATGAGCTACACCTCTATTATGAGCGCAACCACCTGCATGCCAACCCAGCGAAGACTCAAGTCTGCTCTTTCCATCTCAGGAATCGTGAAGCCAACCGACCTCTTAAAATAAAATGGTCTGGAACACCACTTGAGCACCGTAAGCACCCTGTCTACCTTGGAGTAACCCTGGACCGCACTCTCTCCTTTAAGGAGCACGTCAAAAACACCAAATTGAAAGTCGGTTCCCGAAACAACATCCTACGAAAACTGGTCAGATGGGGCTACAAGACCGGCCCAACCACCTGTGAATGTGGAGAAGCAGACCATACTATGGAACACTGCCTTGTCTGTGCTCTACTACCCAACCTCTGCAGCTCAAAAGACCTTGCGGAGTTGAATGAAAATGCAAGGGGCTGTGTAAGAAAATGGGAAACTGTAATTTAACCATCGCGCTTCGAAGAATCGCAAAGAAGAAGAAGCTCGGCTTCGAAGTCTTGGGTAGAATTTGCAGGTAATACCAAGTATTACTTGACAGGGATTGTGACGTGAACGCTTCTACCTTGATCTACTTATCTATCCATCGCGATTTGCGTTTAAATCGTTTATCCTCGGTGGTGACGTGGCGTGCCCGGCCGTTTATCGTCCTCAGGCATCATCCCCGCAACGCCGGTGGTGGCTGCTCGCACCACACCGCCACCGCCGCCTCCGCCACCTCCTCGCGTCACCCCCGCGCTACCGGCGCCACCACCACCGGCGCCCGTGCCGCAGCCTGTCGGCAAGGTGAGCCCGTCGGTGGCGGCACAGCCGCGGCGGCGTCTTGAGCGAGCGGTTTGATCGATTGTGGTGGTGGTTGCTTTTGTGTCGCTGAGCGAGCACCAGCTCTCGCTCGCGACGTTTCGCCTCCCACGTTGGAAGCATCAACACGTGGCAGGCGACACGTCGCGAGGGAGAGATGGGGAGCTCACGTGGCAATCCCAAAAGAACAGCTCTGAAGAGGGGATCAAGGTAGAAGCGTTCACGTCGCGATCCCTGTCAAATAATACTTGGCATTACCTGCAAATTCTACCAAGCACTTCGAAGCCGAGGAGCTGAAAGACAACGGTGTCCAGAAGCTCAACAGATGCCAGAAGCCCCTCAGTTTGGAGCAAGAAGAGAGGCCAACATCTGCCGCCTTTAAGGCTAGCACTGACTATTATGTCTCTAAATGTTGAAGGGCTGTCTGCAACTAAAGAAGAACTTGTTGCAATGGGAAACTGTCATGTAACCATCACGCTTCGAAGAATCGAATCGAAGCTCTGAAGAGCGACCGTCATGAATCGAGCCGTGACGAACCTACATCAGTTCGCCGTCATAGTTGTCTATAAAACTATCGGTAAAAGTGTCCATAGTTCTTAATTGTGAAACGCCAAAGTCACCGTAATTTAATTGTCTAATCCGTTGAGCTCGCCGTCACCATTAAACATTTCCAGCGTAACGCACGACGGCGCACGTCGGGGCCTTTGGTCTGTGTCGTTTCTTGTCGTGGTGCCAATTACGGCTTTAGGCCTGGAGCCGTCTGCAATGGGGGGAAAAACATGTAACGCCATCGAATTTACCAAATTTGAAATTACGGTGTGCGTATTATACACAGGTCGGCTGACTAGCCGGTTGAGCCGTCTGGCTGCAGGGTTGCACAGTTGTAACAGGGCTATACCCAGGATGCAACGCCATCCCTCACAGGGCACTGGGGGCAATTTAGTCGGCAGGCCAATTAACGTATGCAGCCGCGTGTTTTCGGACTGTGGGAGGAAACCGGAGCGCCCGGCGAAAACCCACGCCGACACGGGGAGAGCACGCAAACTCCACACAGAAAGGCACCCGAGCCGGGATTCAAACCCGGGGGTCCTTCTTGTGTGAGGTGGCAGCGCTACTCGCAGCTACGCCACCGTTAGTTGGCGGGCCGATTATTACTTTATTTTTTATTTCTCTCGGTGCCCTGTGACGGACTGACGTCGCATCCTGGGTATAGCCCTGCCTCGCGCCCTGTATCTTCCGGGACAGGCTCCGGCTCACCGCGACCCTGTACAGGATTAAGTGGTTTCCGACAGCGAGACGAACGAACTGACCGAGCGCGTCGGCGCGCGAAAACCCCTCCGCAGACGAAGAAGGGCGTGAAGCGGAAGGCCGACACGACGACGCCGCATCAGTCGCCCGCCCCGCTGAGCGCCGTGGCAACCCCCTACCCGTCGCCCGCGCCACCCGCTCCCACGGCACCCGCGCCGCCGCCGCCCATCACCATCGTGACGGCCAAGCCCGGCGGCGAAGCGAAGGCCGCCAAGATCCCGGCGCGACGCGAGAGCGGGCGGCCCATCAAACCGCCGCGCAAGGACCTTCCCGACTCGCAGCAGCAGCACCAGACCAGCAAGAAGGTGGGGAGAGGGGGGCGACAGTGCCAGGTAAAGCCGGGTTGACGCCGCAGATAGGCCCCGGGTGGTTTTGTGGCGGCGAGCTTCCGGGCGGGCGCGCGCGCGGTTGGGGGGTGTTTGTGTCGGCTCCGTCCGTCGGCTTTGCGGCCCGACACAGCTCCCGGGCACCTTGCGTTAGAATCGCGCGCGCGTGCGCACCGTTCACAACCGTCGCTTAGATTAAATTAAATTCAACTTTTTTTGTCAATTCTGCCATATCACCCCGCTCGCGTCCGCGCGTGCGTAAGCGTCCACACGCTCTAATGTGAGACCCCGCGTTTGGGCTCGGCCAGGTGAAGCTGTCGGAGCAGCTGAAGCACTGCAACGGCATCCTGAAGGAGCTGTTCGCCAAGAAGCACGCGGCCTACGCGTGGCCCTTCTACAAGCCCGTGGACGCGTCGTTGCTCGGCCTGCACGACTATCACGACATCATCAAGCACCCCATGGACCTCAGCACCATCAAGGTCCCCTACAGCCTTCAAAAAACTCTTTAAAAGTCACCGTTTCACCGACTCACAACAAACCGACTGAGCAGGGCTCCGCGCCTCCGAATCAACGGGTGCAACGCGCCCAGAGAAAATGCGCGCGTTACAAAAATAAATTATTATTATTAAGATGAGACGGCGCCGTGGCCGGCGTTATTATAATAATAATTTTAAATATAATAATAACTAATAATAAAAACTAATTATACTAATTTTACATTTATAACGCGCACATATTAATTCACGACTGTGAGGCGTAGCGAGGAATGCGCAGGGAGGCGGAGGAGGCAGCCGGGGGTGTTGCCGGCGCCATATTGCCATAGTGTTTCCTATATATTATGATGATATCCGCCAAATAATTAATGAGTGTTTTTTTTGTCGCGTGGTTGCTCGCCCGCCCGTTCGCCGGCTCGCGACCCGCTCCAGATCCGGGGGATTACGCATAGCGACGGCAGCGGTGCGACGCGACGCTTTAACACGAAGGCCTGCATGACCAGTGTTATCTATAGTGTGTGAGTTAGGTCATGTAAACGATAAGTGTCGTCAACCCGCCTCCACCCCGTTTTTGTTTTCTACGGGTTACGTCACTGTGCCCTGCGACGAACCGGCGTCCCATCTGGGGACATATCCCTGCCTCGTGCCCCACGTCTGCCCAGATAGGCTCTGGCTCACCGCGACCCCCGTACCGGGCATTAAGCGGTTTCTAACGACGGGCGGAATGATGTTTTCCGCTTGGCGGGCGCGCAGAACAAGATGGACAACCGCGATTACCGGGACGCGCAGGAGTTTGCGGCCGACGTGCGGGTCATGTTCTCCAACTGCTACAAGTACAACCCGCCGGACCACGACGTGGTGTCGATGGCGCGAAAGCTGCAGGTGAGCGCGACGGGCGGGCGAGCGGAACAACGGCGACCCGCGTAGAGACTCGCCGTGTCGCCGCCGCCGGCACCTATTTCCGCCTAGTTGCGATTGCTGATCGTGGTTTTTTGTTCTTCTTTTCGATTCTTCGAAGCGTAATGGTTAGCGCCTTTCACCTGAGGGTCACAAAGCGCTGCACGAGGGCATCGGAGAGAACAGCATGTTAACAACGACAAGAAGAAAAAAAAAACGGCTGATAAAAACAAAGCAACGAAAATTAAATGATTAAGGCTGCTTCGAAGACACTGAAAGGTCGTGAATCTTAAGAGCGGCAAAAATCTGCCAGCGTCCCCTAAGATGGTCGTCACTTCCTTGAGCAATTCTGTGCAATGCTGCGTGTAAATGTAAAAAAAGAAATGTGGCTGGCCAATGTAATATTTATTTCCCGCGGTTTGGGCGTTCGTCACGTCGCTGGAATCCTGTAAAAAGCTTGCAAGCTCACCGAGTATATTTCTGCCGTAATAATAAATATCTATGTTTATCCGTCTCTCGCTTGTCGCGGCCAGGACGTGTTCGAGATGCGCTTTGCCAAAATGCCGGACGAGCCTCCGGAACCTCTGTCGCTCACCGTACCCTCGCCGCACGCCGGCTCCGGCCGCCACCACCATCGCCGCCGCCGCCACCACCACCACCACCAGCAGCTCCAGCAGCAGCATCTTCAGCTGCAACTGCAGCAGTACCAGCAGCTCCAGCAGCAGCAGCAGGAGCTGCGGCCGGACAACAGCATGGAGGAGGATCGCGGCGGCGACGACGACGACGGGGACTCGATGTCGTCGTCGGCGTCGTCATCGTCTTCGTCGTCGTCGAGCAGCGGGAGCGACAGCTCGCCCAGCGAGAGCTCCGACTCGGAGGAGGAGCGAGCCAACCGATTGGCCGAGCTGCAGGAGCAGGTGGGGTGGAGCTTCTTCTTCTTTGCGATTCTTCGAAGCACGATGGTCAGCTTCTGGATATCGTTGTCTTTCAGCTCCTCGGCTTCGAAGTGTTCGGTAGAATTCGCAGGCAATACCAAGTATTACCTGACAGGGATCGCGACGTGAACGCTTCTACCTTGATTCCCAGGGGTCCCGTAATGAGCTTGCACGCTCACTGGGTATTTTTATCCTGTAATAATAAACATCAATCTATATCTAAACGCCACCCGGCGGATGTTTGCTCTTGCCCCCCCCCCCTCCTCCTTCCTCCCGGTGACGCGCCTACAGCTGCGGGCTGTGCACGAGCAGCTGGCCGCGCTGTCGCAGGGCCCCATCTGCAAGCCCAAGAAGAAGGAGCGCAAGGAGAAGCGGCGCAAGAAGGAGAAGACGCGGGAGCGGGAGCGCGAGCGGGCGCGCAAGGACGAGGACTTCAGGCCAACCGCCGCCAAGGCCGGCGCGGGGGGCGGCGGGGGTCAGAAGAAGGGGGGCGGCGGCGGGGGCGGGCGACGCGGCGCCACGGGCGGCGCCGGCGGCAACAGCAAGGTCACCTTCCGACCCATGGCAAGGTGGGATCGCGCCCGCCCGTGGTGTTTTTGGTGTCGGGCGGAGCGAGGAGGCGGCGCGTGCGGTCGGCGAGAGCTAGAGGGGGCCGCTGGTGGTGACGTCGGCGCCTCGCGGGAAGAAAGTCCGGCGCGGGGCGGTTTGATCGCCGGCGCCGCCTTTCTGCGTGGTTTTATAATAATAGCGATTTATAGAGCGCCTTTCACCCGAGGGTCGCAAAGCGCTACACATGGCTGCGGAGAGAAGGGCATGTCAACATCAACGCAGCAATAGCGATAAACTATAGGACATGTTGGACCTTTTTTTGCCGTTGTACAAATACTTTAGAATTTACGAGGTTTAACCCTTTCCGGCAATGAGAAAAAGTGTTAAGATCTTAAAAACACTAGGTACTCATTTGAGGGTCAGTCGACCTAGGGGAGGCCCAGGACCGGTTCATAAAATCGTCACTGGTGTCGGCCGTGAGCCGGATTCGAACTCGGGTCATAGCCAGATTTGTAGCCCAGCCTAGCTTTAACCACTGAGCTACCTCTCCCCACACGCTTAGACATATGCATAGACCCGGCGATCTGTCGAGCGGTCCCTATCTTCCGCCGTGTGCCCGCCTCACCCCGTCCCGTCCCGCTTTGTCTCTATCTCTGCGTCCGTCGCGCCACAGGCCGTCCAAGAAGGCGAAGGCGGCGGCGGCGGTGGTGCCGCCCTTCGACTCGGACGAGGAGGAAGAGGCCAAGCCCATGTCCTACGACGAGAAGCGGCAGCTCAGCCTCGACATCAACAAGCTGCCGGGCGACAAGCTGGGCCGCGTCGTGCACATCATCCAGGTGCGGCGGCGTGACGGCGCGGGGGGGG
>JAZEWU010000013.1:10063332-10073550 GCA_036362915.1 Geotria australis
GCCGTTCCCAGGCAAGCCGAAGGATATAATCCCTCCAACGTGTCCTAGGTCGGCCTCTAGGTCTCCGCCCGGTGGGCCGCGCCTGGAATACCTCCCGCCACCACCGTGCATTCCGATTGGCTTAAACCGATATGTTTAAACACGAGGTTAGTGGGGGGGGCAGGCGTGGCGGCGCTCAACCAATCGGGAGCCGAGTTGTAGTTTAAACATCACGTCGGTTGGAAACAGTCGCTTCCCGCCTTTCGGCTTCCCCTCACTCAGCTCACAACATTGCTGGTGGGTTAAACTTGTTTGCACCATTTACACAATGTGATTGTTGTACGTTACGTCAGCTGTAAGAGTGGCGTACACTCGTACGCTGCTTTGCGGGTTAATCGTACGCGCGTGCGATGTAATTGCGGGATGTTAGTTTCCTCACACACGGACAAGCGTTAACACTTGCCGCTTAAGCCTCCTCAGTATGTAGGTTCAATTAAACCACAGGGTTATAAAGTATTATACTATAGTGTATTATTATTACTAGCATAACACTAAATTGAATTATTATTATTATGTACAATGTGTATTAACAGACAAGGATCCCCCGTGTAGCCTTCACGGAATGTAGGGTCAAGCACATCATTAAGGCCTTGTCCCTTAGTAATTTATCGGAATTTTTTAAACGTTTTCTCTCGTGCAACACTGTGTTAATGTTTATCTCATGATTACGGGTAACGTTTTAATCCCCGCACAATGTAATGCTGCAAATGTGTTCGGTTTGTTGCGTTAGCGGTGTATCGCGTGAATCTCGCTTTCACAGCCTGCAAGTGTTACAGATGGGACCCGGTGTTAGAGACAGGAGCTGGTATTAGACACGCGCCAGTGTGTGTTAGAGAGGAGCCTGCGGAGGAGACAGCTTTGCAGACCCACTGGGTATTTTCTACTGTAAAGATAAATATGAAGGCCCTAACACGGCACACGAGGGGGTGGGTGGCCAGCGCCACGCCCGGCCGCCTCAGTCTCCCCCAGTGTTGATAATAATAATATCGTTTTATATAGCGCCTTTCACCCGAAGGTCACAAAGCGCTGCACAAGGGCCGCGAAGAGAACGGCATGTCAACAACGAAAGAAAAAAACAACCAATAAAAAGACCTAGAGGCCGACCTAGGACACGTTGGAGGGATTATATCCTTCGGCTTGCCTGGGAACGGCTGGGAATCCCCCGGGAAGAGCTGGAGTCTGTTGCTGAGGAAAGGGATGTCTGGTCCACTCTCCTTGGACTGCTGTCACCGCGACCCTCACCAGGACAAGCGGTTTAGAAAATGGATGGATGGATGGAATAAAAACCAAAGCAACAAAAAAATAAATGATTTAAGGCTGCTTCGAATACACCGAAAGGTCGTGAAACTGGTTATCGATGTTTATAACACACATTAATTAAAGGCTGAGTCGACCTAGGGGAGGCCCCGAGTGCAATTTTACAATGTTTTCATATCGTCACCTGTTTATTAATGTTGTATTTATCTTTATGGAGTATTTTTTCTACTGCTGTTGTATCTTTCTCTGTTGTAACTTGCTTACCCCTCCCCGCTGGACAACGTTTTCTTCCAGCTTAAATAAAAAGTGACACGGCTATAGGTTGTGTGTATAGACTTTAGACTGTGTGTATAGACTATAGGCTGTGTGTATAGACTATAGGCTGTGTGTATAGACTATAGGCTGTGTGAATAGACTATAGACTGTGTGTATAGACTATAGGCTGTGTGGATAGACTATAGGACTTCTGATGCGGCTCAATGCCGTCGTGCCAGGATGTTGGCTCTCTTCCTACCTGCGCCTTCATAGGAACATTTATTCCTTCCTCTGGCTTGGACTATTGAACGGGTCAGTGGTGCCATGCCGAGATGTTTGGCTCTCTCTCTCTTCTCCGATCTGCGTCTGCTCGGGTCATCTGTTCCCCCCTTGCTTGTTGTAAAATTATTGTCATTTTTATTTTCCTGTTGTTTTTGTGTCCTATGTCTTATAATTTATCGTAATTGCTTGACTCTTAGTTATTCTGTCTCCCCGTAGTTGACTTGCCGTTCACTTCACAGCTCGGATTATACAAAAAAAAAATGTGTTGCTTCTTCTTCTTTGCGATTCTTCGAAGCACGATGGACAGCTTCTGGACATCGTTGTCTTTCAGCTCGGCTTCGAAGTGTTTGGTAGAATTCGCAGGTAATACCAAGTATTACCTGACAGGGATCGCGACGTGAACGCTTCTACCTTGCTGATTTTCCGTTCTCAGTTGTTGTTGACATGTCGTTCTCTCCGCAGCCCTGTGCAGCGCTTTGTGACCCTCGGGTGAAAAGCGCTCTATAAATGCTATTATTATTATTATAGACTGTGTGTATAGACTATAGACTGTGTGTATAGACTGTATATATTATAGACTTTGTGTGTATAGACTATAGACTGTGTGTATAGACTTTAGGCTGTGTGTGTAGGCTGTGTGTGTAGGCTGTGTGTGTAGGCTGTGTGTACAGACTGTAGTCTCTATGTAAGAAAGTAGAGAGGAAGAGCGCTCAGTGACGGCTATCCCGAAAAAAACAGCTCTGGAGAGAAACAATCACGAATCGAGCCGTGACAAACCTACGTCACAGTGCTAAACCTACACACTAACACTGTTGTGGCGTGCGGGGTGTGCAGTGTGCTGCTGCCGGAGTCCCGGGCGTCTGCTGCTCGGCGGGTCGACACAAGCGCCAGCGCCGCCACCGCGCCACCGCGCGTCGTAACCGCGCCACCGCCCTCCAAGCCGCAGCCCGTCAACGATGGCTGCAGTTAACGTTCGCGTGAGTGACGCGGCTCGCACAATCGGTCGGGGCCGCGCGGCCGGTCACCTCCCTCCCGCGGCTCTCCACGCGCGGAAGCCGGTCGCTGAGACACACGGGGGCTGGGCGGCGGTTGCGTCCGTGCAGACGGAAGGTCCTGCCCGAGGCGGTTCGATTGCTGCCTGTTCACGCTGGCTCCCGTCTCTAACGCTGGATCCCGTCTCTAACACTGGCTGCCGTCTGTAACGCTGGCTCCGATCGCTACCCCTGGCGGGGATGGCGATCGGAGCCAGAGTTAGACGCGGGAGCCAGCGTCAGGGACGGGAGCCAGTATTAGAGGCAGGAGCCGGCGTTAGTGATAGGAGCCGCCAGTGTTAGTTAATGGGGGTCAAGGTAGAAGCGTTCACGTCGCGATCCCTGTCAGGTAATACTTGGTGTTGCCTGCGAATTCTACCAAACACTTCGAGGCCGAGCTGAAAGACAACGATGTCCAGAGGCTGACCATCGTGCTTCGAAAAATCGCAAAGAAGAAGAAGAGTGTTAGTTAATGGAGGCAGTGTCGGAGACGAAACAGGAGGGGAGCGGTGAGGCCCAGGGTGGGAGCCGCGAGGCCTCGCTTGAGGCGTACAGGGGGGCGAGTCGGCCGCGGGCGCCGTTGTGACCGCCCGCCCGTCTCTCCGCAGGGCTGCGCCGACGGGGAGCCGGGCTCCGTGCCGAGCGGGCCCGCGTCGCGGCTGCCCGTTCCGAGGTCGACCAAGCGGCAGCAGGAGGCCGACGGGGAGCCGGTGAGTCCCGGGCCGGCGCCGCGGCACGCTCGCTCCGGTTTGCGTTCGAGACGGAAGGAGCCGTTGAGCTGTGACCGCTGGTCTTTGCGACGGTTGGTCCGGCGGGGCAGCGGGGTAAGAGATGTGGTTGGCGTTAGAGGTGGGAGTCGCAGTCGGAGACCGAGCTGGGGATTTAAGAGGCGATTGGACTGTGAGGAGTGAACCACGGAAGGGCCGGAAACCATTCATCCACCGATTGTCAGAAATCGCTCAATCCTGTACAGGGTTGCGGTGAGACGGAGCCTATCCCGGCAGACACGGGGCGCCAGGCATGGCTATACCCAAGTTTGGACGCCAGTCCATTACAGGGCACCGGGCGAAATTTAGTCCGCAGGCCAAATTAACCTATGCAGCGACAGCGTGTCTTTGGACTGTGGGAGCAAACCGGAGTGGCCCGGCGAAAACCCATGCGGACACGGGGAAAGAACACGCAAACTCCGCACAGAAAGGCACCCGAGCCGAGATTCGAACCCGGTGACCCTTCTTGCCGTGAGGCGGCAGCGCTACTCACCGCTACGCCACCGTGCCTCCGTTATGTTAGATCATCATCATCCATCCATCCATCCCGGGTTCGAATACCGGCTCGGGTGCCTTTCTGAGATTTCCCCACGACCGTTCTCACTCCCGCCCCTCACTCCTGCCCCCCCCCGCCCCCGTGTCAGGAGGGCAAGCGTCAGCGTGTGGAGACCGTGGACGAGGGGCGCAGGGTGCCTCTGCCTCGCTCGCTCTCCACCATGTCGCTGTACCGACACACCGGGGCCGGCCGGCCGGCCAAGGTCTTCTCTGCCGTCACGTGTGAGTGTGCGTCTACGGGTCTCTGTGTGTGGTGTGCTCTGCGTTGTGTCAATGCAGGAGTCCCGTAAGCTTGCAAGCTCACTTGGGTATGTTTCTGCTGTGATGATAATCAACGTCTGTCTGTCTATCTGCGTGAGTATGCGGGCCTCTGAGCGAGTCTACGGGTCTCTGTGTGAGTCTATGGGCTTCTTTACGAGTGTATAGGTCTGTGAGTGAGTCTACGGGTCTCTGTGTGAGCGACGCTCACAACAGCGAGCCGAGCGCCGAGCGGCCAAAGCACAGCAAGTTGGCACGGTAGGGAGCTCAGGTGGTGCGTCTGCCAGTCATCTCGGTCAGGCAGCCCGTGACGCCTAGGTCTGTCCCGTGACCTCCTGTCGACGAGCCTTCGACACTTCACGTGGCCTCAAGGTGCACATGGCCTGGCACGGGCGACGTGGTGACGTCGTCGCCACTTAGTGGCGAAAGGCGGTTGTTGTTTTCTGTGTGAGTCTACGGGTCTATGTGTGAGTCTTTTGATCTCTGTGTGGTGAGTCTGTGGGTCTCTGTGTGAGTCTACTGGTCTCAGTGTGAGTCTATGCGTCTCTGTGTGGTGAGTCTGTGGGTCTCTGTGTGAGTCTACAGGTCCTCTGACTGCGTCTACTGGTCTCTGAGTGAGTCTATGCTGGTGATAATGATCTTCTCCTTTGCGATTCTTCGAAGCACGATGGTCAGCTTCTGGACATCGTTGTCTTTCAGCTCGGCTTCGAAGTGTTTGGTAGAATTCGCAGGCAATACCCAAGTATTACCTGACAGGGATCGCGACGTGAACGCTTCTACCTTGACCCCTGGTGATAATGATGCTAATGATGATGACTATGCGGCGGCGACGATGCGGGTGACGCGGGAGGGCGACTAACGTGTCGGCTCGCGCGGCTCCGTGCCGTTGCAGCGCGCCCCACCTCGGCGGCGCCGCCACGGGCCAAGGCGGCCGTCCCCCCGCGGTCGTCAGGGGGGGCGCTCGCCCGGGGGGGGGCCCAGCGCCGGGCGGGAGGGCCCCCCGCTCCAACGATCAGTGCCCGCGGTACGTCACGGCGCTGCGTCGCCGGCGCCATGCGCCGCCGCCGCACGCGACGATTCTGTGTCGGCGTCCCGAGCTCGGTTGTTCGCGGCGTCGGAAAATGTCGGGCCGTGTTTGAGCTGTGATCGAGTTGTGTTTAGGGTGTTGCTAGAGTCGTGTTTGAAGTGTGTTTGACACTTTTTTGAGCCGCGTTAGAGCCGTGTTTTAGGTGTGATTGAGCCGTCTTTGAGTTGTGTTTGAGACCTGAAAAACGTCTTAAAAACGACTCAAAAACGGCTGAGAAAGTTACTCCAACACGGCTCTATCACGGGTTTAACACACCTCAAACACGTGTGTTAGAGCCGTGTCTTTGAGTCGTGTTTGAGGTGTGATCAAGCCTTGTTTCAGTCGTGTTTGAGCCATGTTTGTCCTCACTTCTCTCTAGACAAGAAGTCCCAGGCGACTGCCGTTGCTCCGGCTAAGCCCTCGGCTGCACGTAAATCAGCAGGTGCGCGTGTGTCCATGTAGCGGTTAGCTCCGGCCTTGCGGTGAGACTGGCCGGAGCATTCTGTACGGTACGCGTGGGAAGGGGGGTCGCGGTACCACTGTTACCACCTGTAAGGGGTTGAAGTTACTTTCACCCCTGTGTGGAGTTGGTGGTATGTGTCTGGGCAATTTAGTCAACAATTAACCTAGGCAGCAGCTTTCAAAAACCACTCATTAATTATTTGGCCGATAACATCATAATATATAGGAAGCAGTGTGTGGCAATATGGCGCCGGCAAACCGCCTAGCTGCCTCCTCCGCCTCTCTGCGCTTTCCTCGCTACGCCCCTGAGTCGTTCTCTCGTCGATGAATACCTTCGACATTTAATTAATATGTGCGCGTTATAAATGTAAAATTATTACTATTATTATTTATAGAGTGTGAGGAAACCACGCCCGGCCGCCTTTGTCTCCCTAGTGGCAATGTTTACACACCGCACCGGGTACTCGTTTGAGGCCGAGTCGACCTAGGGGAGGCCCAGGACCGGTTCGGAATATCGTCACCGGTGTTGGACGTGAGCGGGATCCGAACTCGCGTCGCCAGATTCGCAGCCCAGCGTGCTTAACCACTGGGCTACCGCTCCCCACACACACACCACACACACAAACGCCACACAGAAAGGTGGCGGCACCCGAGCCGGGAATCGAACCCCGAGGGGGGGACATTCTCGCCGTCTCCGTAACCTCGGCGTTTGCGCCGGGCGGCTTGCTTGCTTGCTCGCTTGCTTGTGCGCGTCGGCGCAGTGAGCGGCGCCGTGAAGAAGCTTCCCGCCTGGGACATCAAGGGTCGTCTCGGGCTCATGGAGGAGAACTGGAGCCAGGACCAGACGCGCATCAAGACGCTGGAGCAGCTGGTGGGGGAGCTGGAGGGGGGGCGAGCCGCGCGCGAGCACGAATCCTCGCTCAGCAACGTGCAGCTGTCGTCGGAACTCGGGTGAGACGGGACTTCGAATTCGATTCGACTCTTCGAAGCGTGATGGGTTATACGATAGTTTCCCCCTTGCGACAAGTTCTTCTTTAGTCGCAGACAGCCCTTCGACATTTAGAGATATAATAGTCAGTGCTGGCCTTAAAGGCGGCGGGCGTTGGCCTCTCTTCTTGCTCCAGACTGAGGGGCTTCTGGCATCTGTTGAGCTTCTGGACATCGTTGTCTTTCGGCATTATTTTTGCGCCGTCAAAAAAACGGTGCCCCACAAGTCTATGGACAACATTGGTCGCGAGAGCTTTCGTGTTAAGTTAACGCGCCTACCCCGTCCGTCCGTCCGTCTTTCCGCTCGGAACACAAACGCCGCGCAGCGCGACGGTGGCGGAGCTGGGGCCGCTGCGCCGCCAGGTGTCGGACCTGACCGAGGAGCTGTCCGTGGCGGCGCGGGCGCGCCAGCGTGCCGAGCGCGACCTGGAGGCGCGCGACGCCGACAACGACGAGCTGCGGCGCTCGGTGGCCCACGCCGCCACGCTGCGACTCACGCTCACCGCGCAGATCGACGCCGCCGAGGTAGGCGGGCGCGTGTGGGGGTGTGTGTGTGTGTGTGCGTGCGCGTGTGGTGCATCTGCCAGTCGTCTCGGTCAGGCAGCCCGTGATCAAGGTAGAAGCGTTCACGTCGCGCTCCCTGTCAAGTAATACTCGGTATTTACCTGCGAATTCTACCAAACACTTCGAAGCCGAGGAGATGAAAGACAACCATGTCCAGAAGCTCAACAGATGCCTGGAGTCTGGAGCAAGGCCAGCACTGACTGTTATATCTCTAAATATCGAAGGGCTGTCTGCAACTAAAGAAGAACTTGTTGTAATGGGAAGCTGTCATATAACCATCACGCTTCGAAGAATCGAATTTGAAAGCCCGTGACACCTGGGTCTGTCCCGTGACCTCCCGTCGGCGAGCCTTCGACGCTTCACGTGGCCTCAAGTTGCATGTGGCCTGGCACAGGCGTCGTGGTGACGTCGCCGCCACCTAGTGGCGAATGCCGGTTATTTTTATTGTGGGTGGGTGGGTCGGTGTGTGGGTGTGTGTGTAGTGGGGAGCGGTAGCCCAGTGGTTAGCGCACTGGGCTACGAATCTGGCGACCCGAGTTCGAATCCCGCTCACGGCCAACACCATTGACAATTTTCTGAACCGGTCCTGGGCCTCCCCTAGGTCGACTCAGCCTCAAATGAGTACCTAGTGCGGTGTGTAAATATCGCCACTAGGGAGACAAAGGCGGCCGGGCGTGGTGCTGGTCACCCACCCTCTCGTGCACCGTGTCGACCTTCATAGGTGCTCGCTAACGGCACTTGCCCCAACAGTCTGTTAAGGCTACACGGGGGATCTTTGTCTCTGCATGAGAGTGGCTGTGTGTGTGTGCTCGGTGGCACCTGGGTCTGTCCCATGACCTCCCGTCGGCGAGCCTTCGACGCTTGACGCGACGGCCTCGCGGGTGCACGCGGCCTGGCACGCGCGCCGTGGTGACGGCGGCTGTTATTGTTGTCGTGGTGGCGGTCAGTGCCGGCTGCGCGAGCGCGACTCGGCGCTGGAGGAGGCCGGGCGCCGGGAGGCGGCGCTGGCCGAGGACGTGTCGGCGCTGCGTGTCGTCGTGGAAGAGCAGGCCGACACGCTGCGCAAGTACGAGGCCGAGCGGCGGTACCTGCACAACCTCGTGCAGGAGCTAAAGGTGGGTGGTGTGGCGTGGTTGTGGCGGTGCCGTGGGGAGGGTTGTGCCGGAGACCGGCTGAATATCGCCAGTTTATAGAGCAGTAGTACACTGACCAATACGTGATTGCTCTACCTATAGAAATGTATTCAATGACAGAGATGTATTCCATGCAGCGCTTTGTGACCCTCGGGTAAAAGGCGCTATATACATTAATATTATTATTACTAAGGAAGTGACGGCCATCTTAGGGGACGCTGGCAGATTTTTGCCGCTCTTAAGATTGCCAGTTTCACGACCTTTCAGTGTATTCGAAGCAGCCTTTATCATTATTTTTTTTGTTTCTTTGGATTTTATTAGTTGTGACCCTCGGGTGCGCTGGGGGAGTGGCTGACCCAACCAATGGCTAAGGATATTTAACGTGTGGCGGGGGGGATCTTTGTGTTTGTGCGCGCGCGCGTCACGCAGGGCAACATCCGCGTGTTTTGCCGCGTGCGCCCCCTCTTGCCGGAGGAGGCGACCAAGTCGTCGGGTCACATCTCGTACCCCAGCATGGACGACTCCAGCATCGTGCTCGTCAAGCACGAGGAGGTGAGAGCCCGCGCGCCTCAGTGTCTGCGTCTCGCTTCGGCTGGGCGGGGAATTTGTGCGCGTTATAAATTGTATTGTTATTATTATTAGGCCGGCTGCTGTCTCTTAACGCCGGCTCGCGGCTCTTAATAATAATAGCATTTTATAGAGCGCCTTTCACCCGAGGGTCACGAAGCGCTGCACAACGACAGAAAAAAAACAACTAATAAAAACCAAAGCAACAAACGTTTTAACGATTAAGGCTGCTTCGAATACACTGAAAGGTCGTGAAACTGGCAATCTTAAGAACGGCAAAAATCTGCCAGCGTCCTCTAAGATGGCCGTCACTTCCTTAAAGACAAACACGGAGGGAGACAGGGAGGAAGGGTGAGCGACAGGGGGGAGACATAGGGACACAGAGACAGGAAGACAGAGAGACAGACACGAGGGGGAAACAACGCCAACCTAAATTCGACAATTAATATTGAAGCACAAGAACATATACAAAAGACACACGCAACAGTAAAGAAAAAACGTCTCTAATGCCGGCCCCCCCACCATGTCTGACGCCGGTTCCCGTCTCGAACTTTCTCGATTCACGGCGCCCCTTAGTGTGTCGGGATTCTTTTTGTCCACGGCGCCCAAAGCCAGAAAATATAACATGGCGCGTAGACCCTTTGGCGGTAATCCGGGGTACCAAAATAATTCGGATTTCGCAAAATCGTCGCAGCTCACTCAATATTGGTCCGTTGAAGGCTCTGAAGGGCGCAAATGAATACCCGTCGTGTGCATGTGTTGTCCGGCAAGTTTTTATCGAAAAAGGATAGCATTGATTTCTGGCCTGGATGCAGCAGGGCAGGCGCCCTTCTGTATGTATCTACGCATTTTGACCCGGCGGATTTGGCGTTCTCCGGATTACCGCCAATGGGTTGGTATCGAAAATATGGAATATTCCCCGGCGCCCCGGAGCCCCACGGCGCACACTTTGGGAACCACCAGGTTTGACAGCGACAGAGTTGCGTGCCGGTCTG